>OY744475.1:209013266-209260766 GCA_963556175.1 Tipula confusa
TAAATATATAAATATATAAATACATAAATATATAAATATATAAATACATAAATATATAAATTGATTGATTGATTGATTGATTAGAGTGTACGGCCAAGGACAAACCAGGAACTCCCGGAATGCCGGGCACCACCGTACACCCGTGTTACATATAACAAAACCGAAGGAGTGGATGGAATGTTAGTGATGACAGACTCGACCCGGTTGCAGACACCTAAGGGATCGATAGTTAGTATTTTTTTTTGTGGCGAAGGGAAAGGAAGGGTTAGTTAGTAATGATAGAATTGGTCCGGTTTCCCGGTAGCCAATATTCAAACTACTGTTAATTAGCATAAGACAATCACAATTGTAATGAACTGCTCTGCATTTTATCAGGATCTCCAATCTGTAACCATTTTTCTGTAATCTTGCATTGTTTCTCTGAGAAAAATATATATTAATGGGCTAATTTCTTAAAGCTGTAGGCTGTAATAAATTGAATTAGTTTTCGATTTAAATGTACAATTAAATATTAAAATATAAAAATATAACAAAATATAATAAATATAAAAATATAAAAACCTACAAAGTGTCTGCAAGCCGTAGGCTGTAATAAATTGAATTAGTTTCTGCTTAAAATTTACAATTAAATTATAAAAATATCAAAAATATAACAAATATAACAAATAAAAAATATTAAAATAAAATTATAACAAAATATAATAAAATTAAAAATATAAAAATATAAAAATATTAAAAATATAAAAAATATAAAATATATTAAACATATAGAAAATAGAAAAATACAAAAAATATAAAAAGTATAAAAATATAACAAATATAAAAAATAAAAATTATAAAATATATAAAAAAATACAAAACATAAAAAATATAAAAATATAAAAAATATAAAAAACCTAAAAATATAAAATATATAAAAATACAAAAAATATAAAAAACTTAATGACAAAAAATATAACAAAAAAAATATAAAAAATTTAATAATATGAAAAATTTAAAACTTAACTAGTTAAAAAAAAAGTTTTTATTTAGAAGTTTTTATTTAAAAGTTAAAATAAAAACTTATAAAATATATAAAAATATAAAAATAAAAATATATTAAAAATTGTAAAATACATAAAAAATACAAAAATTATACAAATAATTCAACTTTTTAACATTTACATGCTATTTGAGCAGCTGTCAATTCTGAAGCTGCCATCCCCTGGCATTCGACAAGCAAAACCACGGCACTACTAAAAATGGTACGATACACGCCTCAACAACGCACCGAAACTGTAAAAAATCACTACAAAAATGATCCGGATTTTCATCTAAAAATCATCTTCAGTGATGAGGCCCACTCTCAGAAAACCGAAGAACGATTGTTGAAAAGCTTCATCCTCAACGCGTCACTGCTTGGTGCTGTTTTTTGGGCTGGCGGTGTGTTACTTCTTCGAAAAATAGGTCCATGCAACTGTTACGGTGAATGGACTGCACTATCGAGCCATGATTAATGACCCTTTATGACCGGAATTTGTAAATATTGATGTGGACGACGTTTATTTTCAGCAAGAGCGCGCCACGCGCCACACAAGCTGCGAAACAATTGCAATTTTGCAAGAAAATTTTCCTAACCGTGCCATCTCTCGAAGAGGCGATCACAACCGGCCACCGAGATCCTGTGATTTAACACCTTTAGACCCCCTTCTTTAGGCCACATGAAAGATCAGGTCTATATCAATGCTTCACAATCGATTCCGGACCTTAACGATGGAATTCGTGAAGTTATCGAGGACACTCAGCCACAAATGTGCAAACTGGTAATGGAAAATACAATGAAAACGACATGGTGCTGCAAGCGCAGCCGTGACGGCCATCTAGGTGATATCCCCCCCCCTCCTCCCTACACTAAAACAAACATTCATTGATTTCCTTCAAAAAACATTCCTTCTTCTACATCACAATGAAACCTCTTATTGGAAAACTCCATATAAGAGAATAAAATAACCATACACTAAAAAACAAAATAACTAAAAATTACTGTAACGGTGACACTTTTATAATTTTTACTTTTTTCTCCTTTTTCTATTCTTCTTTTGTTATATACCAAAACCAACACTATTGTATATTATACAAGCCATGAAGCTTGGCTAAGTAAAACATATTATGACTACTATTGGGTGTATGTGTTAGTGAATTTGACTACAGTAAAAATCGAAACAAAAATTATATTTCGCACTGTCCATACTCCTCTAAATTCAAAGTACATAACATTTCTACAAAAAAAACGAAACAAAAATTATATTTTGCGACTGTCCACTCTGCTCTAAATTATTAGTATATAGTATAGTATATTATGAAGTAAATAATAATAACAATACTTCTCTCTCTCGTTAAATAATAAATTTGTTTTTTGCTTTGTCTTAAAGAGCGCAAAATACTGTTGTTCCATCATTCGTATTCATTTTTTATTTACATCAAAGTATATAATAAAAGTATATACAAATTATACTACGTCACAACACTAATACTTAGGTATAGTAGTCACTTTTTGGCATGAGTATCGCAACTTCATGGCTTGTATATACATTTGTGTTGGTTTTGTATATACACAATTTAAATTTAATATTTTTTGGTGTACATAACAATACATGCACAATATAAATGAAACATGTATATAATAATATTACATACATTACTGTACAGATTCACAAAACAAAAACAAAAACAGGTAACACAATATTTCGCCCATGAAATGCATTTAAATGTATTGAGTAGTCATATAAGAACAAGATAGTTTTACAAGAGAATAAAAATCAATCATTCATAATCTTTGTTATATACTAAAATTTTGTACATACATGTTATACCTTAATATGAACTCAATACATTACCATGCATTTCCATATATACCATATACCAACTACAATATATAACCCTTCTATACACATAACATAGAAATTTATTAAAATAAAAATTCGCATTAAAATAAAGATTAGTACTTGGTCTCTGGGAAAGCGACAGAGTACACAATCCACTTCACTATTTCCTAAACTTTTGCACTAAGAACATGCACACTTTTAAAACATTTACACTTAAAACTTTTTAACTATTTCACTTTATATTTCCACACACAAACATTGAAACTAAAAATAAAATGAAATGAATTTTAAATGAAGAGATCGACAAAAACACGTCCGATCTCTTCAACGATCAACGATCGACCTTTTTTTTGTTTTGAACATACATGTACAAAAATTATGAAGTTGCGTATGGGAGTACTAAAATATGTGAAGAATACTAGATTTGTAAATAAATTAATGGCACATATACATTGACAAAAATAGTAGTCACGTGAATACCCTATACTATCTTCGACATCTCATTATTGAATATTTACAGAAAAGTGACAATTATTAAGCGCCACCCACATATAATTCAATAATTAGTAAAGTTTGATGAATTAAAAATCTTAAAATATAAGCAAACTGCTCAAATATTAATCCACCTAAGACGACCAACAATTTATGTTTATGTTCACAAAAAGTTAAAATAAAAAATAAAAAAATGCTACTCACTATAATCTCTTCATAAAAATCTTGCTAAAATATTAAGCCGGTTAGTCATACATGAAATGTTATGTGCTTGGCTGTCAATTATAATTTTTTTTTTAATAATCTGAAATGTTTGTTTATAAATTCAACAAACATATATATATATACCTATATCTTTAAACACATAAAGTTTTTATGTAGGCGCAAAATTTATTGGCAACCGTATACAGATAACATTTTCGTGAAAATCATTTTGTGATCTTTATCGCTATTATTTTAACATTACCAAACCAAATACAAAAAAAAAAAAAATCATATACCGCATTTTGTTCAATTAAATTTCTTTAAGTTGATTGGTACAAGAAAATTTTTTGAACCAACCTACACACAATGAATATTTATTTTCAACGTTTTGGATGCTAAGGAATTGAATATGAGAAAATGTATGTATGAATGGCATTGACTTCAATTTATAAATAATGGTAATATCCAGATTTTACGAACATTGCTGACCCGGACTGTATCAACAATAACCAGTCTCACTCATCAGAGAAATGCTCCTTACAAGTATTGAGAACCACATCTCTGTTAACAGGTTTTTTTTTATCCTATTTCGTGATTAGTAGTTACCGCTGAATTATTCTACTCTTATTTGACTAAAACCTTCCATTATCACAATTGTCCATCTAAAATAATCTTAGCTGTTCTCTTAACAAGAACTACTTTGTTGTTGTATGCGATAGTAAAACGTATTCTTGCTTCTCAAAGGCTTTATTCCGTTGCTCGGCAGCAACATGAAACTCCCCTTCAAACCAATTATGTTTTGGTTTTATTTTTGCCAGACCTGGGCGACTTTTTTAACCAAAGTTTTCAATACCTGCCAAAGAGGGTTCACATCTACTCAGGACTGTAAGTGGCTTTCAAAATGATATTGCGCTATCAAGATTTTGATTTTCTCATTTTTTTCAGACCTTTACAGTTGAAACATATAAGCTTTTGTTTTCATTTGATCCCTGACTAGATTGATTGATTAGAATGTACCGCCAAGAACGGATCAGGAGCTCTCGGGATGCTGGGCACCACCGTACACTCGTGTTACATATAACAAAACCGAAGGAGTGGGAGAAATGTGTGTTATGACAGACTCGACCCGGTTACTGACATCTAAGCCATGGATAGAGTTTTTTTTGTAGTGTAGGTAAAGGAAAGATGAGTTCGTAATGACAGGATTGTTCCAGTTACCCGGTGGCAAATGTTTAAATATTATTAACGCAACACAATCACAATTTTACTGAACTGCTTTTATCAGCAACTTCAGTGTGCCACCATTCAGTGTGCCACCATTGAACTAATTTCACCAAGTCTACGTAGGCTGTAACAGATGGCAATAATTTTCACCTGTAAATTACAAAGCTATCATTTCACCTTCATGATGCTTAAATTTATTAAGCGTACTATTGATTTAAAACAAAACTTTAAAATGAACATAAATTAGGTTTAAAAAAAATTGATTAACATTACAAATCAATTGAATTAACCGTTTTATGACCAAAAGTCATGTAATTGCCGAAAATCTAATTTATATGGACTTTATTTGACACAAAAATTTAAAATGAATTTAAGTTAGATTGAAAAAAATAAAATTAATACAAATTAGATTTAAAAAAAATTAATTAAACATTTAAAATTATTTGAATTAACTGTTTTATGACCAATACCAATATGAAGAACATCCTGTTAATGTACTGAAAATGTGATACCCTTCAACGTAATAGTACTACCATCATAAGAAAAAAACAGTTTACCCATTGATGTTCTAGATGTCGGGTCGATAGAATATCGTCAACATTTCGTATAAATATATGACATTTAGGCGATTATACAGATAAATATATTTTGATTATTTTAAAACGATACCAGTAGCGACATCTATCAAGTCTAACATACCATGGTAGTACTATGTGTATTACCTTCAATGACTCCATTTGTTTCTCCAACTCTGTGGTTTCTGGTGAGGTATCGTAAGTTGGAACTATCGTAAGTTCCGTTGGTACTATCAATAAGTACAACTTATATCTATTGCTAGGTAGTGTAAAGCTTGATCCAGTTATTCGTGGATTTTGTTAAAATATACTGATGGTATCCAGCACAATCTTCTACACACTGCTACCTATTGATTTTGATTGGTTTATGAATCACTTATTTTCCTGATAATAATGAAAAGTGTTCAAGGCAATTGTGCATTACCAAATAATAAGTGAAACTATTGATGTATGGCTGAGCACCACCATGGATGATATCAGGAACTGGAATTAGAGCTATTAATGTATAGTCCCTTGTGAATGAGGGGGAGGTAAGATAATTTCAAATTATTATATATTTCATATGATTATTGGTAAGTGTTGTTGAATTAATTATAACTCTCCTTCTAGCTGCGTTGGTGTGAGTATATATATATATGAACGTAGGATACGTATAAGGAAGCACGCCAACGAGTAAGTCTTATTGTGCCAAGGCTTTTTAGTATAATATATTTTGGAATTTTTTTTATGTATAGGTAGGACGCTCTGATTTAAGAGTAAAAAACAATTTCGTTCATTAGGGTCCCTCTGCTGGCCTAATATTAAGCCAACCTGTAGTCCAGTTTATAACAATTTTTTCGAAGATTTGCGACTAATCGTCACAATTTTATGTTTTAAAATTTGAATTGTCTCTATAGATTACCCGCATAAGATCTATCTTTAATTTCTAATTATTCGGTACCCAAATTTGGTACACAAGAGGTCGCATGTGGTGTGATCTTGTTGAAACCAAAGCTTTAGAAACTGATAAAATTTATAACAAAATTTCAGTCATTTCGGTTAGATGCAATTTACACAAGTTATATAGGATACAAGTTATATAAGAATGGAGGGTAGCGAAGGAATTCTCCTTTTTGGACCATCAGTACGTGACGTTCAATATTGGCATCCACCCTGTTACCCGGAAATCCTTTAGGAATCCTAGATGAACTAACTGGAACAAATACGGGGAGGTATTAGATTTGCTGGTTACAGGTGCCCAAGCACCTGTAACTTGTCCTTGGACACTGTTTGCCCCAAGAGAATACCTAAGGGAAGCAGAAACCGGTATGGTGGTCCAGAGATTTAGGAATCCTTCGTATAGGGTGTAGGAAAGCATTTAACAGAGCAAAAAACTCTAGGGAAGCTCAGGATTGGGACTCCTATAAGGAGCACCTTAAAAAGTATAAAAAGTAATTAAGGAAGGCGTAGAGGAGGTCTTGGAGACTAATCTGTGATAAAATGGAAGGTGTTTCCTCAGGAACATCTTATCTACGAGGCCTAGTTACTTAATTAAACCAGATGGGCTGTGGACAATGTCTAGTGGGGAATCATTGGCGCTCCTGTTGGAAAACCAATTCCCAGGTAAAGTGGATGTGTCGACAGAGCTTGGTAGGGATAGGGAAAAATTATCGTCGGGGTGCTCGGAGGAAATAGTGTACAAAAACCGGATCCTATGAGCACTAAACGGCTTTAGACCCTATAAATCAGCAGGTCCGGACAGTATCATTCCAGTGGAATTGCAAAAACACTCGTTGAGCATTTTTTCATGGCTGGAGGTGATCTTCAGGGAGTGTTTAAAGCAGAATTATATTTCTAGGAAATGGACGGAGGTTAGGGTGATTTTTATCCCGAAAACGGAGAAGAATTCACAGGCCTACCCAAAGGACCTAAGACCTATAACTCTATCATCCTTTCTATTGAAAACATTGGAAAGACTGATTGACGTGTACATACGTGCAAAAATAAAACCCAGTAATTGGGCGACTTCTCAGCATGCGTACTGGAAAGGGTGATCTGTGGACACGGCTCTGCATTCCTTGGTGCGAATAATTGAGAAATCAATCCACTCGAAAGAGTACTGTATTTAGCCTACTGTCCAAAATTATGCCCAGAAATCTTGCCAGTGCCGTGACTTTTCCGCGTTAACAGTCCTGCATTCTAGCATCTGTAACAATCAGATTGATGGCACCTGTAATAATCAGATTGATGGCAGTTCAGGAAGGACTGCCTTTCTTAGATGTGGACTACCTCTTAAGGAGGTTGATAAATCAGATGCTAGAATGCAGGACTGTTAACGCGGAAAAGTCACGGCACTGGCAAGATTTCTGGGCATAATTTTGAACAGTAGGCTAAATTGGAAGCCCAAACTTTTACAGAGAGTAAAGAAGTCTACCATGGCTCTGTACCCATGTAAAAACGCCGTTGGTAAGAGATGGGGTCTAAAACTAAAGCTTGTACACTGGCTCTTTACCGCTGTAGTCAGACCGATTCTGATATATGGGGTGAGTGTGTGGTGACCAGCACTAGACAAGAAAACTTATAAAATATGATAGAGGAGGTACAAAGAACGGCCTGATTGCTTATAAACGGGGCACTGAGGACAACCCTTACACGTGCTCTAGAGGCTATACTCTACCTTCTTCCTGTCGACATCTTTGGTAAGCAGAGTGCAGCAACTACGGCTGCACGACTCTCTGCCGTGTTTCAGTAGAAATATCTACAGACGAACCATTCGACGATTGGCAGTTCGCTTAAGTAGGACTTGGCGAATAGTGACTACACAATACCGATTGTATACTTTAAAAAAGGCTTCCGGACTCTTATCCGCTTAAGGGAATCCTGGGAGAATAGGTCAACAGCGGAAATTGGAAGCATACAATTCTATACTGACGGCTCCAAGCTAGACGGCAAAGTCGGAGCTGGAGTCTATTGTGACAAATCAGTGGTAGTGATTGAAGAAGCGCTGACATGTTGATGCATAATGTCATATCCACAAGGGATATAACAATATATGTGGACAGTCAAGCGGCAATCAAGTCGCTGGAATCAGTTTCTCTGACGTCTGCGGTGGCATTGAAATTCCGCTCATCTCTTAGCGAGAAGAGTGAGCATCTCAATATCCAGATAGTCTAGGTCCCCGGTCTTTCGGACGTTCTGGGTAACTGTAGGGTTGACGAACTGGCAAGGAAAGGTGCAATTCTCTAATTGAAACTGGAAAGGGCAAATCTGGGGAGGCCTGTAGCAGCGCTTTTTATGGCGCTTAAAAAGAAAGCAATAGCCTCAGCACAGAAGAGGTGGAATAATACCATAACATGCAATGTAGCGCGGCAAGTTTGGCCGAAACTGGACTTGAAGCACTCCAAAACACTACTATCCCTACGTAGACCTAACTTAAGTATAGTCGTGGGGGTGCTCAGAGGACACTGCCTCATTGAAGAGCATGCAAAGAAACTTGTATCAATGGCAAATGACTTCTGTGGAAGCTGTATGGATGAACAGGAGGAAGAAACTGTAAGCCACTTCCTCTGCTCATGACCGGCGCTAGCTTACAGTAGGTACAAAAATCTGGGCATGTATTGTTTTGACGGCCTTATGTATCTCGAGAACTGCAATGTGCGAGATATCTTACACTACATAAGTAGTTCTGAATGGTTCCAATGAAGGTGAAAGGGGAGTAAGATCTTTTGGTATCACAATGTACCCTCACCGGTCTAAGTGTGCGTTAGCAGCCACTCTAACCTAACCTAACCTATAGGATATTAAGACTGTGTGTTTTTATTTGATCTCTGACTTATAAAAAAAACTGCCATCTTACCTTTGCAATGACCAATATCGCCAATATGACCTAAAATTACCCCAGACCGTCTCTTAGAAATTAATATAAAACCAATTTAGTTTTAGGACATCTAACGCTGGTGTGACGACACCACCAGACGAAATAAACATGTTGTAAAACCTAAGCAATAAAATTGCAGAATTTGAACTAAAATTAAACACCAACTATAGCAGAAGTCATTCAACATCACCAGATTTCGAGAGGGTTCAAAATTTTGTACAATTTATAAATTGCTGGTACTATTGGGATTTTGGCACCGAAGCAACATATGGTCATAAGTCGTGCTAATTTGACGCTATACAAATGATGTCAATTCAAATTCTAACTGAAGCCAGTTGCCTGCGCTAGATTTAGGTAGCGAACAACCTTGATCTAAATCCATCAACCGACTAAAAATAATTGACAAGTCTACAAATAGTAGAAATAGTAGCCGGTCAGGCAATTGACAAGTCTACAAATAGTAGCCGGTCAGGCAATTTATCCACCCAGATAGTCTGTACACAGGAAATGGCAACGAGTTCAAAATTTACGGCCCCCAACACTGAAGATGAACCACTGAAGGCATAGTAATTTAAAAATGCTTATACAAGGAGGATTGCAAGCAAAGAGCATGAGTTTTAGCACTAACGCATCCATACAATGGACCTCTAAAATTGCTCGAGCACCAAAATAATCTCGTGGCGAACACTGAACAAATCATATACTACTGAAAATTTACTGAAAATTGTAAATTTAATTTTGGTATAAGGATTAAATACTCTCTTCTTTGATCGAACACCGTAATAGCAATATCGTGAACGTCATCATACTTTTTATTGAAAAAATTTTTTTGCAACATTTACCAAAAATATTGAAAGGTAAATAAACATTGTAGTTAGAGGAGAAAAATCCTCAGGATAGCGTCAGCTCCTAAGTCGGCGTGTTTCTGTGATACCGAAGACTTCTCTGAATAAAACTTTGAAAGCAAACCATAAACCTTCTTGGTAGCCACTCACGATATACTATAGAGACGGCAAATGTTTGTATTGTATTAACTTTACCAAAACAAATAGCGATTGACTTTATAACGACCCCGATCATTCCGTATCAAATTTAAACAAAACGATTGTTATAATGTATCGGTCATTTTGTTAAGCTGTCAAATTATTTTAACATTTCTAATTGTGTACGATATACGATATTAAGATGGATGAATTGAAATATCATAATTTCACCATATGGAAACATCTTTAGAATATTTTTTTTTTGTGTTTGGAACAATTAAGTTGATAAAATTCCATCCATCATTGTTTTGTATATATGCGGTATATACAGTGTGTCATCGAAAATTTTGTATGTCCGTAATTTTATTATTACAATAGTTGCGTGTCCCTTGTCTCGAATAAGAATAAAACATAAAATAAGAAAATTACAAGACGCGAAAGCAATCAATACTTAAATTATGTATAAATGAAAGATGGAAATAGATTAAGGGTGTGGTGCTATATGGTGTTCTATATATATTGTATGATCGAGATGAGACCTCGAAATACGATACCAAATATAAATGATTTATACAATGTGATTGATCACGTTTGGTGGGTTATGATGATGAGGGTAATTGTTAAATCAACATAGCCAATCAAATAAAAAAAAACAACAACAAAGAGGTTCAATTGAAATGTGTGTGAATGATTAAGAAAAACACGTGGATGTTAAAATAAATGGGAGAAGTGGTAATCAAATAAATTTCTCGCTTTATGTTGTATTGCTTGAACATTTCCTAAAGATGTGGGCGATATGTTGTATATGTACATGCAAAATAATTTATTTAAAAATTAAAATTAAAACCATTTTTTTTTTATAAATGTCATGAAATGTCACTTGTGGGATCATACACAATTTATTGATCTCTTGATGAAACACACATTTCAATAAACATATCATCGTGCTGTGTGACTTTCCGCGTAATATATGAAAGTAGAGTCGTTGATGACTAATTCAGTATAGAAATGTTTTGAATGTACATATCTACATTTGTCTTCATTATTTAACCATGACAGTTTTACGTCACACAATGCTTAATTACTATATAACTATTTCAAAGTAAAATTAACGATTTGTAATTTTGTTTAAAGTAAAAATACTTGTTTCTTTTGTATTTGTCATTTCGCAATTGAATGAGATGAATACATAACTAGCAAAGTGCGATCTACTCAGAATAGACAGCATTCTAGATACTAATCTGTTTAAAAACAATTTAATCTTTTATGAAACCGTCCGATTTTTCGTAAAAACGGATACAATATGGTCTCAGCAGCTAAGAAATAATTGAGCGATTTAAATGAAAGTTACTACCGTTCTACTAGTCAACAAAAAATATTCTTAGAGGTATCATTGAGCCCAATCAGACCACTATTACATGTTTTGAATTTTTGGGGATTCAAAGACTATTTTTGGGAATTAAAATTACCAGTCGTCAACTAAAATTCACAGTGAACATACGTATTTAATTTCAATGAAGTAAAAAATTAAAATTAAAATAAATAATTTTTTTTTTTGCCACATAAATTAAATTTTATTATATGTTAAACTGGTTTTGGTAAACAGTTTAAATTTAAAAAAAAAATTGACTTCAGCAATTGGTGATGGGTCTTTTCTCCCCATCAAAAAAGAAAAACAATGACCAAAGAACACAATCGACATCTGATATAACCGAGTGTAGTGTAGTGGAAAGTGCGCCAAAAACGTGTAAAGTTCAACATTCTCCTAAGAAAGTAGAAAAAACAGAAAATAAAGAATAACGGTGTCAAATTTAGTTATACCGCAGTATAAAAAAAAAAATTATTTTTCAACAAATAATAAATTTAGTGACGAACACAATATGGACTCATCAGCAAATTCTATAAAATTGAATGAACTCAGTGCGCTCAGTTTAAATAAAAATAAAAATAATATTATTTCATCGTCAGCAAATAGTATTATTTCAGGTGATATAGGTCAGTGTAGTAACACGGTGCAAACCGGAATGGACAGATATATCACTGTTACTAAGCGCAAACGAAGCCCAAGATCTGCGCAATCTGTTAGCCAAACCAAAGCTACAAGGCTAGAAGAAACTACTGCCCAAATGCCTTTAAATAATAGATTTTCTAACCTTAAGGTTGATGCGTCCGATGGCACCGAAGAACGGATAAAAAACGTGAAACCGCCGCCGATTTATCTAAGGGAGGCTTCAAATAATGAAACCGTAAAAACTATTAGTAGTTTAACAGGCGCTAAATTTTATATTGCTCCGCTTAAAAGGGGTAATATAAACGAGATCAAAATACAACCATTTGAAATTGATGGCTACAGAGTAATAATAAAACATTTTGATCAAGCTGGTAAGCATTATTACACTTACCAATTGAAAAGCCAAAAGGGAATGATTATAGTTTTAAAAGGTATAGAAAGCTGCGTAGATGTAAGCGATATATATGCTGCTCTCACCAAAAAAGGGTTTCAAGCAAAGACTATCACAAATATCCTAAATCGTTATAAAGTACCACAACCAATGTTCCGGATAGAACTTGAGTCCGATGAGGTAAAAGTAAAAGGAAGACACAGCGTATACAATTTAAAATATTTACTGCACCGCAAAATCACCGTAGAGGAACCCATTAAGAAAACAGGACCAGTGCAGTGCATCAAGTGCCAAGAATACGGCCACACTAAAGCTTACTGTACGCTGACGAAGTTTGTGTTATTTGTGGCGAACTTCATAGTTCAAAACAGTGTAATAAAACAAAAAACGATCCATCAGTAAAACGGTGCAGTAATTGTGGTGAGAATCATACTGCTAATTACCGAGGCTGTCCAGTTTATCTGGACTTGAAACGCAAAACTACCCCAAAAATGCGATACGAACAACGAGTGCTTAAGACACAATACAACCAAAGTAATATGTTCTCAAGAAATTTGATTATTCCAACAGCAGATGTATCTATAACCGCACAAAATAATAATATCCATATCACTTAAAATAGTTTCGCAAAAACTGGCATCTCCTATGCAAATATTCTAAAGGGCACCAAACCAACACCAAAAGTTCAATTAAATGCCGAAGAATCGAATATCCACGCAACCATAAATAAATTGACTGAAACAATTCAAAATTTCATGATGATGATGGAAAAACAAATGAGCATGGTGATGCAAAATATGACCACTCTAATGCAAATTATTGTTAAAAACAAGAAATGACTCTCCTAAAAATAGCTGTATGGAATGCAAATGGTCTTTCACAACACAAAGCTGAATTACAGTCTTTCCTCAACGATCATAATATTGATATCATGCTGATATCAGAAACGCACTTTACAACTAAAACATATTTTAAAATTAATGGCTATTCAGTTTATGACACCAAACATCTGGACGGTAAAGCACATGGCGGCACTGCAATTCTAATCAAACAAAGAATAAAGCACTATGAACTAAACAAATACGATAAAGATCACATTCAAGCAACTAATATCTGCCTGGAGGAATGGTCTGGTAATTGTGTAATTTCGGCCGTTTACTGCCCTCCTAAACATGCAATTAAAAAACAGCAATTTACTGATTATTTTAATCAGTTGGGCGTAAAGTTTGTCGCAGGAGATGATTACAATGCTAAGCATGTACAATGGGGTTCGAGACTGACTACACCTAAAGATAAACAACTTTATGAAGCAATTACCCAGGCAAATCTGGATTATTTATCTTCACAAAACCCTACTTATTGGCCTACAGATAGAAAGAAAATACCTGATCTTATAGACTTCTGTGTAACAAAAGGAATCGCCCGCACCAATGCTCAAGTAGACGATTGCTATGACCTATCATCTGATCACTCTCCAATTATAGTCAAATTAAGTACCGATGCCTTAAAAATTGACCCACCTATACGACTAACAAGCAAGTTAACTAAATGGAGTATATATAAAAAGGTCATTGAGCAGAACTGCCAACTGGATATTCCACTGTTCACACCAGAAGATATGGAACTGGCAACAGAAAAGCTAACGCAAATAATGGAAACAGCTGCAAAAAAGGCTACACCAAGAGTTATTAGCTCTGAAAGAGTCAATAGGCCAACACCTAACATTCAGCAGCTAATTCAACAAAAGCGGAAAATACGCCGGCAATGGCAACACCAAAAGTCTCCACTACTCAAATGGAAACTAAATAGCTTTGGTAGAGGAAGCAGATCAAGGAGTTTAGAATTATCTGAGTGAACTCTCAGCAACGGAAAAAACCGATTACTCACTATGGAAGGCAGCAAACAAAATAAAAAGGCCAGCTCTACCGAATCCACCAATCAGGCAACCAGATGGTCACTGGGCCAGAAGTGATATTGAAAAGGCTAATGTTTTCGCCAACCACTTAAAAGAGGTATTCACACCAAATGTTCAAAGCAATATTAGTGTACTGCCGGGTTATACAAAGGATGCTTCTATCTTAAATCCTATAAAATTTAAGTGGAAAAGTGTTAAAACCACTATTAAAGAAAGTCTAAGTTCAAAGAAAGCTCCAGGACATGATTTGATTACCGGAAAAATGATTAAAGAATTACCAGATAAATGCATAAAACTCTTAACCTATATTTTCAACGCAATAATGAGATGTGAATATTTCCCTAAAAAATGGAAAACGTCACTAATTATAATGATTCCGAAACCTGGCAAGGACGTAACGCAGGTCACGTCATACAGGCCGATAAGTCTTCTTCCTACAATTTCAAAACTTTTTGAAAAAATGTTACTACAAAAATTAATACCAATATTATCTGCAAAGCACATTTTACCAGACCACCAATTTGGATTTCGTGACCAGCATAGTACCGTTGAGCAGGTGCATAGGGTTATAAACGTAGTCAAACTAGCTCTAGAGGAAAAGAAATACTGTTCCGCTGTTTTCCTGGATATTGCACAAGCTTTTGACAAAGTTTGGCATGAGGGCCTGATATACAAAATAAATACTCTGCTTCCTAAAAAATTTCATGCAATCCTTGAAAATTACTTGTTCGAAAGAAAATTTCAAGTTAAACAAAATGAAGCCATTACCGAACTAAATCTGATAAGTGCAGGGGTTCCACAAGGAAGCGTGCTGGGACCAGTGCTTTACTTGCTGTACACAGCTGATCTACCAACAACTGAAAAGGTGATTACATCAACATTTGCCGATGACACTGCTATTATGTATTCACATAAAAATCCACAAACAGCATCAAGAGAGCTACAAGATCACATATACAAAATTCAGGACTGGCAAAACAAGTGGCGCATAAAAACGAATGAAAGCAAATCGGCACATATAACGTTTACACTAAATAAACGAACATGCCCCCCTGTAAAATTAAACAATGTCACGATTCCTCAACAAACAAACGTCAAATACTTGGGTCTTCATCTTGATAGAAGATTGACTTGGAGAAAGCATATTGAATCAAAGTGTAAACAAATAAAACTAAAATTCACAAAAATGTACTGGTTGATTGGGAGAAGATCAAAACTGTCACTAGACAGTAAAGTTCTATTATACAAGGCGATCCTAATCCCCATTTGGACATATGGAATTCAACTATGGGGCTCTACCAGCGCATCAAATATAAACCTTTTACAACGTACGCAATCAAAAATACTACGTAGTATTACAAATTCTGCTTGGTATATTCGAAATGAAAACATCCACAGGGATCTAGAGATTAAAACGGTAAATCAGACGATAAAAACATACAGTTTGAAGTACCATTCAAAATTGGAAACTCATCCCAATGAATTAGCAAGGGAACTACTAAAGCAGCCAATGTATAGACGGCTTTGCAGAACAGACCCACTAGATCAAATGCAGCTATAAGCATAATTTATCCGTAAGGAGCTAACTCAATTTTCTAAATAAATTAATTAATTGCCTACCAGTATAAGTATTAACCTTGGTTAAGACTTAGTATTAGATAGTTTAGATTTAAGTTTTGCACACTTCTTGTTAGTTTCAGATAAAGAAAGATTCAAGAATAAAGCCATTGGCAATAGTAAAAAAAAAATTACCTGATGATTCCTTCGTGATTGGGTTTTTCGGCAGCAACTTTTCGCATTTCATTTGCGTTCAAGGTTTGGTTGTAACTGAATATGAATCTATTAATTGCAGTATTGTATGGTAACTGCTGGGAGCCCCGATTTTATTAAATAATAATTTTGGCTTAAGTCAGAATGTTTCAAGGTCACGATAAGGTCGATATCCTAATGAACTACACAATTGTACAATAATTAGTTGCTAAATAATTTCATTTCGAAATATGTAAATATTTTCAAACGCTAATCAACTTTCAGATATAATAATTGTAAAAGCGATTTCAGATACACAGTCCATTTCCACAATTTCCTTCGAATGCAAGTATGTTACCAATGTATTGTTGTTACTACAACATAACTGTATTAAAACGTTCTTGCATTATTTAATAACAAACAAAATATTATTATAAATGAAATTATTCGACTTGGATTCCCAATTTTTTTGTTGTTGCTTTTAAATAAAATATTACGGATCTACAAATAGAGGTATATATAGTTTGACCTGAATATTGTATATGTATAATAATTTATAAGTAAGTAGTTTACCGAATACATTATTGGCTACCAAACTTTCATCACATGGTAAACGAATATAACGTATCATGATTAATTTTTATTCTTACAAAAAACTTTTGTGTGCGGTATATGTGCATACCTCGTTGTATTCAAGGATACATATGTAGAATATGGAAATGAATTTTCATTTGTAATTTACTGTTACATTTATCCATGGTCGGTACTTTATACCCATATATAAATTTAAATATGAAAAGTAGATTTATGATATATTCAGGTGAAATCATATCTATATATCTTTTAGGTTTTGTAAAAAAGATAATTGAGATATGACAACAACAACAAAATGAAATTCGTAAAAAATATAGGATGATAGTAAAATTTCACATTTTGTCTATTTAATGGATGATTAAGTGAAAATTTAAAGCTATACCTATCTCTATCACATATTTTTCGGCTTTTGTATATTTACCACACATTGTACAAAACTTTTCTAATGGTAAAGATTTTTTTTTCTATGGTTTAAGTATAAAGTGGTGAAAGGATATAAAACGGATACATATATATATATATATATATATATATATATATATATATATATATATATAAATACATATATATATATATATATATATATATATATATATATATATATATATATATATATATATATATATATATACAAATATATATATATAAATATATATATATATATATATATATATATATATATATATATATATATATATATATATTTATATATATATATATATATATATATATATTTATATATATATAACTATATATATATATATATAAATATATATATATATATACATATATATATATATATATATATATATATATATATATATATATATATTTTTATTTTATTTTTTTTAATTGTTTCTTTATTCAGAAAAAAAGAATGATATAAAGTATACTAATTAATATAAAAACAAAAAACAACTTAAATAGTAAACTCCTTATTTAAACATAAATGTATCGGAGTTACGATTCTTATAATAGAGGATATAATAAAAATATTAAAGAATAAATAAAAAAATAAATAAAAATATAAAATAAAAAATAAACAAAAATAAATAAAAATAAAAAATAAAAATAAAAATACATTGAATTTTTTGTTCAACTATTAAAACTAAAATATTAAAATAAAATGTTTTATAATTGTATATAAGAAACACACAAAAACAGATTATTATACAAGTGCTGATTAAATAGTTCAAATATATATAGTAACCACAGTTAAACTAACACATCAAATAAAATTTCTATATCATTAAATGAAAAAAGCCAAGCTTTTAGACGACAACCAAATTCTTTTATATTATTGATTTTAACAATGTCGAGTGGTAAATGATTAAATAATTTAGGAGCAGTATACGTAAAAAAATTACGGAAATGTTCTTTCTTAGGAAATGGAATAAACATTCTATTCTTGTTGCGCAATACATAAGACTTAATAGAACCATTAATAACCCGATTTCCACTCATTAAATAAAATGTCTTTAGTATTTTAAATACATATAAATATCGCAATGGTAGAATTTTCATTTCTTCAAAAATCGGAAAAGACGGTGTAATCCTAGGCAAAAATTTCATAACTTTGATAATACATTTTTGAATTGATATTAATGACTTTAAATTAGTGATATAAATTCCGCCCCAACATGATAACCCATACTGTAGATGAGAGTCCACTAATGCAAAATACAGTGATCTCAAGAATTCTGAACTACAAATCTTACGTAGAAAATACATAATCCTCAACGTATTACACAGTTTATTCTTCAAATGAGAAACGTGATTCTTAAAGTTCAGTTGGTAGTCTAAATGAAGACCCAAATACTTAAAAGAACTTACAACTTCAATTGATATACAAAAACGATCACAAAGAGTCTCATTACACGATAGAGAGTGACATTTCATCGGAGTTGTATCGTGAATTTTAGAACTCAAATTGTAATGCATCAATTTCGATTTCGAGCTTATAATCATGTCATGAACATAGAACCATTTTTTAACTAGACCGATATCATGTTTGATGCAATTTTCAAGCGTACTTGTATCTTGACTAGAATAGAGGAACGCCATATCATCAGCAAATGCAATAATATTTCCTTTAAAATTAAAACTAAAAATTGAATTACAATAAATCAAAAATAGGAGTGGCCCCAGTACGGAGCCTTGTGGAACACCCACATTAACTAATCTCGCATCGCTGTAAGAGTTATTTACGCAAACCATTTGCACTCTATTATCTAGATATGATTGAAATAGATTTAAAGCAGATCCTCTAACACCAATATGACCGAGTTTACTTAACAATAGTTTGTGATTGACAGTATCAAAAGCCTTTGAAATGTCAATAAAAAGAGACGCAGTCTCCAAACCACTATTTAAAGATTGCTGCAAAGGTGTTAAAAATGAAATAAGCGCCTTTTCTGTGGATGAGTTTTTAATAAACCCGTACTGTCTCTCATCAAGAAATTTGATCTTATTGATGTATTTCAACAATCTGACTTTAATAAGCTTTTCCAATTCTTTCGAGAAAGAGCTTAGGAGAGTGATTGGACGATAGTTGTTGATGTCTTTACGTGAACCCTTTTTAAATAAAGGTTTAACAACACCTATTTTTAATTTGTTAGGAAAAATTCCACTTGACAAACACAAATTAAAGACGAAAGTGAGTACGTGCGCAATGCTAAAAATTGATCGCTTTAAAGTAATACTAGAAATCCCATCATCACCAAATGAAGTTGTATTTTTTAAATCATTCACAAGTGACACAATTTCATTATCCCAAGTTGGAAAAAGGTAAAAATTTGAATTAATGTTAGTAGAATGAGCAAGTCCATCTCTAATATTTTCACTAATGAAGGCACTTTCTTTGTTGTCATAAAGAATATTATATGGGGCTCTAACAAAATACTCGTTAAATATGTTGGCAACCGCACCATAATCCAAATCAGCATTAGAATTTCCTATATCAATAGGCGGTATATTATTGTTATTTATGGTATTCCCCAAAAAACCATTGACAACCTTCCATTTGGATTTATAGTCTGTAGTTGCACAAAATTTATTTCTATAATAGAGTTCTTTAACCTTTAGGATTTGTGATTTAATTTTGGAAGATAGTTTAAACAATTTTTTTCTCAAAAATAAATTGTTTTTATTCTTAGACAACTTTTTAGCTAGACAGTTTCTATGGTCGATCAAATTTAACAAGTTGTTCGTCATCCAAGGTTTAATTTGAAACTTTTTGTTCCTTATTAAACTTGACGATTTGACTTGATTTATACACAAAACAAAAATATTAAGAAAATTCGTAAAGTTTCCATCAGCGGACAAAACTGAACTCCAATCACATGTATTTAATTTAACATTTAAGTCATCATAATTAATTTTGGTTTGATGCGCAGGTTTATAGACAATCCGTGCTTTAGTGACATGCATGTTTATTGATATACATATTGTATTATGGTCAGTTACAAAAAGATTCAAGTTCTCGATTACAATCGCACAGTTGGGTTCAATTGAGTCGAAAAAAACATGATATATATATATATATATATATATATATATATATATATATTATATTTAAAAATGTTTCTATTTTTCCTAAAGTCACTCAACGCAATCAGTCCCGCAGTTGTGTTAGAGAAAATCAGAGTCACGTGGTCAGCTGAAAATAATTGTTTCAATCAAAAAGATGATTGCCTTGGTTTGAGGTTGCGTATGAAATGATTTGACATTTCTTACAGTTTGTTTCGTAATTTTCGCTCTGTTAACTTTGTTAAATGACAATTTATTTAAACTTAACATTTTCAGTTCTTAAGGAGTTCATTTAATAACATGTGGACTCGATCAATCGTATTTTTACTTAAAGTTGTTGCTGAGTCGCTGGTTGGTCCATTAATTGTAAAATTAAGGCATCTTACTCTTGTAATGTAAAAGAAAATAAAAAATGTATGGACAATTCTGATAGGATTAGAGAGGAACAAGAAGAATCAAAAACAAAAAAAAATTATCGAAATAATTTTTTTTCTCGACATTACGTCATTGTCGACTTAAAAATGACGTCGACGTAATGTTGACGCATTGTTGACGCGTCAACGTCGACAATAATTGTTTACATTATTTTACTTTGACTATGAGTATATACCTCTACAACACAAATTTTAATAATAGTTGAACGACTACTACCTAGTACATGATCATCTTAATGAAGAATATGTCTATACACCTATACCGATATTGGTGAATAGTTATTTTTGTATGTCGCGCCTTGAGATTTGTAAATCGGTACAGTAGCACTTTCTACTAGAGGAAATTGAATTCATTTGTAAATCGGTACAGTAGCACTTTCTACTAGAGGAAATTGAATTTATTTAACCATCAACTTTTGATTTCGTGCTGTAATCGTAGCACTACGCTTATAATAATAGGTGTCAACGAATTTTTTTACTCATAATTTTTTTGAATATGACCTTTTTATTTCAATCTAAGCGCACGACCAATTCTTGGGTCTGTGACAATTCTAACCACAGACGATGAATAGTATTGTCTGACCAATATTAAGTATTACGAAGAAATAAACGTGTATACGTATGAGGGAAATACTCAATCTGACAAAACATCCAAAAACAAAAAATAATTTATATATTTTTTTGGGGGTACCGGTCGAAACTGGATATTTTACAACTGGATTTGACGAAACAGGATAATTCAAAACTGGATATTTTAAAACGAGATAAGGTACAAAACGAGATATGGTACAACACTGGATGTTTCAAAACAGGATATTTCGACAAGTGATTTAAACTTAAAATGATTTGTTAGAAAAGTTCTGGAATATGGCCAGTAAGAAAGGAACTCGGCGCGTTCTTAACCGATCATGATGAAGTTAGATATGTAGAATTAAAATGTTGATGAAAATTAATTAATTTTTCTCACATAGATTTTCTAAAGTGAAGAAGTTATATTAAGTGGAAGACTAAAAAATAGATGCAGATACATTTCTCTCCTTAGAAATATTCAAGTATGGAACCTTATTGCTTTATTCCAGAACTTTCTCAAAAAATCATTTTAATATCCCATTTTCTTCCTACGCATTGAATTTCATCAAAATCGGTTAAGAACTCGCCGAGTTCTTTTCTAATTGGCCATATTCCAGAACTTTCCTAAAAAAATTTGAAAATAGTCGAGTTTAGGTCAGCAAATTAAAACTCTAGACGTGTACAAGTTTCAGTTAATACCACAGATTAATTCAATTAACAGCAAAAATTAGAAAAATTTGAAGAAAATTCTAAACTCGCAATATTGTATTACATGGTGTCCCTGTTTAACGTAAAAAAGTTGTATTGGCATTTATCAATCACAGTGGAAATATCATTTTTTTTATTACTGACCATCTACCATCTCTGAATAAAAATCTACTGACACAAACTAAAGAATTAGGACAAAACCAGCTTTTAAAATTTGTCTGGCTTCAAAATAACAGTGTATTGGCAAGGACAACATCACATTTTAAAGTAATCGTCGCGCGATATAATAAATAAAATTAAAACTGAACATCAATTCAGTACCAAATTTCTCGCACTTGTGCTAGTGAAAAACGTGAGTTTTAGTATACGTATACTGTGTAATATACAAATACATATAAGTATGATAGTATTAAAAAATGTATGGTAATGTTGTTTATATGAGGTAAGTCAAAACCCTCTTTACTACAAGCCGTATTGTTTGCATACTCATGCTATACAAAAATATATACTTTGATTGTATTGTAAGTAAAAATCGTGTTGGGATATGATCGCGATTATAGTATAAAAAAAAGAAACATTCACATACGAAGAAAAGAGAGTAAAAATTATCAAAAAACAAAAACAAATTACATAACCTCAACTTTTATGTTATTTATATGTATACAATATATATATTACTAATTACACCGCACGACAGAAAAAAGAAATAAATATTTACAATATATATTAATATTAAAATATATTATATATTATATAAAAATATCTAATAATAATAAATTTAACTTGAAAATTTCACAATTCACATCATTCACTAAACAAATAAAATAAAATTTGACGTTTAATACCACAAGTAGAGAGAAAAATTCTCAATTATGTTAATGGTGTGCGTGAAAAATACTCAATTATGGTAATGGTGTGCGTTATTTAAAGAGAAAATTATATTGTTTTATATATGGATTTTGAACGTTACTAACACATTTAAAGTATATATTTCCACTAAAATATTTTAAAAATATATGAGAATATGTGTCAACGAAAGTTACAAGACAGCTTGTAGTAAAGAGGGTTTTGGTTAAGTCAAAACCAACACTATTGTATAATTATACAAACCATGAAGCTTGGCTAAAGAAAACATATTATGACTACTAATTGGATATGTGAATTTGACTACATAAAAATCGAAACAAAAAATTATATTTTGCACTGTCCATACTATTCTAAATTCATAGTATATAGTATAGTATATAATGAAGTATATAATACTAACAATACTTCTCTCTCTCTCTCGTTAAATAATAAATTTGTTTTTTGCTTTGTCATAAAGAGCGCAACATACTGTTGTTCCATCATTCGTATTCAATTTTTTATTTATATTAAAGCATATAATAAATGTATATACAAATTATACTAGGTCACAACACTTATACTTAAGGAATAATAGTAGCTTTTTTGCAGAAGTATCGCAACTTAATGGCTTGTATATACATTTGTGTTGATTTTGGTTAAGTACAAAACCTTCTTTACTACAAGCCGTATTTATTGCATACTCTTGCTATTTAATCATATGCACATGAGAATGTATTGTAAGTAAAAACGTGTCGATAGATGATTTAGAATATAGTGTAAAATAAAATAAACATTTCCATACTATAAAAAAAAAGAGTAATTTTCTCTTTCCTATGCAAAACACAAATAACAAAAAAAGAGACGAAAAAATTCTCATTTATTCATACACATTAAATAGTGTGCGTAACTTAGAGATAAAAATGTTAAATAGTGGTAGTAGGGAATGAAAAAATTATACATTTTTTGGTACGGATTTTCATAGCACCAATATACTCAATTGTGTATATAGGTTTTGTTTATCTATGTCAACGAACGTTACAAGACGGCTTGTAATAAAGAGGGTTTTGGTTAAGTACCTAAAAATTAATAATGCGGTTTGAAAATGTTTGATTCGGTTATTTTTTTTTATTTATACGCTCCTACGATTTGTTAGCTCGGGGCACATAGTTTTCGTTTCGTTCCGACCTTTAAGTTGAACGTGTCAAAATATTGAATTTTAAAATATGTTAAGCCTCGAAGGTATGTATATATTTAAGACTAGCATACATCAATTTTGAATTGCTGAAGGTGACTTTTACTCTTTTAGATTAACCGAAAGTTGCTCGGCCGAACAAATCTTGCCATGTGATTACTCAGCCGAGTACTACCAAGAGTTCATTGAGGAAGATTTAATAGTGGATGAATCGCCTAGTTTAATGGAGTCCGATTTCGAACGGAAATCAACACCTTTGAGTGTACCTTTATCGCGCCCGACAAAACGTCCAAACCAGGACGTTTTTAGTAAAAAATTTACTAAAAATTTACTAATTTTAGTTATTTTTTTAGTAAAAAATATCATGTTCCAGATAACCCGGTGGATCAACATTTTTTAGAGTCCATTAAATTTGAAATGGCGAAGAAATTGTAATGTTGGAAAAAGCCAAAGAAGCGTTAGAGGGAAGTTAAAAAACGAATTAATTAAAACAGATATATATTTTTATTGAATAAAATTATTTTTAATTTCGATTATTTTGAAAAGTTACAGAGATTGAATCATTTATTGAATAATTTTTTAATGTATCCTGGATGCGTTATTTGACCCCATACGAACCAATCTTAAAGGTTAGCTAACATCATTTCTCCATGTGCCGGAATATTGGATGTAATTTGAATCCTACCAGTCGGTAAAATTTTTTGGTGTGCATTTTGCTGATTCATCATTTTATTTAATGAAATTATAAGTTAAAGTAGCTAAAATAATATTTTCATCATTTTCGGGTGCCATGTCGAGACTAGAATACCAAATGAATCCTCAAAATAATACGGAAAATGATATTGGAGTTATTTATTTCCTTCGGTTCGAGAATTGGTACTTGTTCGGTCAGTATTTGTTTGCCGAATTTTGATTTGTACAATATACCTATAAATTGAACAAAGATTCATGCATAAATGTGTAAAAAAATCTAAAGGACCGAAGTAAATAATTACCGCCATCGCTTTGACTATCATAAGCTCCTACACACACGTCAGTGAAAATATAATTTGCATCACATGATTTTGAATATTCACGAATATTGATGTGTTTGCCATCTATTGCACTCACGTAGGTATAGAAGGGCGGATTGAAAATATGGTAAGGTGTGCGGTTCCAAAATCGATAGTAACAAGTCGTATTGAGGCCTCAACATACGTGTGTGAATAAAAAAGTCTTCCGAATCGCTATTTTTTATGGGCTCAAATACTCGTGTAAAATATCCAGAAGTATTTCGATCCATATATAATGGTCGTACCCACCACCTTTATTTTTTCTGGTACATGTTAAACAATTTAAAAATTCAAATAAATCTTCTAGATTTATTAAATCGTCACTCATTATTAAATAAATAATTTATTAAATAAATAATTTATTTTTTTTATTATTATAATTTAATAATCTTGTGAGAACTAAACAAATTTAAACTGTCAAATTACACAAAAACTACTCGAAACGAAAGCTATTTGCGTAAAAAATAATAAAAACTTATTGAAAACGAAGCGAATCGGAACGAAACGAAAACTGTGTACCTCGAGCTTTAATCTTCGATCATTAAAATTTATGTATGAATAGAGTGATGTCTAAAAGTGCAATTACGTAAAAATTGAAACCGTCTGATTTTAAATTAAAATTTTTGCGGATGTTATACAAAAAATATTCAAATACCACTTTCATGCCGCTTTCATGAACAAATTCTGCAGAATATTTTCAGTAATATTTCTTCGGCAAAACATGACGGAATTAAATATTGTTTATCTTTTTTAGTAAATTCCGAAAGTGTATACCAACTTAAAATTGAATTTTATTATTTATTACTAAAAAATTACTAAAAAAGATAAACAATATTTAATTCCGTCATGTTTTACCGACGAAATATTACTGAAGAATTCTGCAGAATTTTTCTATGAAAGCGGCTTCAGGTTTAATAAGAACACGGTTTATCGAAAAAAGTGAAGTGCAATGTGTATTCTCATATTAAAAAAATTCAGAGTCAAACATTGTAAAAATACGAAAAATGTCTAAGGATTTTGTCTTCCAATTTTTGTAATTACCTTTATTACTCAATAAAGCTTAATTCAATCCTGTATAATTTTAAATATAAGCATTAAATATAATAGAATAACTCAAATTAAAAAAAAAACATCCATTTTGATTTTGTATTTTTCGATTAAATAAAACAGACGAAGGTTTGTTTTTGTACCTACTAGGATTTTTTATAATAAAATACTAACATAAAAATGCGAAGACCCTGTATTTTTTTGCCCTACTACGATGTTTTATTTTAATTTTTTGACACATTTGAAATACGATAACTTCGTTCTATGTAGAGCAATTATGATGTGATATGAATAACCGAGACGAGGCTTAATAACAGTTTTTAATGATTCTGAACTCTGCCCATTGGGATGCATAGTATATAGCTGTGTTAGAAATTTAAACATTTTCCCAAAAATAACTGCGGAGGAGGATGTTGGATTGTTGCAAGAGATAATTTAAAGTGGTACGTAATGTCGACCTAAGAAACTTATGAGAAAAAAATGTGGTTTTGCTTAGAAACAAATAGCAAAAATTGGTATGCTAATAATTCCTATATTTATTTTGAAGCTACTCGTGACAATAAATATATATAACTTTTTTTTACAACTTGGATAGAATCATTAATATGGAGAAGGTCTTTTTCTTATTGTTTTAAACGTTTAGGTGATCTTAATATGTAACACTCATTTCTAGAAAAATTGATTGCTAGAAAAGCTATAAAAATATGGTATTAAATATAAATACTAATTATTTATTGTTTGAATCGTACTTATCTCTTCGAATTCAATTTGTTGAAATTAATGGCGTCCGGTCTGACACTATCATACCTCAAAGTTTAATCATATCACAAAAACAAAATTGATTGGTAACAATTTCTGCTGGTTGAATGCATATAGTGATAGAATTTCATATTTTTTCCATGTGCATTGATAATCCCACGTAAATATTTTAAATTGATAATAAGCGCAAATGCTTGTAAAGTTTGTGAAAATAGACGTGCCAGAAGTAATGCTTCAATCAGTTCTAGCCTGGGTATTGATAATAACGTCCTAGTGCAACTTTTCTTTTTGCCGTGATTATTCGAACCCAAGAAGAACCGCTTCTTCTGGTGTCACAGAATCCGTTAAATTGCAGAATAACATTTGTTATGGAATTAATTTTTTTTTTTAAATATTTGTTAACCTTATTCAACATAATGTTTATCAATCATATTTATCTGCCCTCAGCCTCATTGCCTAAAGTACGTAAGCCTTATAAAATAATTTTGATAGTTAGTCAAAATTCCGTTGAGATACTGAAACTTGTGAACTTCACTGATAGATTTATTCTTGTAAGTTGAAGATTCAAATAAATCTTTAAATGCTGGAATTTCAAGTTGTTGTCCACCAAATGGTTGAATATTTATTGTTGGCAATATTATAGCTCATATGGCGTCTTATCTTATAATTGGATATACCATAATTTTGTTTTAAATTTCGTGAAATTTATTATAAGTCTCATTAAAAGTATCTTCACTGATATTCTTGATGAAATTTTCGATACGATTTAATGATTCAAACATTCGTGTCCGTTTATCAAAAGCACGGTCTAAAATTTTTTTTGATACCCGTTGTTACTACGTTATAAAACTCATACTAATTAACTTAACTAAATGTACAATCTACACCGTTAAGAACTTCCCGCCGTTATCAATGACGACAAGCAATTGTTTTGTTATCCGAATTTTTCTAATCCACGTGGGTTTGATTCACTTTACTATTTAAAATTGAACTGACGTACTCACACGTAATTATACTAACCAAATAGAGTACTACTAATGGAAATACTAATGGAATGAAAATAGAGCACAAATGGGATAGGCCTACAACTTGTCGCGAATCATATGTCAAAATGGACACTCAAATATGTTTTATACTATGGTTTATTCTAAATAATTCATGCTTCATCCAAATGTTACAAACGGATTAATATTGACTATATGACCCACTCAATGTTGAAGAAGTAAATGAAAACCTATATGATCATTTCTTTTGACACCACCATGCAGCCAGATTATAAAATACGATTTTCTTGATGGTTCCAGGGCCACTATTGAAAAAACTAATTTGTTTGAAAAACAAAACTGATTTAGTATTGCGTAATACATCATTTAGATTTGGCTATCAATATAATATTATGTATGATTGCCTACTAAAACAACGACGTAGAATCGTGACATCACAAAATAATATTTCTCATGGCACACTTGATTAAAAAAGTATTTAAATTGTACATACCTAAATAATCAACACACAAACATGATTGGCTACCGAAACAATGGCGCACGAAACGAAACGAAAGAATATATACATATACACTATGTAAACAAAAAAATTCCTGTAGCTCGAAAGGAGCGATACGTAGAAAACCGACAGCAACTGAGTGCTTCGTCACACTTCAAAGCTGGTTAATGTGGGGATCAGAAAGTTCATTTATTCCAAATCTCTGTAATATTAGACTTAACATTGAATATCCTCACTGTAAAGCTGTAAGTTTTAAAGGTAAAACCGGTAAATGCTGCAAAAATGGGCCAAATCTGTTGAAATTCCCGGAAATAAGCCGTATTTCTGCAAAATTTCTAGTCAAGTTTATCATAAATCCTCATAAAAAATCATAAAGCTCGAATGCATCACAATCTTAACAAAAGTTGTAATATTGTAATTATGCAAAAGATTGCTGATGATTTATGTAATGTGTTTCCGTATGTGGTTCATTACAGGAGTCTTCGTGAAGAATATAATACTGAAAAATTAAGAGCTCAAGCTGACGGTGAGACACTGCGTGAAGTTAAGCTAACTTTCAATCGTAATTCTAATGATGATCAACGGCTTTACAATCCATTCACTATACCCACGATGATATTGGTGTGGTTTTTGTTATGGATTGTGATGGATGTCTAAAAAGTAGTCTCACCAATTACATCTGGCGAATCGAAATTACAGAAATTGAGTTTTTTGTCGAAGCATGTCGATCCAATGACATTTTCATTGTATTTCCTCCGTGGCAATTTTGAATTGTCATTGAATAAAATCGATGTTGCAGAAAGAGCAACCGAGGTTAAGAATTAAGTGAAGAGCTGGTGTCACTGATACGTCACTCACAGCATATTTTCACCTCAACCAAGAAGATCTCGAACCACTCGGCTACTTTTACCAATCTATTTTAAATTTGAGAAGAAAAAATTGGTTAAACAGGCCATAAATTCAAGATTTAGGAAACTCTCAATTGGAAGAAGTCTAACCGTATCACCTCGAAATGCAGAACTGTATCATTTGAGAATCTTGCTGCTGGCCGATTATCTGTTACTAAATTAGAGAATTTTTAAAATCCATTAATCTTTTATTTTGGGACTAGGCTCCAATGGCGCCTGGAACTCCATTATATTCAGTAGACATTATAATGCGAGATATAACAGGCAATGATATTTCATTTGGTGGTAAAGTCGTAGTCTTCGGTGGAGATTTCCGACAAATTTATCAGTTATAAATAAAGGTTTGTGTGGAAAAATTATCGCTTGACAATCAAGAAAAGTGCGATATGGAACAATGTTGAAATGTTTTATTTAAAAAGTGAGAGCTTCAACCAATTCCGATTTTACCCAATTCATTCTAAAAATAGAAGACGGAGCACTTCCACTAGCAAACAATTCTAAAACCTTTAATTTCATTGAAATTCCGGATGAATATTTGACAACCAACGTGATTGAAGACATATTTGGACAAGGGTTTACAACTAACGACGTAGTAAATCTGAGCAAGGGATGGCCACTTTTACCAAAATGAGAATATTCGTTTACTAAATGAACAAATCCTAAAAGGTGCCAGTGGAGAAACAACTGTTTACAAGACCTTCGATTGCGTTAAAAATGAAAAAATTGAGGAAGATTCTGATCAACAAATTAATTTTCCTGTAGAATTTTTGAATAGTTTGAATCCAGCTGGTCTTCCCCCATTCCAACTTGACCTTAAACGTGGATCAATTGTTATGCTCTTGAGAAAAAATATCAACAAGCAAAGGACTTTGCAGTGGTACTCGCATGATTGTTCAAAAATCATGCGAACAAATGTAATCAAGGTAAAAGTAACAACTGGCTCACAAACAGGAACTTTTTATTTCATTCCTATATAGGGTATCTGTCGATACATCTAATGATTCCACCTTGCCTTTTAATTTTTGTCGTCACCAATTTGCACTCTCCTTGGCCTACCACCATAATTAATAAGGCACAATGTCAAACTTTTGCAAAATATGGGATTTTATTACCAGTACCATATTTTAACCATACGGCTTGATCAAGAGTAATCCAGGGACAATACTTGAAAATTCAAATTCTGTGTGGATCCAAGCAAGGAATGTCGGCTTGTCTGGTTTCCATGTTTCTGTTTTATGCAAATTATGCCTAATGCAAAGTTATTTGTCCTGATCCTGGAATAATAATTACATCCGAAAATTTAGAAAAAAGGTATAGAAAATCTCTTGTACCTCATTTGGCTGAAAGATATGTTCTTAGTGTTTATCAGTCACTATTTACCCAATCTGTAATTTTATTTGATAAAATTTCGTTTGATCTCTTTATAATTATATTTTTATTTTTTATTTTTTTTTTTGAGATACCATTACTGAAGACGCTAAGAAGGTACCGAATCCAACTTCAGTAGTAAGACATTTTTCAAAACTTTGTATCGATTTCATCATATGCACACCATTTCCATATAGAACACCTTTATAACATCAATGAGCCATCCATATATATCTACTGATAAAATTATACAATTTTGTAGTTTCCTTGGTAAACAACTTTTCATTTTTTATTTATTTTTTTTAGTACAGCACAAACATTGAAATGAAAATTTTTAAAGAATGAAAACAATTTTTTTTTGTATATCTTAACGTTCTTATCAGAATGAAAACTCAAATAAAATAAAAAAAAATCTTACAATTTACATTTTGACTTGGAATTTTCTTTTTCATTTTGAATTTTTTTTATATACAAAAAAAAATGATAATAACTTTTATGAAAACCTGTTTCGATTCACATGGTAAAAAAAAAAAAACAAAAAAAAAAAAAGCAAATCATGTGAATTGGGTATGCATTCTCAATTTTTTTATTTTTTTGGTTACTAGGTACTTAGTTTATGATTTTCTTTTTAATTTATTTGCTATTTTAGAATTTTCATTTGAATGAAACGAAATGTTGAATGTTACATAATATATGTACATGCATAAACATAAGTACACACATTGAATTGTGTATAAGGAAAATTCCAGTTTCAAATGAAAATAGTTTTAGATTTTATTTATAATAATAAAATTTGTGCTTTAGTATATAACATTTGAATTATTGGATGATAAGTTTATGTTGAAATAAATGTGCATATGGAACTACTCTTATGTACTTTATGGGAAGCATAATTTCTAAATTACTTATTTACAAAAAATAACAATAAAAAATCATTAAAAGTGGGTGTTTTATGTATACATACATAAATTATGTATATAGATCGACATATTACACACACAAAAAAAAAACAGGAGCGGAAGGATGTTTTATGTATTGATTTCTCATTTTTTATATAATTAAATTATAATGTATTGTCCCATCTACACACAACATATATGTAAGTACGTACTCGTATATACACATACATTTGAAAATAATCCAATGGACATTCGACAGGATATGTATTAATTGTGTTCGGTTCGACCTAATTTTTATATTATTTATGTAATTATGTTGAATAAAAATAATTTAATTAATGGGATAAAATACGAAACATTGAAAATGATAATTATAAATGAGTGTCAATTTAGTGATTAATTATATCCTTTTATTTTATTTAAGTTTAAAACTTATTTGTAATATTTATCATTATCTATATGACATGTACATGTAACCCTCCTACAACACGGTATTTTGCAACATGGCTGTATGGAAAACTTTCAACAATTTATTGAAATCATAAAAATGTAGGCTTCAATGTGACCATATATATTTTTTGCTAAAGTATATCGTACCAAAGAAAACTCGTAATTTAACATACTCTAAGCTGACGGTTGATCATGATGCGATAAATATACACTTTTTAGACAATACAAATGTACCAACTATTGACTTTGAATCATTTTATGAAAAATTAGTATCCTCTATAAAAAGCTCTACTAAATGCGCAATCGTAAATATAAGAACTAACTCCTACAAGCACTGGACGTAGCTAACCATTTTCTTGCATATTTTAATAATGAAGGTACACAAAATTTATCACCAAATTTTAATTACCATGGTCTTTCCTAAACAATAAATTCCCCATCGCAGGCGTTAACCGCAAAAAGAGTGAAGAAGAAATTCAATGTATAATTGATAATTGGGATTCTAATGCATCAGTGGGTTATGATAATGTTCGTGTAGAATATTTAAAAAAATTGAAAACCATAATCATTCCTCTGTTGACAAAATCAATTTAATGGATTGTAGAAAACCATTTTCCATTATTTATGAAAATTGCAAAAATAACTCCTATGGAAAATTATAGGCCAATCTCAGTTCTACCCATGTTCAGTAAAATCTTCGAGCGTGTTATTTTGAAAAGAATGGAAGGTTGCTTGAATGCACACAATATAATCCACAATATAATCCATTGTAAGGCAAAATCGTCGGTCACCGCTACCTTGAATTTGGTTGAAAATTTATATGGACACATAGAACAACAAAAGGCACCTGTATGTATTTTTTGGATTTAATGAAGGCATTCAATTGTGATGACCAATCAATATTACTAAGAAAGAAGACGTCCTATGAATTGCACACTAATTTTGTCAACCTAATAAAGAGCTATCTCTCTGATAGATTCCAGTTTGTCAAAATATCGGAGCTCTCTTCGATAAAACTTATGTTAAACTGCGGTGTTCCGCAAGGATCTATCCTCGGCCCTATTCTTTTCCTGATATATATTAACGACATATTTGGTTTACAATGAAATGGTCAAATTAAGTTGTTCACACAGAAAAATATGAATGTAAGCAAAATCAAGAAACTTGCTTTATAGTAAACCGAGACGATTTTTTTAAAATTAAAGCGAAAATTCTTAAAATAAACATTTTAGTTTTATTTTAAAGTAGTAATAACTAAAATTAAAGCTAAGAAATTTTAATTAATCGTGATTCGCTTTAATTTTATAATCAAGAAAATCAAAATTTTATAACTAAACTATTATACTCAATGTGCAGCGATTTTCGTCTTTTTGTTAATTTTAAAGCGATCATCGTTTTCACAAAAGACCAAATATATTAACAATTAAACTAATCGTTCCATCCTTCTAAAGCGGTTCGTTTTCCAATCTTTTCCAAATTTTATAGTAATTAAAATTTTTATTAATTTGTATTTATAAAAATTACATTTTCATATTGTTGTTATATAATATTTATTATTTATTATTATTTAAAAAGTGAAAAAGTACCTGTGTTAAAAAATTGAAAATAAAAATTTTCAATAATTTGGGAGATGAAAGTATTGAATTTTCACAACCATCTAACTTATCGAATCCAATGCCGTACAATTAGGTTGTACCATTAGCTGAGAAGGCTACCTCAAACCAATATTACATTTATTTGGTTATAATATGTATATAGTTGGACTTAGAACTAATCAAATCCTCAATTTATTTATGAGAATACATGGTAAGTATTATTATATACAAAATTATGATCCAAGTTGCGGGTTATTAAAAATAAAAATGAACAGTTCAATTTTTTTCATAAAATCAGTAGCTAGTGGCTTTCCAATCGGCCATGTCTAAAAATCGTCTTGCTAAATTTTGACTACGAAAAGAGCAGCTACGAGTAAAGTTAAAATTTAGCAAAAACCTTACACCTAAGTACCTGTGGTGGTCCATTGAAAAGAATAACTAATTTTTAAAAATTGTTACGTGCTGCCTGCAAGTGAAGTAGTTAAACCTTTTAAAAATGAGGGCCGAAATAACGAAAGCCAAATTAAAGTTGATAAAATAAAATTATTAAATATTTTCAAGTCATTTTAGTTATTAAATATTATGAACAATAAAATTGGTTATACATATTTTGTATTGTAGAACTATAATTGCATGTAAAAATTAACTACGCCAATTTTCGCTCGTAAAAAATTATCTGCAAAATTATCTATTTAGTTGTAACCTCTAATTTTTTATTTGTTAGTTTGATATAGATTTTGAATTTCTCCATCCATCGAAAAAAAAAAAATCTCAACGAGTGGAAACGAATATTAATTACGTCCATTCAAATAAATAAAACTATAACTATCCAAGATATTTCCACAAAAAGCCTTCTACAGCAAATGAAGGATGATGCCGCAAAAGGTAAAGTTAATTTTAAAAACAACATCTGCTATTTTTATTCTAATATCCAAAAATAATTTTCAGATGAACGAGATATAAAATTTACTTCTAAGCATACATGCTTTGATAAAGCCATCAGCAAGAATCATCCATTCCAATAAAATATGGGAACCATCTATCAAAGATTCCCAAGATGGACTTTCAAATAAACTAAACTTCATATAAACTAGGGCTGTTAAATACACTGTCAAAGGTTTGAAAATGAATACGTTTTTGTGTGACATTAGGAATGTAGATAAAACCTTATATTATGTTTATGTAGGTCGAAACATTTATTATAAAAGTAGAAATTTATTAAATGCCATCGACCTCTGCTTCAAAGGGTATACACTTTGAAGTAGAGGTCAAAGTTATATATATATATATATATATATATATATATATATATATATATATATATATATATATATATATTTATATATATATATATATATATATATATATATATATATATATATATATATATATATATATATATATATATATATATATATATATATATATATATAAATATATATATATATATATATATATATATATATATATATATATATATATATATATATATATATATATATGACACTAACTATGCAGTATAGTAAAGATTGTGAGTAGGTTTGTTTGTCATTAATACTATTATTATAATGATAATTTTAAAAATTTTAAAAAGTTAAATGAATCTTTCATTTACAAATTTTAGAAAATAGAATATATTTTAGAATTATTAAATTATTAAATTAAAATAATATTAAATGTTGTAAATGTTAAATTTAGTATTTAGTATTTAAATGTAACAGAAAATCTAATACGTATATTTTAATTTAATTTTGTTGAAATAAAATATATAAATTAATTAAACCAAAATATAATAAACCCTCAATTTGAATTGTGCTTTATATACCAAGAACTTTTTAAGAAGCTTTTACATGAACCAAAAACAAAATAAGTAAGCTTGAAAGTAAAATTATTTCTTCTTCCACTAAAGCGAGCTCAGTTTTAGATTCAAAATTGAAAATTTCATCACGAAAAAATTCAGCTTTGTTATGAAGCTAAACATTTTAATTTTAAGCTAATTTAGTTTTAGCATAAAATATGATCGGCTCCTTTGAAAATATTCGATTTCTCATTTTAAAGCGACTATATATTTAGATCAAAGAAACATATTCTTTGCGATAAGCGAAAACGATTTTCAAGAATATTTCGCCGTGCTATAAACTAAGACGATTTCTGTTAGTTAGTTACTAATCTCAGCCACCCGACTAATTCGATGAAATTACTGTAGGACGCATGCATAAAGCGTACGCATGAGTCTTGTACAGTAGGGTCTGGTGATAAACTCTCAACTGTCTTGGACTAATCATATAAATACTTATTCTCCCATTCTTTTGCGCCCTGTTTGAGACCAAAGACATTTTTAACAACTTTACATACGTGAGTACGGTCACCGATCGTGTATCCTTTCGTCTATTTCATGTAGACGTTATACGATAGATCTCCATTTAGGTATGCAGTTTGAATTTCTAAATGTTTAATTTCCATCTTCCATTTTCCTGCTACTGCCAAAATAATCTTTAATGTCGTTGGGCTAGTTACACGAGCCAACATTACGTCGTAACCTCGAACAAATTTTTGTGAAAAACCTGGTGCTACCAAACGAGCTTTGTATCGAACGATGGTACTTTCTTGATCGGTTTTCGTTTTATAGACCCATCTGAAACCTATTGCATTTTTTTCCGGTGATAATTTGGCTATCTTCCAAGTTCCAAAATTCCAAAAGTATCGAATTTTCTATTTATTGCTTCTTCATATGTAACATGATCCGAGTTTATTTCTTCTTCTGCCTTACTTATTTCCATTATTACCCGTTTTGGTGGCTTAGCCTTATTTGGTCTTGTAGAATATATATATATATATATATATATATATATATATATATATATTAATATATATATATATATATATATATATATATATATATATATATATATATATATATATATATATATCGGTTTCAACAAATTTAACATCACGGCAAATTTCAATTTTGTGTGTGTTTACATCCAATATTCGATATCCTTTCGTCCCGAACTCGTCTCCCACGAGGAAACATTTTTCCGCTGTGTCTTTCAACTGTTTACGTTTAAATTTAAATCTGGTAATTTACCATGCCTCAACTCATACTGAGTAGTTTTTACGCTTCTAGATGGTAGACGATTGATTATGTGATTAGCCGTAGTCATCGCTTTGCCTCAATACTGTTTATGAAAACCTAAGCTTGTCAACATGAATCGTGTCATTTCGACTAAGCTTCGATTTTTACGTTTGGAACTCTCGTTTTGTTCTGCCGTGTTAGGTACTGTAAACTAGGATTTATTTCGTTTCAAGGTAAAGGAATTCATTCAGATATATTTACCTTATTCTGGTGATTGGGTAGTAAGCATACGTACACTTCCATTGCGTTACTTTTGATTTGAACAGTATTTGCCTGTTTCAGGCTTTGGTTTCCTGAATCCTTCTTCTCTTTCCATATTGCATATTTGTGGCAATCACATTTTATGTGCCCCTTTTTTATGCAGAAAAAAAAACAATACATTTGGGAAATGTCAAAACTTGTGTCTTGCTTGTATACTTTAAGTACATTTTGTTCACTGGTACTCAAATTTCCAAATCTTCGTCAAGTCATTCTTCGTCAAGTCAGCCTCAGCGGGTGATTAGAGAGCTATTATCAAAACACTGTAGCTTTCCGATAAACTTGACAGGTCAAACGAAACTGCGAAAGTCTCTGCAAATGGCTTACCCAAAGTTATTAATCCATCGGTACATTTGCTCCATCCGACATAACCGTCTTTAACGTTTAACTTTATTGGATAAAGTTGATTTTTGATTAAAAAAAAAAAGATACGATACTATAACCTAAATCGGTAATATCAGAGATTTTCCATATTTTAACGATAAAAAGAACGAGATCGACTATTAAGATGGTATATTTAAAGACGTAACCACTATAAGATGAAGACGTTATCAACCCACTCCAAAGACAATTTAATATTAAGACGAACTTTCAAAACGTGGTTCTCAACCGAGGTGATCGAAGAAGCCACATAGCCGAATTTTTAGAAACACCCGGTTATGATTTAAAATGGTTAAAACAAATGCGTCTTGAACGAATGAAGATGAAAAAATAAAAGACAATCAAACAGAAAAAAGTTAGTCGGCTGTTGTTCGAGGTATTGAACAGACTTTGCAGTATTAAGAAATAAATAAAGATTTGAACACATTACATTATATAAATATATAAATATATATATATATATATATATATATATATATATATATATATATATATATATATATATATATATAAATATATATATATATATATATATATATATATATATATATATATATATATATATATATATAAATATATATATATATATATATATATATATATATATATATATATATATATATATATATATATATATATATATATATATATATATATATATATATATATATATATATATATAAATATATATATATATATATTTATATATATATATATATATATATATATATATATATATATATATAATACATATATAAATATATATGTATTTATATATATATATATATATATATATATATATATATATATATATATATATATATATATATATATATATATATAAAAAGGAGTGTACATTTTGATTGTCACTTCATAACTCAAGAACGGCTCAACCGATTGCCATAACATTTTTAGGGAAGGTGCAGGAAACAGTGATGATGGTTAATTGTATTCCAAAATCGGCCCAACCATTCTCGAGTTACGATTTTTCCTGAAATGAACTCGCTCTTTGTAAAACAACAACAAATACACGTAAACTCGAATTGCAAATACCTCGAAAATGGTATGTCTGTAATCTAATTACATTTCCAAATATTACAGATTCATGGTCAGATGTATCATCGAACTGGTTCCTTATTGCCATATCCTGATGCTGATCATAAGTTTTGGCAAATCTATTTCATCGGAGGTACAAACCGTGAATTGGATCGGCGTTGTACAATTGCTGCGCGTGCAAAGCGAAAAATTGTTTCTGAACTTCAAACATTCTTACATCAGCGCAATGAATTAATTCGATGGTTTAAAACCGCTCTCGATTGTATGCCATCTGATGATCACAGAATCGTTATCAGGGCTGACAAAATGCCCTTTGGGTGCATGCAAGAATTTGCATGCAAATGAATTTGATTATCAAATTGCGAATTTTTGGAGAGGTGCGTTCGATTGAATTGCAAAAGAGAAGGCTGCCACACGCGCACATCTTGATATGGCTGGTTCGTAAAATAACACCCGATCAAATTGATAACATTATATCAGCTAAAATTCCAGATGAAATCAGCGATCCAGAATTATTTGTAGTTGTTACGAAAAATTTGATACATAGTCGGTCACCGGAGGATAATGGCCATACAACATCAATTAAAATATGCAATCAAGATATTGAAGTTGATAATCGTTGGATTGTGCCTTATTCTCCACTATTGTCAAAAGTATTTCAGGCTCACATAAATGTTGAGTACTGTAATTCTATGAAGTCGATATGTGAATAAAGGCAGTGATATGGTTGTTTTTGGAGTAGCTGGTGACAATAGCCCAATATCAAATGGGGCGCTACATTATCACTAATGAAGCTCTTTGGAGAATTGATTCATTTCCAATTCATGAGCGATATCCTGCTGTTGTTCATTTGGCTGTTCATCTTGTAAATGGCCAGCGTGTGAATTTTACCGATGCAAATGTACAGCAGAGAGCAGCACAGCCACCAGCAACAACATTAACTGCATTCTTTCAATTGCGTGAAAGCGATGAATTTGTCAGAACGTTGCTGTATTCAGAGGTAGCGTATTATTTCACTTGGACTGAACGCATTATTTCACTTAGACTGCAAAAAAATAGCAACGACGTAAACAAGAAACACCTGTTGATGGCCATCCAGGTGTTTTTTTTGCAGATACCATGGGAAGATTATACACAGTTCATCCAAACAATGCCCGAATGTTATTATTTACGGTTGTTGTTAGTAAATGTTGTTGGATCACGTTCATTTGTGAAGAGTAAATGGTCATATTTGTGTGACGTATCGTGAAGCATATGAGCAATTAAGTTTACTTGAAAATGATGCGCATTGGGATTTAACGCTTCATGATGCATCGATTGCTTCTTCTCCACATCAAATACGTATGTTATATGCCATAATCATATCAACATGTTTTCCACCAAATCAATTATCAATTTCCCGTTATAATGTTTACACTCTATCACAATATACTTATTGTACAGATATACGAAAAATGAATTTTCAATAACTACATGTTGTGACTTCTATTTAAATAAAGAGACAATACAAAACAAAAAGTTTTCTTAGAGCCAGGAAGGCGGACCGGGCTCAGCTAGTATATATATATATATATATATATATATATATATATATATATATATATATATATATATATATATGTTGTATTTATATATATATATATATATATATATATATATATATATATATATTTATATATATATATATATATATATATATATATATATATATATATATATATATATATATATATATATATATATATATATATATGTATATATATATATATTTATATATATATATTCTAGATTTGTTTTTTTACACCAATGATTTTTTTGACATAATGGAGCTTGAATAATAGAATCGTAGCTTTGTTTTATTTTTGTACGTAAAAAGAACATCGTCTCTTTTTCGAAGAAAGTTAAATTACCTATTGTTAATACTCAGACTTTACGTTTGACAATCAAGTGATAATGTAAGGTTTAATTTTTCCTGAGTGAACCACAACAGTTAAAACTTGTTCGCATGAGGCGTAGGAACTTTGCGAAAAATTTAAAGGAATCGATGGTCACTTTTCATTTATTGAAACTTTGCCCTAATTTTCCCTGTACTGTAAAACCCCACAGTAGCTAATTCACCAAAATTAATCATTAATAATTTGTCATGGTCAATATTTTGTACTTATTCTTTTAATATTTGATCAATTAATTTTATTTTAAAATTGGAAATTTATAAATTTATAGTAGATACTTTATTTTAATTAACAACATGCTGGATTCAATCAATTGAATCGTAAAGAGAATGTTGTCATACGAACATTAAAACATAACATAAAAATACAATTAAATTAATCAAACTCTTGATTTAATGAAGTGTGAATTTAAAAATACTTTACATTTAATATATTGGTAACAAAAGAAGGACAAAATAATTGAACAATTTCATTTTCCAACAAATTATATTATTTATTTGAAATTTATCTATTATATATATTATATGTCTGGTATATTTACAAAAAAATAAAAAATCGATCGATTGTGGATATGAAACTATTTTATAGTTTTACTTTTTAAAATGGTAAATCGTGTTGTAATATAAAAGTAAAAGACAATGTGTTTGGTTGTTTTTGTTGTATTTTCCTGGAAACCGCACATTGGAATTTAAATCGAAAAAGGAGGATATAAATATATCCTCCAATATATATAAATATATACATATGTATATATTTATATTATATATATATATATATATATATATATATATATATATATATATATATATATTTTTATATATATATATATATATATATATATATATATATATATATATATATATATATATATATATATATATGTATATATATATATATATATATATATATATATATATATATGTATATATATATATATATATATGTATCACTTGAGAAGCAATCATTGAACTTAACCATCATAAAGATAAGATTTCAACCACAGCAGCAAATTTGATTGAACTTTTTGCAATATAGATAATATAGTCTCATGTGAAATTCTATCAAACTACTTTTCAAAGTCTATTTTCAATTGAATTTATCACAAAATGTGCAAGTTAAACGAGATTATCTGCCTGGAAAAAGTAATAGTGCTGTAAAGTAACACTTTTACCAAACCCAAAAAATAATAAATTACAAACCATGCCTGCAAAACCATTTAGAGCGGCGGATAATATGATAAAGCGGTTAATAGTTGAATTATTAAATTAAAGAATTAAACGAGCATGCTTAAAATTGTACCACAGCATCCTTGGTTTGTCCAAAAGGCAACTAAACAAAGGTTGGATTCAAGATTGGAAGCAGAAGCATTTGATTTTAGTTTATCAGCCATGAAAGAGTATCGCTTGGAACTCGTTGCTCTCTAAGAAACCTGAAGTCCAAAAAATGGACACCACTCATCTTAAGGCTATAGGTTCGCTACAGAGGAGATGACCTCGGCAATTTTAGGTTGGGCTTTTTTCTGGAGTAACAGGTGTAAAAGGCTATTATGAAGTTTTTAAGTTGAACTTTAAAATTAAAGAAGTTACACTTTTAAATTAAACTATTTGAACTTTTGTATCAAAAAAGTTCACTTATAATTTAGAAAATTGAACTTTTAAATTAAAAAAATTTGATTGAATCTTTCAATCAAAGAAGTTAACTTTAATTTAAAGAATTAGAAATTTTAAATTAATTAAGTTGAACTTTTAAATAAAAAAAGTTGAATTTTTAAACTCAAGAATTAAACTTTTGAATTAAAGAACTTGAACTTTTAAATCACAGAAGTTTGACGTTTAAATTAAAGAACTTCAAACTTTAAATTAAAGAAGTGGAAATTTTAAATTAAAGAAGTTGAACTTTAAAATTAAACAATATGAACTTTTAAATTAAAGAAGTTTACTTTTAATTTAGAAAAGTGAACTTTTAAATTAAAGCAGTTGAACTTTGGAACCAAAGAAATCAACTTTTATTTTAGAAAATTAAATAATTTGAACTTTTAAATCAAAGAAGTTAACTTTTAATTAAAAGAATTATAAATTATAAAATAAAGAAGTTGAACTTTTAAATTAAAGAAGTTGAACTTTTAAATTGAAGAAGTTGACCTTTGAAATTAAAGAAGTAAACTTATTAAATTAATTAGTTGAATCTTTTAAATTAAACACACTGAGATTTTAAATTAAAGAAGCTGACTTTAAATTTAAATAATTGCACTTTTAAATCAAAGAAGGTAAATTTTTAATTAAAAAAGTTAAAAAAATTAACCCTTTCTTTACAACCGCATACCCGATAATATTTTTAATTTTTAATGGCAAAAATTTTATTGATTCAGGTGAAGTAATGACATGAATAACTTAATAGCTTAACAAATATATGTTTTGATTTATTAATAAAAAATTAAATTAAAATTAGCTCGCTTATTTATAGTAGCACGTCATAAGCAAGTTGCTTCAGTCAATGCAAGTTGCTTCAGTCAGATGGGTTTTTTTAGAATTTGGGACAATTTTTCAGGGTCGATATTCTCTTAGGACACATTTGGCCGCTTTCTTTATGCGTAATTCTACTGTAATTTGTTCTACGATCGATGTGCTTTATACTTTATAATTTTCACAGTTTGGCCAAACATACGTTCGATACCACTTTTGATATAGGGAAACTCCATATTTTGATATAGCTTCAAGTATAAAATATAGACTGGATATCGCATTATTTGTGAATTCTTGGAACGCTTACTAATTTTACGCATAACGAACTGATCGCAAAATTATTGTATAAATTTACACTAGTGACTGGTTTTTTTTCAGGAACGGATTATTCTCCAAATGTTGTTAAAGCCGCCACATTCAAAATGTTATAAAACAATTCTAGTGGGCAAAGATTCGTCTTCCTTTGGCAGGACTGTTTACCAATCATTTTGTTCATATTAGCCACGCCGTCGTTGGTTCTGTTGTAATCTGTTGTAAGATTATTGTTTATTCTCTGATCGTTATGTTTTTATGGTGGGTAAAACCACCACATCTTTGTTTTGTTTTTGGGAATATAAGAACACATTGTAATGTTGTTCGAATATCCGAAAATAGACGATCCGATTAGTCGAGTTTTGCCTTTCACGACTAGGAAGTCCGCTGATACAAATCGCCGTATTTTGTTTACTATTGCTAAAATGTATAAATTGTGGTCAGGCATCAAACTAGAAGCTAAATTGTAGCTGGTGAAAAAATTGACACATGTCTTATTTCGACCACTACTACTAAAAAGAGTGCAGCATAGATGCTCCACAACACGTTCTCCTTGATTACTTTCTTGATGTGAGTTTAGAGCTATTCCAGTGTAAATGTATCATTTTACTGGATACGAGGAAGTGAAATAGTACACCACCATACTTTAATTCCATATCTAGCAGGTTTTGATGGAATGTACTGCATGAAACCTGTACCACCTCAATATGGGAACAGAAGTTCATCAACTGTGATATTTTATCTAGTTACAAAACACTCTCACAGATTCCGATTCAATAAAAACCATATATACCTGAAATAGCAGCTGCTTTGTCATTTAGAAATCGTTGCGCACAAATATTCCCATTATCAAATCTGATATATCGGCTTATCGTATAAAATCGCTGTACACCCATCGTATAGAGCGGTAAAAGGGATGAGACGCATTCTTCTCAAATTCAGTGTATGTTCATTATTGTATCGGCCGGCGCCTGCAAATATTATAATGCCAAGATATGCATCTCAAAAGCAGTTATTTGCTTCCACACACGAATATTGGATTATTTTGGTTCCATGTCTAGTAACTGTGCGGTCCTCAATGATTAGTTTCACGAACGATGATGCTACAAATTCGGTTGTAGATACAAGGAATAAAGGAGTTGAACTTTAAAATTAAATAATTGAGATTCTAAATTAAATAACATGGACTTTTAAATTAAAGCACTTAACTATTAAATTCAAAATTTTAACTTTTAAATCAAACAATTAAATTAAAAAACTTTACTTTAAATTTAAAGAATTAAACTTATGAATTAAATAATATGAATTATTAAATTAAAGAATTTTACTTTTAATGTTGAACTTTTAAATCTTAAAAGTTGATTTTTTAACTTAAACAATTGAACTTAAATTTAAAAAGTTGAATTTTTAAATTTAATATGATTTTTAAAATCAAACAAGTTGACTTTTAGTTCTTTAAATTAATTTCTTTAACTTTTAAATCAAAGAAGATTATTTTTCAAATTAAGGATGTTGAGCTTTAAAATTAGAGAATTAGACTTAAAAATTAAACAATACAAACTTTTAAATTAAAAAAAATTGAACATTAATATTCAAGATTTGAACTTTTAAATTAAAGAATCTGAACTTTTAAATCAAAAATGTTAATTTTTAATTTAAAGAATTTTAACTTTTAAATTAGAGAAGTTGTATTTTTAAATTAAAGTTAAATTTTTACATTAAATAAGTTATATTTTGAAATTAATGAATTGAATTTTATAAATTAAACAATATGAACTTTTAAATTAAACAAGTTGACTTCTAATTTAAATAATTGCATTTTTAAATAAAAGTTGAACTTTATAGTGGAACTTTAAAATTAAATAATTACATAGAAGTTAATTTTTTTAAATTAAAGAATTGGACTTTAATTAAATATGTTGAGCTTTAAAATTAAATTGGACTTTTCAATGACATAATATGAACATTTAAATTAAAGAAGCTTACTTACAAATTTAAGAATTCAATTTTTATAAATCAAATAATAAGAACTTTTAAATTAAAAAAGTAGACTTTTAATATAAAGAATAGAACTTTGAATTTTCACGATCAATTTTTTCCGCAATATTATTATTTCGTGGTATTGTGCAAATTATATTGAACTAACTGAACAAACACACGTTCAGATTATTGCGCAATATACTCAATTTTTATTCAACATTTTAAACATTTTTTCATCAATTTTTTTACTGTGCAAACTCAATTTAACGGTACGTGAATACTAGCCTTAAGATATCGTTTAAAATTTGGATAGCTTTGTTTTTTAAAAAAATATTCTAAAAACAAAAATTTATTGAAATGTCAAAAATATCCTTACGGCAAATTTCTCTACACATAATTGCTGTGAACTTCGTTTTTATCGTAGAAAACAAAAAAATATTAACCAATCAGAGCAATTATAATTTATGTCAATCGGACAAAATTTGTTCATGAATCATCGCCTTAATGTTTGTTCGCATTTATTGTATTACAATTATTATTCCTGGTTTTTAACACTCTGCAGTTTACAAACAAGCCTTGAGAATTTTTGTGACTATTTTATTTACCCTAAATGTAAATGACAGTTGCTAGAGACAATCATTTGATAAAACACCATTTTAACAGCTATAAATTTTTTTACTAACATATTTCGGTCGAACTTCATTAAAATGATGACACGACGCCGCATAGTAATAAACTACATTGATTGGAACATAAACGTGCATTGTCGTGGACCATAATATAGCATAAAAATCACTGACCCCACTATACATATATGAATAAATACAATTTGATAAATTACTTTTTAATTATAATAAATCGACCAACGTATTCAAAAATATTTATCTTCGGTAACATCACGATTAATTCATTTCCATACGTATATACAGCAACATCCATACGAGTAGAATATACAACATAAATACAATATACGATCTTTAGAAATGAGACAAGACCAAACAATTCATGATTTATGATAATTTAATTCCATTTTTGTTTTCCTTCCAAATCATCTTATCTATATTCGGTTATCACTTCATTATTTTTAGTTCAATTATGAAAAAAAAAATAACTTGGAACACAAAAAAACGTTAAGTTGTCAAAAAATTTGAAATTAGATTATTCTGTTTGTTTTTTTTTTGTGTAAAATTACATAAATTTTATCTTAAATTTGATGTAAGAAATTTATAAAGTTTTTGTTATGTGTGTGTTCGTTTGTGGTACATTTGGAGGGGGATGGTTTTTTTTATGTATTCTAAATGCAGTTTCAACTAAATAATCATAATACATAATGCATAAACTTATTACAATAAGATGAGGGAGATTTTTTTATAAATTGTGCAACATATCAGGTAGACATAAACAATCGAGCGCGAGCCGAACATTGTTCAAATTCAGAATAATAATAATAATATGTTTTCGCAGAACGCACCTATATGTCTAAACATCGCAAAACAAACCATAAGCTATCCCAATGTATTGAGTCATATAGGCTTGCTGAAAATTGAATAACACTTTATGTACGTCACGAAAAATTTAAATTTTTCTTACTAATGATAAGTAGTATAGCTTCTTCAATCATAATTCATTCATGTCGTCTAAAATGCTGGTAATACAAATTTAATGGAAATAGGGCCGGAAAACATTATAGTTAAGGCATTACTGATTTTACCACAATGTCACAAACGATTGCTAAAACCGCAATCTAAAGCTAGAATTAAATTTGAAAAAGACAATTTTTAATGTCATTTATACATAATATAAATAGTATTTCAGCAGCATAAATCAGTCCTTTAGATCATTCATGTAGAGAAGATTATAACTATCTTGGACATTATTATGTTATGACATCAATATGATTTATTGATAAGGCAAAATGATGCAAGAAACAGTAAATTATATATATATATATATATATATATATATATATATATATATATATATATATATATATATATATATATATATATATATATATATATATATATATATATATATATATATATATATATATATATATATACATATATATATATATGTACATATATATATATATATATATATATATATATATATATATATATATATATATATATATATATATATATATATACAAAATATTGTTATTAAATTGCAGTTTCAAGTATTAAATATAAACTGGAAAAAATTCCACTTTATTTAGAAAAGCTACCATACGGAAAAACTAGTAAGTAATACGATGAAAAGTATCGAAAATCCGTCAGGAGTTAACGGGCAACTTAACTTACGTTCAAAGTTTTGAGGAGAATATTAAACCAAAGAGAACCCACCAAAATGAGGATACAAATCGAACTTTTAAATTGATAGTAAGTAAAGTTATACGTATTATGTGCGATTCCGTAGATATTGCGATTCCTGATCTAATGTATCCAATACTTTAAATATTATGTAAAAATATAATTAAAAATAAGAAATTCAAACCTAATTAATAAACACACTAGTTAGGAATACTTTAAAAATCCTTAGATGAAAAAATTAACCTAAAGCTTCCATTAACCATTAAGGAACAAATAAAAAATAAAATTCGAAAATTTGTAAAATGGTATAAAGCAATCAACTTGGAAAAGTGCCCCAAAAATTAAATATAAAATAAAAAGAAACTACTACTAAAGAAACGAAGAATGAAAAGAAAATGGCAGCAAAGAAGAACTCCTCACTATCTTAAAGGAAATTGAAAAAGAAAAAAATGGATTAATCAGTAATTTTGTGAAAACTTACTGATGACAGCAGAACAGATTATTTACTTTAAAAGCTATATCAATAAAATTAAAAGACTAACAATGCAGTTTCCAATGATAGAAAATTAGAAATGCGCTCAAAATAACGAAAATAAAATTTTAAGTTTTGCGGAACACCTTAAAAAAATGTTCCAAACACTTGATGATCAATATTAAACATATTTATATAATTTTTTTTTATTCTTTCAGATCGGCTGTCAAATTTTTGATAACACTCATAAATTTAATCTTCGAGTAGTATCCATTAATGCAAGAAGCTTACGTAAAAAAATGGATGACATTGAATTATCTATCTCAGCCTTTGGTAATCTTCCAAAAGTTTTGGTAATGACTGAAAATTATATTTATCAGAAAGAACAATTTTACAATATTCCAGATTACCAATCATTTCACTGTACAAGAAATAATAAAAGTGGTGGTGGTGTAAGTGTTTTTATACATAATTCTAACATACAGTTGATCTAAGTAGTAATATACAGTTGATCTAAGTAGTAATATGGCTAGTTCATCTAAACATCAATATTATTGGCATATACAGGCCCCAAATAGCAACCTTGCCAGTTTCTTTATAACGTTAGATTTCTTAAATGCAAATCACAAAAATTCTATGCTCATGGGAGATTTAAATATTAATTATCGTGATCATAATGATACATCAAATATTAGATTTCAATCCACAGTACTGTCTAATGGATATTGAATTTTAAACTCTTCATTGAAATTGTATGCTACTAGAATATCTAATACAATTGCTACTGTGATTGATTATCCTATTACTGATTTGGTTTTCTAAAAGCCTTTTTACAAACCGTGGGTTAATCAAATACTTTTCAATAAAATGAGTGCCCGTGGTAAATTTAGTAAATTTACAGCAGTTTATCAGCATGACTTAGTACCTTATTTCAAAAGTTATAGAAATCTTACTGTTAATGTTAAACAATTTATTTTTAAACATACTCATCATGAAAAATTAGTCTTGATTGTGGATAATCTTAATAAGAATCCGGCCGCTGGATATGATCGCATTTCCATGAATTTAATTAAGAGATTTAAAGTTAAATTAATCCCAGTTTTGGTAACCCTTATTAATAATGACCTTACAGCAGGAATTTTTCCAGACTGCCTTAAAATTGCTAAAATAATACCTATACATAAACAAGTATGGAAAATTTTCGCCCTATATCAATTTTAAATTGGTTTTCTAAAATTTACTTTTTATTTAATATTAAAAAAAAATTAAAGAAGTCTCAAATGCAAAGTATCTTGGGGTAATCATTGATTCTGGTCTTACATGGTAAAATCATATAACATATATTAAAAAAAGGTTTACCAATGATTTTCGTAATTAAACGGATTCGACCATTTATTGATATAAAATGCGCTTTCATGCTTTACTTCGCTCATGTTCATTCACATTTCAGCTACATGAATATTATCTGGGCCATTGCTGCCAGCTATAAAATAGAGCCTTTAAGGGTTCTCCAAAATAAATCTATAAAAATCATATTGCAGTTACCATGGCTTATTCCATCGAAAAACCTTTATTTATCGAAAATCCTACCTTTACCGCTACTTTGTATTTATGAAAGTATAATTTTTATTAAAAAATCAATTTAAATTTTATTGAGTGTAATGTGGATCTAGTAAGAGTTAATCAAATTCACGCGTATCATATACTCGTAGACAGTCAAATTTTTTTATACAATCACATAGAAATTATAGTGCATACAGAAATATTTTTATGAAAGGACTTCATCATTTCAACAGTTTGCCAGTGGACATTAAACACACCATCGGGTTGAAACCATTTAAAATTAAACTAAACAATTTTTTATTTTCAGAGTGGATTAAAAAATATAATCTCGAATTATAGATTTAAATTTAAAATTTAACATTTAAAGTAAAAAAAAAGAAACAGATATATATATATATATATATATATATATATATATATATATATATATATATATATATATATATATTTACCTTTTTCAAAAATCCTTGGAATCCCAAATAATAAAGGTGGAATCTTAAAAAGAAAGTGAAGAAATGCCATTTACTTCACTAAAAGAAGTCATGAGTGAAAAGCTACTGGTCTTAACACTGCGCTAATGATCTTAATACTGCCGACATTTAAAAAAACTCCCAATAAAGTTATAGTTTCACTCATCAATTTAACACTCAATATATGCTTGAGAAAACGCGATATTTTTAGATGTTGCTCTAGCTTTTGAAAAAGTTTGGCATAGAAAACTTAAGTGTAAGTTACGAATTCTTTTACCAATCATATTTGAAAGATAGATCTTTCTTCATAGTTAAATTGGATTAAACCTATTTTGAAAAGGGCAGTGTAATATAGAACCGGTTTTATATTTACTATACACTAATGGTCTATACATGAATTAGAAAACAATATAGTGGCGACTTTGCTGATGACACTCTGATCCTAGCTTTTGGGGAAAGCAATAGGGGAAGCAAGAGAGATCATGTTAGTAAATGTGGGAATTTATACCCCAAACAGAGGTTTCAACAAAATTGCTTAATTCTTTAAACGACTTAATTCGACTATCCATATGGCAGATAATCTAGTCCTACAGTAATAACCTACTTTTCCTTGTTTATACAGGGGCTGATCTATCTGTTATTCCCGTATACTATTATCAAGGGAAAACATTTATTGCTCCAATATTCAGGTCTTTCGGCAGCAAAAGGCATGACCCTTAATACATTTGGAGCTGAATAACTTTCTGTCAATATGAGGTTAAAAACGCACTTTTAATCACTTTTTTGTGTTCGCTTCGGTTAACCGACCAATTATCGGAGAGGATTTTTATTAAAATATTTTAACAATTTTATTATTTGTCGACCTGCGAGAAAGACGTATCCTTGACACGACTACGAAGTTAACCGTCAACGCCCAAAACATGATTTGATTGATAATGGATACGGCAAATTATTACAGGAATTTCTTACACTCACCGAATCCCCAAATTTTAAAATTCCAGGTAAACACTGTTTGGTTTATCAAATTTATATAATCGGTCAACTCCCATATTAGAAACCACTTCGGCTGGATCCCACAACACATCAAGTTTTCTAACCACTCCATATGGATAAAAAGAAGAAAAGTACAGATTGTATCAATACCAGACACCAGATCGTTACCCGATTCCATACATACACTTTTTGGATACATCTGCAAGGGTGTAACGTGTTCTCAAAAATTTATTGCCTAAAACGGCAATCACTGGCAACCATCCCTTTTGGTCTTCGAAACGCAGCTCAAACCTTTCAACGCTTCATGAATGAAGTATTACAAAACCTTAATTTCGTATTCGTCTACATTGAGGATTTATTGGTGGCAAGCTAAACGGAGTTGAAACATTTTACCCATTTAAGGGAAGTTCTTGAAAGATTTGTAAAGTATGATGTCAAAATAAAGACATCTAAATGTGTCTTCGGTGTTCCGTCACTGACTTTAGCCATCGCATTTCTAAATATGGCACAAAACCTTCACCATAATGGATATAACCTACAACCTACCTCAATTAAAACAATTTAAAAGTTTATCAGGATGGCGCCTTTATTGGTCCAAAAATTATAATTATAAAAGCAGAATACAGTTCCTGTAGTAAGGAACCATTGGCGTTTTATTTTTAAGTAAATTTTGCAAGCCGAAACTAAGTATTCCACATTTGACAGAAGACTTTTAGCTATTTACTTGGCAATCAAATATTCCTGATATTTGATGGCAGGTAGACAATGGTTTATGGTCATTATACAGTCTACAATGACCATAAACCCTTAATTAATTCCATTCACTCAAAAAAAACAGAAAGCAGTCCGCGCTAAACCAACAATTTGGATTTTATATCCCAATTTACGGTTGATATCCATCACAATTCAGGTAAAGAAAATGTAGTCACAGGAACCTGTGATCTATAACCTGTCTCAATTAGTCAAATTCCAAATATACAAACAATTTCAGAGTTACAACGTACGATGAACTGAAAACTCTGATAAATAAATCTCGTCCAACAAGTACCAAATATAAACTTGAATTTGTTCAATTCGCTGGCAACGAATTCTATTGCAAAATGTCTACTAATAAACTTGGTGTTTACATTTCTCAATCATTACGACTGGTCGTTTTCGAGTCATTACACGGACTATCAACATCAGGAGTTCGATCTTCTCGAAAATTAATATCAGCGCGCTATTTATGGCCAAAATTGAATCTAGAGGACATTAAAAACTTCAGTCAGAGCTCGGGTAACAATAAGAAATGGGCTCTGAGGTACCAATCATTTTGCTGTCCTTTCTGGTGAAAGAAGCCACGTCCTTTCTGGTGAACTACTTTCAAATGTGAATCTTCAACCCATCCATCAACTGACGACTTCATACAGAAACTTTGCACAAATATACAAGCATTCGTTCCAGTCAATACTTGCAAATTGATACAAATCAACATTTTTTACCCTAAAAATTTAAACAACTGCGAGTTTGTATTTGTTGGTATGGATAGAAAACGAACAAGCTTCTCTTCACCTTACCAAAGACCAATCAAAGTAATTTAAAAATGGTTTATAGTTGTCGTGAACGGAACACGACAATCTATGTCAATTGATCGCCTAGTAAATAAAAAAATAAGACATCTAAAAATAGTTCAACCATTTTACCACAGATAAATTCGCTCTTAAACATCCATCTATATATTGCATTACTGCACCCTCCTTGTACTGGCGTAGACGATAGATTCACTTGTATTACCAATTTTCATTAATTAAATTTATTCATTATACATATACATATTCTATATCATATCTATACGGTAATAAACCAAATTATTGCTTATAATATAATTAAAATTATGCAAATTTTAAAAATTTTATTATTATTATTTTTTTGAAATTTTAGTTAAACAACAAAATTTTTAAAATTATGAATTCATCATTTCTCCATTAAAAAATACTGAGGTAGATACGACGAGTATCCATCGAAATTGAATGAATTGTAAAACCAACATAATAACTAAAATATACTGAACTCATTAAAATTAAATTAACAATTTTGCAAAATATACGTAAAAAAAACATTAACATAATTAAAATATTTAAATGTTTAATTATTTTGGAAATAGTAAAAATAATTGTGATAAATTATTATTTTTATGATTGGTAAACATTTTTCATGTTGAAATGCTACAATGTTCAAGTTGGTGAGTTTACAGTACAAACTGACAGGAAATTTAATCGAAACATTTTCGTGGTGCAGATTTTTGAAAGTGACGTCAATAGTTTCAGTAATTGGAGAAATCTATTCTTTTTGAAGGCCGGTCGAATGAATTTTGTGGTTATTTTTTTTGTAATTTTGATGAAAATTCATTACCGAAAGCTAAACAAAAAAGTTAAGCTGCTAAAAGAAAGAAACAAAAATTGGAAAAATGGTTTTACAAGTTAAAGAGTCTGAAGAACCTCCTCACATTAGCCAAAATGTAGACACAATTCATAGGTTTTTATGCAGATGAAAAAGAACTAGTACGAGAACCAGATTGAGTCTTAAAAAAAGATGAAAAGAAAAAGTAGCTAAAGGAAAGCAAAGTCTTCTCCGGTCAGTGGTGAAATTCAACAAGACTTTTGCCCATGATGAATGGAAAAAAAAACATCTATTTCTCGAACTTATAAAACTTTAGCTACAAAACTAAGTAGACACTTTGCTGAAAATTAGTGGTTGATATTTGAAGACAAAAATAACCACCCAATCAAAGAAGTTACGATTGACTAGGGCTTTTCGAGAAAAGCCACTGGCATATCTTGGAGATATATTTCGACCTCTCCCAAGACAAACTGCAAATAAAGACCATAACATTACTTAACAAAATCGACAACAAAACCATTAAACGTCCATCTTTAAAAGAGTTGAAAGCTGAAATCGCCAATAACTTAAGCTATAAAAAATCTTCTTGATTTAATATGGGAAGAATATTACCCGAAAAAACGTTATGAAAGTTACTAAAGAAAATAAATTCCTTCACTTCCAGCTAATTCAAAATAATTATCAATAATTACTATTCAAAGAACTGAGTATAATGATGTCAAGCAGAAATAGCAATGAACAAAAAAAAAAGCAAGGGATTGACCTTGATATAAGTCTACACGAGCTTATGGCCAATCAAAGGTTGATGCAAATCATCTAAATGATAAACAAAGTACCCTCCTCGAATAAAAAAAATTTGGTTTAAAAAAGTGGAGGATCACCTCCCTAAATTTTTTGATCAGTCTGTTAACCTGGCAGACTGGTTGTTGCTAGGTTGTTGCTATTTATAGAAAAAGCGATTTCAACCGTAAATATTTTAGGCCTTCAATTGAATTGCAATGATGAGTTGTCATAAAAAGTAAACTTACCGAAAGAAAATAATCCGATGATGCAATCAGTAATCATTAATGCATCCAAAATCTTTGATTCTCTTGGTCTAATATCACCATCTATAACCATAGCGAAAATTATTTTCCTAAAACTATGGTTGAAACATGTACATGGGGATGATGATCTACCCGATTATGTAACCGAGCTCTCCGAAAAGCAAAACATTCAGCGATTCATAAACACAGATTCAGCGACGCAAGTGAAACATTATATTCTGTGGTGGTTCATGACCATTGTCGCCATATATCCAAGCTCGTAAACTTCATCTGGCTGTAAATCACCACAATGTTGCTATGCTGAATGCGTCTGTAATAAATTGGATACCAGTTCTATATGTAGCGCCTTCGTTGTTAAATAAAGGAAGACACTTATGTAGCCTTTTACAATGTTTGCACCTCATCCTTTTCTAGTTGCCAATGAAATTGCCACTGTTAAGTCGACACCAGTATTAGTAAACTGTCTGATCTGTTTTAACTTTAAACGGTGGTAACTGACCCATTATTTGTGGCTGAGTTTGCTCATTGTACCTGGCACATGTGACGCATTCGCGTACCACCTAGTTAACCAAACTGCGCCCTTTTACGATTGGTAATAAAATAGGATGTTTTGCAGCTTTCACAATTTTAGCATTCTCTCCAGCTCGCAAAATGCCTTTAACATTAAAAAAAAGGTTACAGTGCTTTTAACGAGCTGCTTCTAGAATATTTTCCTTTTACTTTGAGTAAAATATATTTTGGGGCCTTGTTTAGTTCTTCCGTTGTCACAAAATTGAATAGGTATAAGGGTCATCTCGTTTACTTTTGTATTTTTAACTTAGAGTTTGACAGAGCGCGTGCTTTCGATGTGATGAAATGCGTGCAACAACTTTCCTGTTGGTTCACTTGTAGTGTTGTTGTAGTACATTTTCCAAGTCATCGGTTGTCTCGAAAAGAAATTCTAAATTTCAGCTGTGCTACGTTACCTACAAATTGCTTTTATCTTTTTGGGTAATCCAAAAACTACCAGGCAAGCACAATTTCTGAATCTGTTCAAGCCAATTTCGTATGTGGTATATCTTTAAATGACTCTGACACTTTTTGTAATAGTTTTGCAGCCAAAACTGCACCACATAATTCTAATCTTGTAAGACATTTTTTTAATAGAGCTTTTCTTGGCCGTTAGTAGAGAAACATGTACTTTTATTTCCTCTGACTAACTTTGGAAGTAGATTACAGCAGCTTATGCCCTTTCATTTGCATCTGCAAAGGAATACAATTGGGTGTTTTTAGAAAATTCATATATTCACCAATTCATAAATTTTCCAAAAATTGCAAATTGCTATTGGATTTTGCCCCACTCGTTTTTTATGTTTGCAGGAAGAGGATCATCTTATTCTAATTTTGTCAGCCATAAACTGTTAAAATTGGATGTTTTAAAAAAATCGAAGGCGCAAACTATCCAAATGTATCCAATAATTTCGATGATTCTGACAGCATCTTTTCGTTATTTAATTAGTTTGAAGTTCGGAAACTTTAAAGATGAAATAATATTCTGTGGGATATCAGTGTAATCCTAGTTTCTGCTATATCATATATATTTCTGCTCATGATATATTTCTGCTATGTCATGATTTATGCTATATCACTGAGCTGGCTTAAATTACATAACCATTTACGTAGATCAATTCTGCCAAAAAATAATATACTGGATAGAGAATGCTTTAGTTCTAATAAATTGTCAACGCAAAAACCGTTTTAAATTGCTGGTATAGCTATTTTATGCCGCAACATATTTTTGTTTGTCAACTCTACGCATCGCATGGTTAAAACCAGTGGCAAGGATGTTCGTAAGCAACCGTTAATAATTTGTATTGCTTTAGTGGACTTGATGAGTTTTATCTCCAAAACAATCGCTGATAGTTCGTGCCATCTTCATCTATATGAATCTGCTTTTACATTTTGCCAATGTCTGTACCAAGCGCAAATGGATTGATTCTAAATCATTCTGAATCGTCAGTTCTTCTAACAAAATGTTGTTTAGTGATACTCCACTCATAGTTCAACAGGACTATTCAGACTACATAGTTCCACTCGAACCTTTTTCGTTATGCTATCTTGTGTCGTTACCGTCTGATTTTTGAATTATCATCGATTTCACATTCGCTTTTTGATATTTATTGCATGTGACCCAATTTCTGATACTCGTTCGAAAACCTTCTGTATTGGACTCCAAGGTTATTATTAGATAACAATAACTATCTTGAAACGGCAGTTTTGCAATAAATCTTCCGTCTTCTCAGTTGACATACTGTTAATAATGTTTCCCAAATTTTTCCTCATGTGTAATGGATTCAATGGAAAGCTGGATATTTTTTGTTCTCATGACGCTTCAATATCTGGTCTACATTACATTCTAAATTCAAATTAGTTAGACTGAATGCGTTGTGATTTCCCTCCGAGATTACGTAACCCAATGCCGTGTTCTGCGCAACTATCTTATTTTTCCATCGTTGTCTACCATCTCGTAGAATGTTGACGAATAAATCAGCTCCATTTCTTGCTTCTGTCGATGCATTAGGTCAATGGTAACAAATCCATTTGTAACAATCTTGGAAGTTGCCAATCCTAATATTGCAATTAATGCTTTTTTTCATGGACGATTTAATTTATTGAAGAGTGCGGCATCAATAAATGATGCTTGTGACTCACTGTCCAATAGCGCAATGGAAAACCAAGTTCTTCCAATTACATTAATGGCTACAGTTTAGATAGAATTGTATGCATTAAAGTATCTATTGTTTCGATTTGCATATTTCAAATATTTGAATTAATTACTACATGGTGTCTTGGGCGTATTGAAAGGTGGGAAAAGTGCTCTCTATTTGAATCAGAAATTGATGTCGACGCTTGCATTTAAAATATCTTACCCCTGCTTTACATCTTACAGACATACGACTCGACCCCATACAATTGAAGCACAATCTCTTTTCTGCAATGAAGCCCATGCCAGATCTTACATCCGTTTGAAGGAAGCTTTTAGTAAGTCATGATTAACGTCAAAAACTGGAGACAAATCATAATCTTTTTATATTTACGTTCGCATACGTAGTTGTATGTTTCTTCTTGGCTTTCATTGGTTCCGCCTGTTCTGGAGCTCCTCATCGCTTAAGAATGCGATGAAATCACTTATTTTATGAAATGTGGTGAAATGTGATTCTAAAGTCCAGTCATGTATCCATATTTCTCAATCAATAAATATATAAGTTAACTGTTTCTGGTTTTTGCATCTACACCTAGTGCGTTTATGCCTCTCAAAATCACATCAATTGCATCTACCATATGTCTAATATCTCTTGATTTGCCCGGTAGTTTCAGTTGATCACGAAACTGTCTTATAAACGTGTTCATTATATGATCCTTGTAATCATATCGCATTAAATTTTTCCCCTTAAATGTTAATATGAACAAAATATATTCTGCTTGGTGTTAATGACATTTCATATAAAATGGTAATACTATTAGTATCGGTTACTCAAATGCGTTTTAACAAATTTAAATTTTACATAATCCTTTTATTATCTAGGGAAAACATTAACTTTTTATCCAGCAAGCTTTTCCAAATATATGTACAACCATTAAAAATAATGTAAAAGGGTGTAGTTGCATATAATATGACGCCAACATAACTCGAATTTCTGCTATATACACACACATTACTTCGTTTCACTGCAATCAAATCAAAATACCAAACCACCATATATAACCTAAACTAAATACTACTATTTGCTTTAATCTAAAATACAAACATTACACAAAAAAAAACCTATACCTTTGGAACAGGTCCCTTGACAATACACGTAGTTTTTTGTTTTATTTTTTAAGTTTACCATATGAAGCTTTTTTTTTTATTTATATAGATTTTTCTATTCATACACAAGAGAATGCTCCCGAATTTAGATACATTCCACCTATATTGTAACCAACCAACAAAAAAATAAAAATCGTTTAAAAAATTGACTACTTGGCAGAATCTAAAAAAAAAACACAAAAAAATAGGAAATGAACATAACGAAACGGTACCCAATAAACATTACGATAAAAAAATTGAATAGCCTCATTCAAATAAAAGTTTTTATTTTTTTAAATAAATTCTTTAAAAGCTTTAAACACTTAATAAAATACAATTTGTACATCGTTCCGTCTTCGGTGTTGCTGTTCAACTCAATTATAAGAGTTATAAAATTGTAGTCTTTAAAAAATTTAAGTTGTTCGTTATTATATACCAAAAAAAAATACTTAAGCTTAAATAGATAAAAGCTTTAATTTTATACCAAAAATGTTTTCATTTAAATACAACATTTTTTTTATAAGGTTAAACTTAATTGCTTAAAAATGTTTGATTGGAAAACTCCTCTGCCGAAACCTCTTATTTTATAATTCATATACTGAAGTTCCAAATATGAGAAAAAATCAATAGTTCCAAGGAATCGCATTAGTTGCATATAATTTGCAAGAATCTACGAATTCATTCGAAAATAAAACTCTCAAAAAGCATTCATACTTTGAGCAACTATATTTCTTAAATTTCAAATAAAACAAAAAGGCTAGTTATTTAATGGCCCTGAGGTCGGAAGACACTTAAAATTTGAGTTCCAAAGGTTTATGTTGCTTTTACTTTCTGTTGAAATACGTTTAGCCACAATGAAAGGTAGTAGAAGTAATTATGATAGCTAAACCGAATAAACCAACAATCATAAAGACCCATTTTCTTGTTATCGAAGATGAAAATATTTATTAAAAAACAGGTGTAAAAAATCATACACATTATTACAAATACTGTTACGATTTTGCAAAAATTAAACCTAGAGACATCTATGAATTAGTATTAGTACTAGTGAAAATATAAATAAAAAAAATAAAAGAATAGCGTACTGACATTTCGAAAAAGTAGAATGAAATAACAGAAAAATATAATATTCGAGATACATGTAATTTTGGTATATAAGCGAGAGACTGTTGTGAGTAGAGAGGGATGAGTTTTATTTCAAATGCGACAGAGTTAAGAGTGTCATAGCCTCCATCAATGGCAAGTGGCTAATCTACTGAAATTAAAAGTGTTATAAGATGTTTAAATTATATAGAATAATTATGTTATTTATTAAAAATAATAAGAAGTTATTCACAGTCCAGTGATACAAACCGACAATAGGAAAAATCGTAACAATTGGTGACAGCGGTGGAATTGTCAATATTTAAAGTGATTATGTAAAAGTTCCCGAATAAACGAATGTTGACGCTGGTAGGTAAAATGCATTGACAGAAGAGCCAGTCACTCCAATAAACTTCAATTTCCCGCATTTAATTACTGCCATAAGCTAAATGAGGCAACCATAAAGTAATATGAAGCTGCCAAATGAATGGCGAAGTTTGAACAAAGCAAAATATTATTGAAATTCGACAATTCCATGAAGAATACCAAATTTCAGCATATTTCTTAAACAGTAAAAGAGATGTATAGTTGTCTCCAAAAGCAACGTTTGCAGAGACCATCGCCTGTGCATATTAACCAATGAGAAGGCATATAACATTATTAACCTACCAATTAAGATCCGGAAAGTTAAGATAGATGAACAAGCGATAAAAAAGCACCTAGTCAACAATGAACTTCAAAGATGTCAACCCAAAGCTCAAATGTGGGGTTTGTGGCTAAAAGGGCCACATCTTCTGAGATTGTGTCGAGTTGCGAAGCAAACGATCAAGAATACCATCGTCAATGTATCGCAGACCGAGTGAAAAAGTTAAAAGATTGGCCAAGCAGCGAGGCCAAAGAGATTGAATAAAATGGCTTAGAAATCGAGCGATAATACCATCATCAATGTATCGTAGGCCAAGAAACGAAGTTGAAAGATTGCTCAAGAAAGAGGACGATAGAGTTATTTAACTAAAGTGAGCCAGTTTCGAGGAGCAGAAACTAACTCCCACAACCAAATGCTCTATAACCCCAAGTCCTACCTAATTCCTTCTAGCAAGATTGGCAAGAGATAGAAAAAGTTTAACCACCAAATGAGAAGTTGATGGAATAAACTGTTTTATAATACTGGATTCAAGAGCTACCAAAACATTTGTGCCCAGTGACTTAATAGCAAACGGCCTAATAGACAGCCACAGTTCGACGAATAAGATTACAAACGACTAGAAGTTTGATTAGTTTCATCTTAAAGTGTTGATAGCCGTTATTGAGGATGTGGTGATTTTGGGCATGGATTTCATGAACGCTAACGGATTTGTTTTGGATGCTGGTCGAGGTATTTTAATTTACATAGCAACGTGGAATTGCCCAAATAAACGATTCAGTGATAAAACGAGCTATATTACACCATCAAGAAACGCAATGCGGAGATAGTGGTGTAGGATGATTGGAAGGATGTTTTGGATCACAAAGGTTGTGGGTTATAAAAATAAAACGATGAAAAAGAGAACAAAGTTAGGGGAATTACCATTGGAAAAGCTATATCACAACCACATAGAGACTTAAGAGTTTCTACACAACCTCTTTTTTACGGATTCGACAAAAACAATCGAGAAAGGGACTCATCGTAAACTACGAAGAGCTTTCCACAATAGGCAGCGGGAAACAGTAAAAGATCTGATGCAGAAATATACGGAACACCTCCCTTTTCTCAGGGTATAATGGCAGAACAAACATGGTTTAACACTGGATCGGTAACGAAGATGCCAATTGGTCAGGTGCCGAGAAGGTTGCCATTAGCCAAACAGACGGAGGTGGATATAATGGTTAGGGTTATTGAGCAATCGGGTAGTCCTTGGAGCTCGGCAGTGGTACTGGTGGAAAAGAAAGCTTGCAGCCTAAGATTTTACGTCGATTCTGGAAAAGTCAACACATTATTGGATTCATTAACAGCAGCACAGATATTCTCTACCCTTAGCTGCAAGATGATAATAAAGAAAAGGCAGTATTTTTGGCAGTGGGTTATGGCAATTTAATGAAATGCCCTTTGGCTTATGTAACGCTCCTACGACATTGTCCTGCTGATGAGGTCAAATATTTAGGGCACAAAATAACAACGCATGCTATATATACACAGTTGACAAAAATATTTCCGCAGGAAAGGGCTGGCTCAAACCACAAAATATATACGAGTTAAGAAGTTTTATTAGACTTTATACCTATTATCGGTCATTTGTTAGAAAAAACAGGGCATATGAGGGATCATATGCACAGGAGAGTGCATTCAAGGAATTGAAAAGACGGCTATGTACGGCTCCAGTACTGGCATACCTAGTACCCAACGAAACATTTATTGTGGACACAGATACAAGTAATACTGGATTGGGACGTATTTTACCATTAAAGATCGATGAACAGGAGCAAGTAATTGAATACTATTCCAAAGTAATATCGAAGCCGGAACAGAATTATTGCGTCACCCGAAAAGAAATATTGGTTATATTGGAATGCGTTAAACATTTTTATGAATATCTTTGGTCAATCATTCCAAACCTGAAGGACAAGTAGCGCATTGGAAAATGCGTCAGCAAATAGCTACGATTTTAAGATCGAATATCGTAAGGTAACCACAAGCGGGAACGCCGAAGGCACTATCGAGACGACCATGCCAAATAAATTGCAATCATTGTGTCCAAGTGGAAGACAAAGAAAACATCATCCTCGTCAGACTCATAGAAATTCTTCCACTAGATGAATGGTTTTCTGCGCAAATTAGGAAGGAGCCAATGGATGACTCAAATTTATCGAAAAAAATAAAATGAAATCACAGATAATAGTACAATAGCAAAAGCATATAACAGGTTCAATTGCGCAGTTAGCGGACCGAGAATGGACATCTGTATTAACTTTACAGATATTTAAGAGATATATCAAATTTAAATTATGAAATCTAGGCCCTAAACGTCTCATACTGCGTCTTCAAAAAGCCCCTTTGAAACATTGTTTGTTCTAAGTAAAGACCAAAACGATTAAGACGTCGATTAAGACGACCAAAACGATTAAGACGTAAAAACTTCGTAGTATCGTCGTCAATGATCCATGGTACACAAGAAATGAGAACATTTCAGAGACCTTTGGATGGAATACATCAAAGATGGAATATGAAACCACGCCGCAAAAATATGAAGTAAGGCTTCAGCAAAAAATAAATAATTAAAAATGGCTTCATCATTATAGAACCCACACTGATGGCATCACAAGTTTTATTTTAATAACTTGGTCAATCTAAAATAAAACCAAATTTGTCAATGCTTTGTGGTTTCTAAAATTATATCATATTCTGCGAAAATAAGTATTAAAGGATTTTATTATGGTTCAGCTATTTTATACTCAAACCAACACACAGTTCTTGTTAAATTTTTCAAATATAGAAAAACCAAAATGGCTAAGAACGCAGTTTTTACAAATTGTGTGATATTTTAGGATTTTATGTCGGTTTACTTTTAAATGTTAAGCCTAAATTAACGCAATCTTTGCAAAAGCAAAAGAAAAGAAAAATGGTGTCAAGGCACCATAATCTAAATTATGTAACACTCAGTCCCAAATCTGTCAAAAAAATATAAATAAAAAATTATGTTTTGCCCAATTCATCGATTAACTCGCCATTACCAATTAAATGACCCTTTTCCAAAAAGTATATTTCGGTTAGCTGACAACACAAAATTAATTTCGTATTACAGAAATTTTATTTTTATCACTTTCGGTCGATTGTAATTTTTAAAAACTTTTTTTCGTTTTTAATTCATTCTGGTGTTAGGGGTAATATCTGAAAATGAAAAATTTCCATCATTTTCCTTAAATTTTTTTTTTGCTGTGCTGATTAATGAATTGAAAATTTATCAAAATTACACTACACCCCTCATTGATTTTATTTTATTATATTTCCAATTTTAATTTGAGTTTCCCTTATTCCATCATAAACGTATCATACACATTTTCGAATTGTATATTGCAAAGTATACGTACACATCATACGATTATTGTTGCTATGATATCTAATCGTAAGAAAAAATTTTAAAAGTAGAATTACCACAAGTACTGTGTACGATGAACATATTTTGTGTACATATATAGTATTCGTATATGGATGGAATTATAGTATGGCAACATAAAATCAGAGAGTGAGTAACAAATTGAATAGAATACATATTTTGTTTGGTCAGCTAGAAAAAAAAAAACGTTCAATAGCTTTTCACAAAATAAAACCAATTCATATCTTCATGTTTTTCCAGGAATATACAACAATACAAAATACAAAAAAAAAAAAGAAAAATTCTTCTCTTATCGCAACTGAAAAAATAAAAACAAAACAAAAAATTCTATTTTTTTCTGCTTTTCATATCACATAAATACCCTTTTCCCATTTGGGACAGAGAACAGTTGGTTTTACGACACGTATTGTCTCATGTGAATTGCACAATTTTTTTTTGCACACACACACACACACATAGGCATTGTAACATACGAGTACATAAATGTTTTTCTTTAATTTTGATTTTATTTAGTCACATACCATTTTGTGTTGGCAATATTTTTATGTTGTGCCGGTCTCCTTAATAGCTGACAAAATTTGAGATGTGGTTATAACTCTATATATGTATTAGTAAAATCGTAATGGGCAACCCAACTGGTTTGATAAATATTTGTGTATTTATTGGCTTTAATTAAATCAAGTCATTAATTTATTAATGTCCGTATATATAGTTTCCTCTGATTTGGTACACATCAATAAATCAAAACCATTGTATATTTATGAGGTTAGGGTTTTCGAACGATAAGCAAAATGATTATTGATGAGTTAAATTGTATTAGTTTTGACAGTGACAAAAAATTCAATTTTATATGAAAAAATATTATAGTATAAAAAGTAATGCTTTAGATGTTGTAAATATAAGTAAAAAAATACTAAAAGTGTTAGTTTAGCGGAACTTCGGAGCTGTGCACTTTTAAAAACAATCCAATTAAAATTATCAAAAGTGATGGAGCAAACTTCGTCGAGACAAACAATAAACCTAAATGGCCGTCCTTAACTAACATTGAGTTATAATTAAGCGGTAATATTAATTAGCACATTTTGTTCTATCCCAAAATATTCCAAGGACTTTAACATACGTCTGGTCTTGATGAATTTGAATTGGTGATAATTTCAGACCTGCAATTGGAATGGTTGCAATTAAATTTGATGGTTTTGTTCAACCAGGCACTTTTCATTACATGCATTATTTCTTCCTTCAGATCCATGAGAACAACTCCCGAATTCGCATCAGATTTTAGGTCGTCCACAAAAGTTTCGTGCAATAACAGAGTTAGCCAATGGAAAGTTAACTATACATTCATCGGCCAGTTGACGAAGTACTTTTGTTAATAAAAAGAGTGCGCTTGAAGTGCCATATGTAAAACATTTTCTCAATGTTCGATGTCATTACGAATTTAAAGAAGCGGAAACGCAGTAATATTTGCTATAGTGTTTGCTGATTGGTGAGCCCAACAAGGAGATAGATGCATGGCGTGAGTTGTTTTAATTGCTTAATTTCCCAAAATTATCTAAGTTATTCATCCTTTTTTGACATTGAACAATGCAATATAATTTTATGGTGATGTGGTTTTCTCTGATATGACCTATCTTAATACAGTCTCCAGTGCTATCAAATTGACCAAAGCGCTTTCGATGTGACCAGGACGTATTAGTGCTAGCTAATGTTCCACTCCAATTAAAACTACGATATTGGCAAGTTGATGGAAAGCACGATTTGCTAGGTTTAACTTGCAGTAACCATTTCAATCATTAGTTTAAAATGCCGTTTGCGGTTGTTGCAACATAATTTTGGATAAAATTAAGGCCTCCATAATAAATAGGCTTAAAAAACTTAGTCGGGATGTTACTTCTAGATATAGTTGAATTTTGTTTACCTCTACTTTGGTAGAACCAACACCTAGAAGTGCTGATAATAATGGTAATAGTACTGGTTTTAACCTCAAATATTAACTAGTGCGGTTTGTAAGGTTTCCTTGGAACTGGCATTGATACATTTTTGCGTCGTTTAATATGCCGAATGTTTGGTTATAAATTATCAGGAGTATTGGGTTGCATATGTAGTAGTGTATAGTGCCGCCGTCAACATTTCATACAAGAACATTTCGATTTACAATTCATTACGGTATATAAGTCATTCGGACAAATGTTCCGTCTTTTGGTTGTAAGCAAAAAATCCTGACAATCTTCCGGACTAATTTGATTAAATGATGGACATTCAAATAATCTTTGATCGGTTTGATACAATGCGAAGGTATTACTGGCACCAGCATGGCTACGAATAGTTGAATGTTTGTTACGTGGATTTAAATGTAATTTAAACAGTGACGATTGGTGGCATAAATCAATAGAATCGGTGGATTTAGTAAGCAAGTCTTCAAACAATTTCCACGTTGGAAAGTCGATATCGATTTTTTACAACCATCTCATCAGAGTTTCTTCCTCTAACTTATTAAGAATTATATCCCTTGTATTGTTATATCCCTGTTCTGCCAGGATTCTCTTGAGCAGAGAAGGGTTTGGAAGCCTTTTTCAAAGCATACATCGGTATTGTGTAGTCACTATTCGCCAAGACCTCCTTTAGCGTACTGCCAATCATCGAGTTACCCGTCTGTAGATATTTCCACTCAAACACGGAAGAGAGTCGTGCAGCCGTAGTTGCCGCTCTCTGCTTACCAAAGATATCGACAGGAACAAGGTAGAGCATAGCCTCCAGAGCATGTGTAGTGGTTGTCTTCAGTGCCCCGCTTATTTATCTACATCTAATTCCTGGTAGAATTTAATAGGCAACACATTTACTTCCGAACAAGAATCTATTTTAAATTTTATTAAGCTATCCTTAATTCCGATCGGCCCATCAAACATATCCTTAATTCCGATCGGCCCATCAAACAATCTTCCCATTTCCATCTACATAGATGATACATATAATATCTCATCCGTATTCATAAGTGATTCACCCTTTTTCTACATGCTTTTATTAAATGTCCTTTGAACCCACAACGATTGAAACTTTTCCCAAAAGCTGGACATTCTCGTCTCATACGCCTCTTCATACATCTGTTGCAATTAATCTTCTGGACAGCACTGTTAGCCCCATAACTATCACCTCCTGGTATATTCGTATTTTGTTGATTGTTGATCCTTTCCGGTTGACATTGCCTTGATATTGATTCCTTACCTTACACCCGGTTTTTTGTACATCTCGCTCACATGCATGTGACATCACCTCTTTCGTGATGACTCTGGTTTCTTCGATTACCATCGTTTTTTTATGGACATCCTCTAATGTCAGTTCTTCTTGTTTAATATAAAATTCTCTTGATTCTTAATCGCAAACTCAAAAACTATTCAATCCCGTTACATTGCTTTCTCCTGTAAATCAAATTCATAAGGAGTCACTAGCTTTTCCAAATGGTTTCGCACTCACTTGCTTTCTATGATAAAATGTTTCTCTCGCATAAATTTGCTCTCGGCTTACAATATTTATCCAATGCTGTTATCATGGAGTCATCTCCTGTTATTTGTCTTTTAAATCCAACGCGGTTTCGATTAAATTCAACGCCAGATCACCAATTAAATTTTTCAATATTGCTGCTTTAATAAATTTTCAAACTTTTCTTAAATTTCACTTAATTTATAGATAGATTGCCATCCAAAGACATTTTCGACGGCTTAGTTGGATTTTTCATTTTAGAATTTTCTCTCTATCATCTTTTCTTTTTATTTGTTAATTGACGCAAATGTCCTATTTTTCAGGAACTTTTTTTGCTTGAAATTAATCAAGGAATCATTCCTGAAAATATTTACACTCAACGATGTATGGTTGATAACCCAACGATCGTACAACGCAAATAAGCTTATCCGATTTATTACAAATAAATCGAACACTATTAAAGATAGGTTAAGGCTCTCAAGAAATTGTTGAATAACCTGTTCCATAATAGTTTGTTCTTGCTGTGCCACAAATACTACTTTTAGTACACCTCTACATAGTTTAATTCTGACATGACCATGCGCTTTATAAATTGGTACGCATCAACCTTGATCGCATCAATAAATCATCAAATCAATAAATTTTTGCCAGTCGTCAAATTGTACACTGAATTTAGACAATGTTGTCCAGGACTTTTGGAGTTATAAAGCAAATTATTTACAAATGCGGTATCCAGAAATAATGTTTTGCTGGAACCAAGAGTCGGTGTAGATGGAGCTGTCGGTTTGATCGTATTTTGATTTAGCCGTTGATTTTAACATATTAGATTTTTTTGGTTCATAATTTTACATAAAATATAATCTTGCAATAATTATATTTACAAATTAGTAACTAATCCGCCATCTTATTGTACCATAATCTAAAAATCTGACAAGATGGTCCTAAATAACAAATCACAGCAACTTAAGCGAGAAATTCAGAAGCTAAATGAAAAATCGTTTTCTTCGTTTCTTGGAAAGTTGACGGCTGATGAAAATACAGAATCATTATGGAAGGCAACCAAAAGAATGAAAACTCCTAACATGCAGATCCCTCCTATTAAGCGAAGTAATGGCTCGTGGGCCAGGGATAACAAATCAAAAGCTGAAGTGTTTGCTGATCACCTGGCTGGTATTTTCCAACCAAATGAGACCGAATCGGATATTATAATCGAAAATGGAAGCAACGACTAAGGGGGCAGAATCCCTCTAATAACCCAGAAAGAAGTTAATAGGGAAATAAAATTCAATATGAAGACCGGAAAGGCTCCTGAATATGATCTTTTAACAGGAGAAATACTAAAGCAACTACCAAAGAAAGCTATTGTTCAACTAATCCATTTGTTTAATGCTGATATTATATTACGGCATGTTCCTTCTGCCTGGAAAGTTGCAGAAGTTATTATGCTACCGAAACCAGGTAAACCGCCAAATGAAGCTTGATATCTCTGCTTCGTATCACCTCAAAGCTAATAGAGAGACTTCTTCTGAAAAGAATGTCACCAATAATAGAAAGTAGAAACCTAATACCGGATGACCAATTTGGATTCAGATGTAAACATCCAACAATTGACCAGGTTCACAGAATTAAAGACAAAAATTTGTTCTACGTCATTTCTGGACGTGGCAGCAGCTTTCGATAAGGTATGGCATAAGGGATTAATACATAAACTAAAAGTTATGCTTCCGGGATCGTATGTTGACCTTCTGGAGTGGTAATTATCTTTAAGACTTTTCAAAGTAAGACAAGTAGATGAGTATTCTGAACTGAGAAAAGTAAGGGCAGGAGTCTTACAAGGTAGTGTTCTGGGTCCACTCCTATATCTACTTTATACAAGTAATATACCACAGTCCGATCATGTAAGCATAGCAACGTTTGCTGACGACACCGCTATACTAGCAACAGCGAAAAATGTCGAAGAGGCGGCGAAAAAACTTCAATATACAAGTAAAGAAATTCACCAGTGGACCAAGCAATGGAAAATCAAACTTAACGAATTAAAATCTGCGCATGTCAACTTTACGAACAAACTATTGGTTAATCCGCCGCCAATCAGAATAAACGATGTCAAGGTGTCATACGAGAACTCCGCCAAATACTTGGGTGTGACACTCTGGACGTTAAGCTCAAATGGAAAGAGCATGTGAAGAAGCAAAAAAAGGAGCTTGATCTTAAATATAGACAATTGTACTGGATAATTGGACGAAGGTCAAAATCCTAAAACCGGTCTGGCTATATGGTATTCAGCTTTGGGGCTGTACTAAAAATACTAACATCAAACCTATACAAAACTTCCAGAATAAGGTACTTCGGAGTATAGTCAATGCACCCTGGTGCATTCTTAATAAGGATTTGCATCGAGATTTAGGGATACCGGATGTAAAACACGAAATAAAAAGATTTGCAACGGAACTTGAATCAAACATGTTAATGCGTAACATGTTAATGCGGAAGCCTTACGGCTACTGGATAATGAACACTGGATTTTGTTTTTATTTGTGCGGATTTTTCAAGTTTCTGGAAAATCTTGCTTAGTGATCTGGGATATTAAATTTTTGTTGGGTTTGATAGTTGGGTTATTTTCCAAGTGTTCAGGAAGTAACACAGTTTTAAACAGCTGTTCAAAATCAGCAAACAAGTTACAACTGGCAACTGTTTTAACAAAATGGTAAAATACCATTCATTCCAGATGCTTTTTACAACATTAGGGTTTTAATAATATCGCACATAGTTCCTCTAAACGGATTAACTCAAATTCCTGAGACAAAAAGTTGGCTATTATTTGTTGATTCATATACACTATGAATGGTACTTGCGAGCGCTGTACACATGTTAGAGTTCAACAAGACTTTTACCGCGTTTTGTTTTAACAAACTGTGCAGTATTCCAATATTATTCGGATCCTTTTTCAAGGTAAAAAAGCTGAGCGTGCCAGGACCTGTTCAGTAGATCTATAATTCTATGTTTAATTATTCTGTTTAGCGTAATAACAAAAGTTTTAACAGTTCTGCTTCTGCTCTTTAACCATATGCGTTTAGATCTTTTTCTGATTTGAGCAAGTATATTTTCTGTTAAAAATATTTTGTTATCAAGTTGGATATTAAATTAACTCAATAGTTTCTAAAAATAATAGATTGTCAACTCAATTGCAGAAGAACTGTTTAATGGGTAAGTGTAATCAATTCAATTTAAGGAACTCACGAGCTTATTGGTCGATAGCTTGACAGTTCAGAATTGTATTTACTAAGGCATTTCCTTTACATTTTTTCGGTGAAAAAAAGGAGCATTTCATGCGGCAAATATGCGGAATATGTTATTCAGAAAAACATAGCTTTTCTGTGAATATTTATTTATATTTGTACTGTTAATTGTGTCTTAAAATTGAGATTTGTGCTTAATTGATTTTATAATTCGAGGAATTTCTGTTGGCTTTGTTATGTTGGATGCATGATAAATATTCATGTCATCATCATTATTATGAATTTCCGCAAATCGACATGCTATAAAGCGTTACATTTTTCGGAATTAATTAACAATACCCGATTGTTATTTTCATCTTTGAGTGGAAGACTTTTAGATCTAAGCATTAGATTCCTTGTATGTTGTTACTACCGCCTGTAAGATTTATATTTTTGTGTATGATTGGCATAACTATATGATTTTACATTGGAGTATATGACAAATGAACTGGTAGGTAGTGAATGTGTAGTAGCTAAAAAATGATAAATAATTAAAACCCGTGAAGAAATTCTGAGGAAAATAAAAAAAAAAAAACAAAATAATCAAGGATAAAACCCGTACGAGGTAACAACCAAAAATCAACAACAAAAGCTAATAACGATTGTCAAGTTTAAATACATTTAATTAAAGGCTGAGATCGTTCCTCAACTAGACACATTCCTATACACACACACACACAAAAAGTTGACATATATGTTTAATCTCTGAAAACCATTTAAATAGATATTTGCCAAAATACGTGGGTATAAATTCTATCATGCTATTCGTTCAGCAGAAACAGCAAGAGACGGATCTGCCATCTTCATTAAAGTTAATATAAAAAACCTTAAAGTGCATGCACTTTATTAGATACAACCACAAAAGTTAACTGCACAGTTATGCTCCCGATAGAATATATACTCGCATTTAGGACTGATTAGTATGTGATCCAAAAGTTTTAGTAAATATTCCTGTCATTCCTGCGAGGATTTAATTAAATTTGAATATTGACGGTCCTCCGATTAGTAAAAGCTGCAAAAAAATGTTTGGTCAATACTCTGTTTTATTCTGAATTTTAATGTTAAGCCGTTTGCCATAAAAATGTATTCCTTTCCTGCTCTGTGGTATCCATACTGCTCATCGTTTTTAGAATTTTGGATAAAAAAAAGAAATTTTAAGGTGGCCAATAAGAAGTGCAGATGTTATCATAGGATCAAAGTTTGGCATCAAACCAAAACAAAACTGGAAGTTGGTATCCTTAATATTATTTTCAAAGAAATTGGTGAGTTCATTTTTGTTAATGTTTGGCGTAAATATTATAATATTATATTTTCATCTTAATTTTAAAACATATAATTTTCAAAAGGCTCTCGAACTTAAAACCAGTACTGAACTAATGGCATCTAGTACGGAAAAAATATTGAATTCATCAGAATACATTGAATTCATTGATTGAAGGCACCAATATTGAAACATCTTATGAAAACAAACAGGAACTATGCGATCTGCTGGTTATACATACTTCAACATTGTGTTCAAAGGAAATCGATAATGCAACTATTGTGTACTCAAGTACCTCATTTAATCAAAATGTGCAGTACAATTCCAATGCTTCAGCACAGAATCTTGGATTGACCATAGATTAAGATATAAAAAGATGATCCAGTTAGTACAAAACGGAAAATTAAGTGACCGGTACCTCTAATATGGTGACGGATACCACTTAGTTTGAATAAAAATGTAAAAGAATTTTTTTGGTTCACTGTACAAAATACAAAAAAATATTTTTCAACCACAAAAAAAGATTTTAATTACATGAAGAGGCTACTTGGTTTTATTTTTTATTCCTTCATTATTGAATGCATATTTTACAAACCGTCATTATACAGTTACCGAGAAAAATGGTTTCTTCGTTTTATTTTTATTTTCTCTCTTATTATTTCTATATATACATTTTTTATGCTTTTGTATGGGCCATCTTTATTATATTTTAATCTATCGTTTGACGCGATTGAATTTATTCTAATGACGTCGTATGAAAACATTTTCCAATAGAAAGAATGAACCAAATAGAAGAGCTCGAGATGAGATTGAGAAGCACCAAAGCTTTGAAAATTAACTTGGTAAATTTGTTTTATAATTTTATATATTGAAACCTAGTTCATTGTGTATATATATATATATATATATATATATATATATATATATATATATATATATATATATATATATATATATATATATATATATATTAAATTCTGACGAAGAGTATCGATTCAATCATCGTTGGGAGTGCTAAACAATTATATAAGTTATTTTCTACCTGAAACACTTGGATCGCCAAGGTTTGGTTTTGGTTTAAATTATTCAACTTAATTTTAAATTTTAAAGGTTGTGCCCAACCGTTCTTGAACTATTAATTGTTGTTTGGGTAACTATATGAGGAACTGTTAAACATATTCAATGTTTAGCTTAAGATATTCATAAGTGGCAGAAGTGATTAACGTTTTAAAATCAACGAATTCAAATTGGTAACATTTTAGGTACATTGTAATAATTGTAATATAGTAATAATTAAATTTAACAAAAAACTATATTTGTTTATAATTAAAGCCCCATAAAAAGCTAATTTCATTATAATTTTAATACTAAAACCATATAACTATTAATTAGTCTTGATAATATTTCAGAATCTAAAATTCATATATTATTTATGTACAATATATAATAATTATTATCATTTTGTTTAAACTACGTACATACATAAATATTTACATATAGCCAATATTTATTATCTTAATTATTTCGAAAATCGAAGTCTATTTGAACTTTTAGTTCTTCTAATTATCTAACAAACATTTTTCGATTTCTAAAATAAATATACAAAATTAAAATTTTATAATTTTTCTGAAAATAAAATTTATATATCGATTTACATAAAATAATTTAAAAGCTTTCTATACTAAGCTTATTATATTAGTATTATTATGAATTATGATTATTATTACTGTTTTAGCAAAATGTTAACGTAAAAAAAACTTTTGTCAAACTAAATTCTAATTTGTTTATAATTGTTAATTACGTCGTAATAAATAAATTAAAATTATGCTAGACATATAAAGCATAATAAAATAATAAAGACAGACTTTTATCAAAAAAACAAATTTCTAATTATGTAAATAGCTTGTGTATGTAGATTAAGATAAGAGAACTTTAAAGAAATTTTACATTTTTTATCCTTCTTTTATGTATACTTTCCTTTTCACTCTGTTGCCGTCATTTTGTCTTCCATACCATAAGGTTGTTTTTTGAGAAAGATTATATTTTGATTAACAAAAATATGAAAAATATTATTAAAAAAAAATAAAAAAATTTTTAAAAATTGTTGAAAGTGAATTTTTAATTAAGAAATATTTTTGTATAGGTATTATATTCCTTTTGAAAGTTCATTTTTCATTTTCTGGAGAGCATATAAGAGTGATAAGAACAAAAACAGCAGAACGAAATGATTTAACAACAAAAAACTTAATTTTAGATAAAAAGTTTCGATATGATCTGTTGCGAAATGAAAAATGAAACTGAAAGGCTTATTTTTATTTCGAATATTAAGTGCTTTTATTTACAATGTCATGATTGAAGTTTTTTGTTGTGTTTATTAGCAATATTTTAAAATTATTTTGTGATATTTCGTTAAGTAATTGTTATGGTTATATTTCAAAAGATTTTGAAAAAAAAACAAGGTAAATAATTTTGAAACGGGGTGCGTAATGCACTGTATATAATTGCTGGCTTACAGAGTAATTTATATATACATATATTTTCTATTTTTTAACAATTTATTGTTGGCCTTCACTGCTACTTGGAAGCGAACATCTTTTTGATAGGTCAAAACACTTTTATAAATTTGAAGGAGTCAAAAAGTTCAACTGAAAAAATGTTACGTTTAACATGAAATTATAAAATCCGATTATGATACTTAAGTGTAGCAAATCTGTTTTACAGTTTCTGCGTATTATCCACAAACAATATTGAGGAACAAATACAATGGTTTCACGCACCAGAAAGATGGCATTAAGGGGTTTTAGAATTAAAGAATAATCAGTTTGGTCATAGTATAAATACATATAGTACTACCATCATAAGAAAAAACAGTTTACCCATTCATGTTCCAGATGTCGGGTGGATAGAATACCATCAAAATTTAGAATAAATATATGACATTTAGGCGAGTATACATATATAAATATTTTGATTATTTAAAAATGATACCAGTGGCGATATCTAGCACGTCAATGGGCTTACATTATTACACTATAGTTTGGTCTAAGATAATCCAATAAATCTTTTTTGGCACACATAAATTAATAATAAAATTCAGTCGTTGTCATTTTTTGTACAAGGCCTTGTTTTCAATTTCTACGGTTAACACGAAATACATACTTCCAAAATAAGTGTAGAATCGATTCGATATTAAAATAAGAGAAATTTGGAGGTGGCGAAAATGTGTAGAAATTTTATATGACAACACTCCATATAACAATTTTATATGCCTAACACTCTCAATATGTAGACAAAAAATTCTAAAATGAAAATAAAATATCGATTAAAAAACATTTAGCACGAAAATTAAATGAAATAACCGTTAAAGATCCAATTGACATAAAATCCCGATACAAAAGAAGAAAACTAGTAGATGATAAGTATCGGTGATAAGGTATTGAACGAAGTTCTATTTAAAATGTAAAGTTGAAATGGGTGCCAAAAAACTAAAAAACTAATTAGGTACCAGACTAGAGACCAATGGCTTTTTTGTTAAATAACATAACGAGATAAAATTAATAGTATAAGACAGTCTTTGTACCAAAATTGATGAGGTGTTGTCCAAATCCAGAACAAAAATAAATATACAGAAAAACAGATATGTTTCAGAAACTTGGACACCTCAATATTCCCCCGTCAATAAAATATGCAGTTTTCCGTTCATCTAGTAATTTAGTCAGATTATGGACAGGTCTCTTAAGAATTGCATTTTTTAATTTCATTGTAATCACACGTACCATCCCATCGTTTCCAGGATGAATATTATTTACACATGCTAATATCCAATATGCCGCTGGTAAGTTGTCTTTGATCTCAACTAAATCTCCCAATTCTAAATTATTTATAGCTGACCTACATTTGGTTCGTTATTGAAGTGTGTTGAGAAACCTCTTTTGCAGCTTGGTGAACGTGTTGCCTTCTGGTTAAAGTATTCATTAAAATATCTGTAAATTCATCCTCTGGAATCAAAGTTATTGGTTCCGGTATTTCAGTGACAAGAGTATTTCAGTGACAAGAGAACTCATTTCACCAAAGGTGAAATTTTGTTGTTCCGGTTATGATACGCATAATATGTGTTTTTATGAACTTAGCAACCACCACAATCTCCACCAAAAAATTGGGCTACAGCAGGTTAAAAATGCTAATAATGCCAATTGGTACCGTTGTTTGTATAAACATCAAACGGTAATTCTTGTCTGCTCATAAAACATTTAAATGCTGCTATGAATGCATCCGAACTAAGATCCGAAGCCACTTTCTGATGGGTGGCATTTACCGATAGACATACAAAACACATATGTATAATTTGTGTAATTTTGCGTCTCTCTTTCTTTTTGATTGCAGCATCACGGATTTTGCAAAACTAATACTCGTATGAGTAAATGATTATGACTGTAATATTCTGGCTTGTGGTATTATGACCATAGTTTGAATTGAAACTTTTGCTCCATATATCACACATTTGGTACAATTTATTGTAAGACATCCGTTTTATCAGAAAGCTACCACCTACAATCCAATAATTATTTTTGAAAAGAGAAGAAAGTAAAGACGGACCAGGGGAATTCGATTAAACAAATTATCTATCGAATCATTGATTTTCATAATTGTTTAAAGCACTAGTTTCTTCTCCTCTAATTTTGTATACTACTGCAACTCGGTTTGTGTTGGTGGCCGCAATCACTCTCGTTGTTAAATAACCAATTAGATCCATAATAACCAAATTTATTTCCAACAGAATCTATTGGTTGTATCCCTCGTGACGCTTAGTCAGCTGAATTGTCTTGGGTGAATGAGCGAGAACGATCTCGGAATCCCTACAAGCGTAAATTTCTAAGCCGTGATTCTTAAACATTATGTTGATTATTAACCGATTCCTTGGATACCCGTTCGAGTCGTTACTTCTGCAATAGATCACTGTTGCTGGGAACTTTTATCACCTTTATCATGTGGTTGTCAACTTTCAAGATTGGAATACTTTTTTCGGTGTCATTTTCAACAATGAACGCTCCAATGAATAGATCATCGAAAAAGCAATACAGAGAGAAATGATATTTAATGCTAATGGATATGTCTCCTTGTTACCTTCTGACAGTTTCAACCTTATTTAGCCTAAAAACGGACCAGCTGATGATTCATAAGTTACAGTGTTTAACCTGTAATGTTCAACTTCTGCTTTCGGGTACGCTCGCTAAATAATTCGTTGAGAATCTTTGTCGGCAGGATCAATCAAAACCTCCCCATAGATTTTTTCGACATCGGCGCAGAAAACTATGCTGTCCATTTTGAACTTCATAATAATTACGGTGAGATCCACATGCATTGTCAGACCCACAAGCAATTTTTGGTTGCACATGATTCGTCAAATACCACGAGTAACTTCGTTCTGGTGGAGTCGGCTTTCATTACGAAGTTATGAGGTAAATAGAAGTGGTCTGAATTAATGTTTATTTGGTCGCTGGCATTTTCTTCCATATGATTCACTGTTAACTAAGTACTCCGCAGTGAAAACATTTTACTCGAGTTTAAATTGGTTATTTTCATCCTGTTGTTTCTCGATTGCTAATAAACGAAAAACTGCTGATCATACCGAATCACCGAATTTGTATTTATATACCGTCCAGCGCAATGCCTCTTAACGGTTTGGTTGTAGAATCGCTGACATTACTTTTCATGATGAGTAAAATGGCTCGATGTTGAAACTTCCTCTGACTTCCAAAATAGTAGTATTGTCTTTTCTTTATCAATACAGGATTAATTCATAGAATTTAGTGATGTGGGTGAAGTGAAAGTGTAGAAGTTAGTAATTTGGCTGTAACAACCACATTTAGTACTCATCCAGAAATGTTTTTTGTGCTATCATTGAACTGGCAAGATGCCATAAACTGATGGAAAACCACTTACTGAAAACTGTAGGGGCGATTAAAATACAGAAAAACTAAAAGTGTAAAATCTTAAATCTTTAGATATTTTTCCAGAACCTGGACCCTTTACTGATATACTTTCTATACACATTCAAACTAAGTAGCAGAGGTTTATTGACGAGTGCCAGGTATATGTATATACTAGAACTGTTTTAAAAATGATATATTTGGACTCTAAAATTTAATGCTAGCTAGTAGATCTGTGGTTTAATTTCCAAATGTTTTGTTTACTTCCCACATTTCTTATTGAATAAGTTCAGATCTCCATCCGCTGAAAAACTTCTTATGATACAATAAAATCTAAGCAATTCTCTAAATTTAAATATATTTTTAAATTTTGGTAAGTACCTTATACGTGTTGCTCTGTGTTTATCTCCTAACATCCTTTAATCAAGTAATAAAATAACAAAATTTTCTTGTAGGCTTCAACTCCCACCGTAACACCACACCAGGTGGAGTTGCCCAAATAATAAGTGCCATTATCCCATTAAATACTCCTAACTAGGTTTCATTTTCTTTATAAGAAAATAAAAATATCTCAGTGATCGTTTGACTACGAGTCTAACGCGAATTTACCATCAACCCCAAAGCTAAACTACAAAAAAAATTACTCAACAACTTCAAAGCCAACTGGAAAAAATGTAAAATTCATGTCCTCCGAAACGTCCTAGGTACTTCCTAAATTTCCACACTCCTACTAAAATTAAAGAATAAACAATTTTCTCAAAACAGTCGATAAAAAAAGTGGTTGCAAACATTCAGCAGCATCTTAAAAAAACCCCGAATGACGATTACATATCCTTTTGGACCGTTGAAAACGGCATTCTTATTCCTAAGTCAGCAAAATCTTTCAATAATATAGAGAAAACTTGCCCAATCTCACTCTTAAACAGAGTAAGTATGATAATGGATAGACATCCTTATAATAGGCTACCAATTTTATTGGAATCCGAAATTCGAAAGAACAGTTTAGATTTCGTGCTGAACATTTTGTTTAATATAATATTCTTTACTAATATCAAATCTTTAGCAACAAGGATTTAACGTTATATAATAAGCCCACATCTTTTCTCATTGTTCTATCACGATATCTCGAAACCCGACAACAATGTAACCAAAATCGTAATATATGTCTACGTAACGGTTATATTTACCTTTTGACCCAGCACACGGAAATCGAATAAAAGGCTGTCCAAATATCACAGCCAGTATTCTGGATACGCGTTGAAATTGAAACTCAGGTAAATTTTTTTAAACAGAAATTATTCATTTCTATCGCAACCAGAACCACAAATTGTTAAAAACCAGCCTTACTTTATTTAAAAATTTTCACTTTAGGATACAATGTCTAAAAAAAATACATGTATAGGGCCATTTACAAACCATCACCACTTCCTCTCTAAAAAATGTATATTTCCCATTTTTATTAGTGTTAAACCTTCAACAAACAGTGTCCAAAAATTCAAGCACCATTGAATTTTTACGTCAAGTGTACGGTAAAGCGTTGCCATTAAAAACAAACAGCGTAATAGTTCCGAGTTCAGGATTATTGAAAATGGAGTGCTAAACGAAGAACCAATCCATTTTCATAAAAGAGTAATAGGTCGATATATTTATTAGGATTGTTTCGTGAGTCTTACTTGAAAAGTAGTTTAACGATCCCAATTTTTAATCTATTAGGAAAGACTCCTTCGGACAGACATAAACAAAATAAACACTTTCAAAACGTGACTAATACTAAATATAACATTCATAACCAAATTGCTCGAAATTCTGTCCAAAAGAATTGCTATATATTTTAAATCACTAGCGCCGCCACCATCTCAGCTTCGCTAATTGAAAAAAATGGCATTATTATACCATGAACGCGTCAAAGTATTTTTCACCGTATTATCAATAATAACATTTTTGTGATAACATTCAAGAATTACAAATTGTATTTAAGTAAAGTGATCATTAAAAGCATTGGCACTTTCATATGGATCACTCTTAATTATATTATCGCCTATAATAATGTTACATCACTAGTGCCGCAATTATTATTAAGAATAGTATTACCGACGACTTTCAACTAGTAGCTTCATTAAATTTACCCTTAAAATATGTTTCTTTGGTTAGAGGTATCAAAATCTTAATTTGATAATTGTTCTTTGACAGTTTTCTTAAGAACTTGTTGTGCATCACATTTAGAAGAGAGTCTGACATCCATTTAAAAATAATGAAGGCTTAGCAGCTATATACATAATTAGCAATTTTAAAGACGCTCATTTGCATATTACTGGCCTTGTTATTCATCAAAACTGTCGCATTTGAGGTTGATTCACAAATCCACGAAATATTGTTGAGAAATAAATGTGTCCTAAAACTTAAACTAGATTATAGTCCTCGGACATAAAGATATAAAGAGAGAAACGTATAGAGAGAGAGAGTTTCATTCCAAAACATCAATACAAAAAAAAATAGATAAGGTTTAGTTAAGACATCTTAACTAAAATATGAACCATTCATAATATTAATTCAACCACTTATTGCACCAAACATCTGACAGTCTGTCTGTCATAATATAATCTAACCTAAAACGTACAAATATATTTTATCTGTCAGGCAAATTTAAAATAACCAAAAAAAACAAGTTTATTGTTATAAATTTTTAAGTAAATTGATAAAGAAAACTCCTAAAACAAACGAAAAAAAATGACAAAATTTAAACAAAAAAAAAATATTTGAAAATACACCTTAGAGAAAAACCATATTTCACTATATACGAGTACGATTTTTTCCACACATAAAACAAAAAAAAAAAAAAATAGAAAACTATTATTTGATAAAAAATGCAATTTTCTTTCGACAATATTATATACAGTATTTTCTATTTTTTTTTTGTTTTTTAAGAAAAACAAATTGTGCAATAGTTTTACCGTTATAGAAAATAATAATATGTAATATAGGAAAAAAAGCTTTTTGCTTAGTGGTTTTTTTGGAGTTTTGTTTTGTAAGAATATAAGAAAAGGTATATTGAAGAAAATTTGCATAAAAATAAAACAAAGTAACAATCTTTGAAAGAAAATGTAGATATATATCATAATGTTTTGCATTTTCATTTCACAGAGGTTATTTCGATTTTGGTGAAACGGTAAGGCGAATGATATTGGAAAATTTAGAGTTTTATTTGTTTAAGTTTTTTTGTGTGTGTTTGTGCCGTTTACATCTATATGAATATATATATATATATATATATATATATATATATATATATATATATATATATATATATATATATAAAACTTTTTTCGTTTTGTTTTATTGGAAAAATTATGAAGAAGATTGTGATTTTTTATAGTATTTTCGTCGTTTGATATAAAATTCATATATGATAGTAATATGTGCGGCATCAAAACTATTATTTTCCAATCTTGCATTTTTTTTTTGTGTTATTACATTTATTTTGTGTGCTACTGCTTGTATTTTTAGGTTTGATTGGAATAGTTATTATAATATATTATACATGTAGGTATAGTATTTGATAGGAAAAAGTTTTAAAAATTTAAAAGCGAATTTATATTTAAAAAGTAGCTAGCTAAATTATTCGTCGCATCGTTGCTCCGGGGAATAAGAATTTAAACATTGAGTGGCAAATTCAGAGTTCCTTTCTTGTTCAAACAAGATCGTTGGCTACAAACATGAAGTGAATAACAGATTGACATATTATTTCTCAACTATAGAATTGAAGAAATCTAACAAGAATAAATACACACCATTACATTTTCAGAGATTGCTTGCTTAATTGAGATTTATTGCTTATTTTCACAGAATAATCACAGAACTATTTATAGGTATTTCTGAATATATCATCTTGCAAAAAATCTTCAAAGAAAGTATATATTTATTTTTTAATTTTATTTTTATTTCTAAAATCATTTAAACCCCTCTTTTGCTCAAAGAATAATGATCGTTTACGATCATTTACTGTCTTTTGTTTTGATCTACAGTTATTTTGTATGCTCTTACTATAACTTTGTATTCGTCTCCTAGACATTGACCCACCTATACGTCTAACAAACAAATTTACTAAATGGGATAAATATAGAAATGTCATTAAACCGAACTGCCAACTGGACATCGCCCTCTATCCACACCAGAAAATTTTGAAGTAGCAACAAAAAATTTGACTCAAATAATGGAATCCGCTGCAAAAAAGGCTACACCTGGCGTTATTAGCTCTGAAAAAGACAATAGGCAACACCTAACATCCAGCAGTTAATTAAAGAAAAGCGGAAAATACGCCGACAATGGCAGCACCAAAAGTCTCCACTACTCAAAAGGAAATAAAAAAAAAAAAAAAACTCTCAGCAACGGAAAAAACGGATTTCACACTATGGAAAGCAACAAAAAAATTAAGAAGGCCCTATCGAATCCACCAATCAGACAACCAGATGGCCACTGGGTCAGAAGTGACATTGAAAAGGCTAATGTTTTCTCCAACCACTTAAAAAAAATATTTACACCAAATGAGCAAAGCAGTGTTAGTATACTGCCGGATTATGCAAAGGTTGATTATATCGTAAATCCTATCAAATTTAAGTGGAAAAGTGTTAAAACTACTATTAAAAGTCTTAACCCAAAGAAAGCTCCGGGCATGATTTAATTACCAGGAAAATGATTAAAGGGTTACCAGAAAAAGGCATACAATCGTAACCTATATATTTAATGCAATAATGAGATGTGAATATCTCCCTAAAAAAATGGGAAACGTCACTAATTATAATGATCCCGAAGCCTGGTAAGGACAAAACGCAAGTTGCGTCATACAGGCCGATAATTCATCTTCCGACAGTTTCAAAACTTTTTAAAAAAAAATTTACTACAAAAATACTAATATTATCTGCAGAGCTACTGTTCCACCGTTTTTCTGGATATTGCACAAGCTTTTGACAAAGTGTGGTATGAGGGCCTCATATACAAAATAAAAACTTTGCTTTCAAACATATTTCATGGAATAATTGAAAATTACCTGTTCTAAAGAAAATTTCAGGTAAAGCAAAATGAAGCCATTACCGAACTAAATCTGATAAATGCAATGCTGCCACAAGGAAGCGTATTGGGACAAGTGTTTTACTTGTTGTACACAGTTGATTTACCAACCACTGAAAAAGTGGTCACATCAACATTTGCTGATGACACTGCTATTGTGTATTCACATAAATATCTACAAACTGCATCAAAAGAGCTACACAAGATCACATAAACAAAATTGAGGACTGGCAAAAAAAATGGGCGCATAAAAGCGAATGAAAACAAATCGGCGCACATAACGTTTACGATACAAACCTCAACAAACCAATGTCAAATACCTGGGTCAACATCTTAATAGAAGGTTGACTTGGAGAAAGAACATTGTAACAAAGTGCAAACAAATACAAATAAAATTCTCCAAAATGTACTGGCTGATTGGAAGAAGATCAAAACTGTCACTAGAATGCTAAGTTCTACTATACGAGGCGATCCTAATCCCCATTTGGATGGGTACCGGTCGAAACTGGATATTTTACAACTGGATTTGATGAAACAGGATAATTCAAAACTGGATATTTTAAAACGATATAAGGTACAAAACGAGATATGGTACAAAACTGGATATTTCAAAACAGGATATTTCGACATGTGATTTAAGCTTAAAATGATTTTGTAGGAAAGTTCTGGAATATGGCCAATTAGGACGGAACTCGGCGAGTTTTTAACCGATTATGATGAAATTTGATATGTAGGATGGGAAAAGGATTTTAAAACCTTTTTTAGAAAACCTCTGGAATATGGCCAGTAAGGTTTCATACTTGAATAATTTTAAGCAGAGAGATAGAATTTCCCTTCACTTAATGTTTTTTTTTAATTGCTGCTTTTTTCATTTTCATAGAAAAACTCGATCAAGTCAATTATTATTTTACTAATTTCATAAAATTATATAAACTTTGATTACTTACACGATGTATACCCGCGGAATGAGTACCCACCAATTAATAGTTAGCTTTGCTTACCTGTAATTAAAAGAAAAATATTTTTAATTAATTTACGTATTTAGAATTAATTTATTATAAAGATATGGAAGAAAATTAAATTTTAATCTTTCAAAGAAAATCCTATATACATATAACTTTACAATATAAGTGAAACCTTTTAGATTTTTGAAAATATTTTATTACGACAGTAAACATGATTTTCATTTTCTTAATAATAATAATAATATAATTTACCCCCACCAGTTTACCTATTAATCTTATTTAAATTTTCAATGTTAACAGTATTTTCCCAAAATCGTAAGCAATATTTTCCAAAAATAAAAAATAAAAAATTTAGTATACTTATGTGTGCTTGTTCGTCAATTTGTTGTTGCTTCCAATCAATCAAAAAGCACTTAATTTCCTTCGACATTTAATACCAATTAAGGAACAATATTCAATTACACGTTTTCAATGTGTATTATATAATTTTTGGAATTTCCTATAAATTTTCCGTTTTCATTTTGTTATACGAGTCCTAAGTGTGTGTGTAGAAAGAATATAATATGTTAAAATAAATTTTGAAATAAAAATAAGACAATGATGTATATATAAGTAAAATATAAATATAAATACTAAACCATAAAAACCACTTTACAATGTGAAGCCATTCAAAGATGCTTTATATTTTTTTTTGTAATTAGAGAATGTTATTTGAATCAAATGGTATTAGGGTACTTAGAAAATGGTTGAATACTGTTACAAAATTATAGGCTGTAAAATGATTGAGCTTAATGTGTTTGATCTAATTGTGTTCGACCAATGACATTGTACTTTTTAATTGACTTACTTAAATCGATAAATGATTTCGTTGAATAATTATAAGGATGAAGTAATTTTTTTACAAATTAGCAATTGAAAAGACTTATAAGTTGAAGGTATATAATTTTTTTTGCTTTAAGGAGGCTTTAAGTATCTAATTTGTGTATTTCAATTATTTTCTTCGTTTTCATTTAAAAATTCGTTAATCACAAATATCTACCCACAAATTCATAGTAATACGATTTACGCCTTTTATCGCCTACAATTTTTTACAGCAAATGTAGGTTTTTGTCAACAGCATCTATTCCCAGCTTTGTCATAATATTTTATTTACTTTTTTAAATAAATAACCCAGCGTTGCTTTCCCTATACTTTGCTAGAATTGTTAAGGTTGAAAGTAACAGCCTATGATGCAAAGTTATTGTTTGGCCAGCTTCCCATTTAAAGCATCAGTCACTGACAAGTTTTCACAATGCCAAAAATTTATATCGTTTATATCGTTTACGAGATGATAGTTTAATTTTAAAAAAATTCTGTAGTAAACAACTTAAGTAAATCGGAAATGTACAAGTAATACAAATTAATATTAGCCGCCTACGATTGTATCCACAGTATGTTTTCTATGATTAAATAAAATAAGCTTTGCTAAAAGATGCTTTTTGTAAAATATAATCAAGACGATTATGGTCCAAATCAGTTCCATGCATATTTTATATGAAGATTATGCAAGTATTAAACTAAGAGCAAAGTGTGACATTTATAAATTATCTTGGAATTAATTTTATCAATTTTATCAATTTTATCAATTCTAAATTTTATCGATTTTAGCAATTTTAGCAATTTTAGCAATTTTATCAATTTGACCAATTTGATTAATTTTAACAATTTTATTGATTTTTTATCAATTTTATTGATTTTTTATCAATTTTATCAATTTTATCAATTTTATCAATTTTATCAATTTTATCAATTTTATCAATTTTATTAATTTTATCAATTTTATGAATTTTATGAATTTTATCAATTTTATCAATTTTATCAATTTTATCAATTTTATCAATTTTATCAATTTTGTCAATTTTATCAATTTTATCAATTTTATCAATTTTATCAATTTTATCAATTTTATCAATTTTATCAATTTTATCAATTTTATCAATTTTATCAATTTTATCAATTTTATCAATTTTATCAATTTTATCAATTTTATCAATTTTATCAATTTTATCAATTTTATCAATTTTATCAATTTTATCAATTTTATCAATTTTATCAATTTTATCAATTTTATCAATTTTATCAATTTTATCAATTTTATTAATTTTATCAATTTTATCAATTTTATCAATTTTATCAATTTTATCAATTTTATCAATTTTATCAATTTTATCAATTTTATCAATTTTATCAATTTTATCAATTTTATCAATTTTATCAATTTTATCAATTTTATCAATTTTATCGATTTTATCAATTTTATCGATTTTATCAATTTTATCAATTTTATCAATTTTATCAATTTTATCAATTTTATCAATTTTATGAATTTTATCAATTTTATCAATTTTATTAATTTTATCAATTTTATCAATTTTATCAATTTTATCAATTTTATCAATTTTATCAATTTTATCAATTTTATCAATTTTATCAATTTTATCAATTTTATCAATTTTATCAATTTTATCAATTTTATCAATTTTATCAATTTTATCAATTTTATCAATTTTATCAATTTTATCAATTTTATCAATTTTATCAATTTTATCAATTTTATCAATTTTATCAATTTTATCAATTTTATCAATTATATCAATTTTATCAATTTTATCGATTTTATCAATTTTATCGATTTTATCAATTTTATCAATTTTATCAATTTTATCAATTTTATCAATTTTATCAATTTTATCAATTTTATCAATTTTATCAATTTTATCAATTTTATCAATTTTATCAATTTTATTAATTTTATCAATTTTATCAATTTTATCAATTTTATCAATTTTATCAATTTTATCAATTTTATCAATTTTATCAATTTTATCAATTTTATCAATTTTATCAATTTTATCAATTTTATCAATTTTATCAATTTTATCAATTTTATCAATTTTATCAATTTTATCAATTTTATCAATTTTATCAATTTTATCAATTTTATCAATTTTATCAATTTTATCAATTTTATCCATTTTATCAATTTTATCAATTTTATCAATTTTATCAATTTTATCAATTTTATCAATTTTATCAATTTTATCAATTTTATCAATTTTATCAATTTTATCAATTTTATCAATTTTATCAATTTTATCAATTTTATCAATTTTATAAATTTTATAAATTTTATAAATTTTATAAATTTTATCAATTTTATCAATTTTATCAATTCTGTCAATTTTATCATGTAGTGTTCTGTGTTTAGTTGTATATTTAATTTGAGTGTTATTTTGTTCTTTTGTCAATAGATGGCATTTTATAATTTATACAAATATAGCTTGCTAATCTTCGCGAAAATAAAGACGAATTGCTGTTTAAAAAAATAATACGGGTAATCGAATAATGCGCTGGACTTTGTTATTAGAAAATTTCGATTTCGAGATCGTACATCGAACAAATAATCAAATGCGTCATGTTGATGCACTTAGCAGAGTTCCACATATTTTGACTTTAGAATGAGCCTTCCACGTAACTTAACACATTTTCAATTAACCGATAAAAATGTCAAAGAAATTTGTGACGAATTAACTAGAAAACGAAAAGCAGTATGTGGAAACCAACCGATTCATATCGTCCTGTATTGTCAACTCGAGATGACATCGAAGTACTGCCGGAATTTAACCCAACAAATATAAAATTATTATCTTCTATTTGCAATCCCTGCGAAATTAATTAATTCGGCAAAATTGTGGTCTATGTCATTTCAAGACCAGTGTGATAGTTTCGAAACGTTTAAAGGCGAATATGTAAAGGATTTCGAATCGAAAAAGTCGAATGATCGACTGCAAAATTATATTGCTAATATATCAATGGAAGCTTTAATAAAATATAGTGTTTTAGAGATAAACGAGATACATTTGCAAAACTTATTACGTGTTCACCGTATTGAAAATATCGACGAATTAAAAGAATGAGTAAGCTAGTATAATAGCACGCAACCGATAAGAAAGCATGAAAGACAACGATGGGATAACATAAACTGGAGTAAACAAAGCAAAGAAAATAATTTTTGGCTTATTAAATTTAAAATGTGAAATTAATTCTAATTTTTATTGTATTAGGTTTCATACTGTAGCTGACGAGACAATGGATTGACTGTTTATTTGGATGCAAATTTCTCAAAGAATCCAGGATATGTTGCAATATTTTTACCACTTGCGGTAATGAAGAAACTGACACAAAGATTGACTTTAAGGACCTACATATAACGACATCGGAAAAGACAGCGGCATTAAAACAAAAGTTTATTGCGTTGTTAGTTGAATTTAATAACTCACCAAACAAGATTACCCCGATACGAAACCTGAACTTGGCATTCATTTGACGAGTGTAAACCTAATCTATGCGTTACCAAAATGACTTTCTATATACGATCGAGAGCAAGTTCGCGAAATACTAGACGATTTGCATAAGCGAGGTGTTATATGACTAACACGAGTGACTATGCAAGTCGAATAGTTTTGTTCTTGTAAAAAAGCAAAAAGAAAAATTAATGGAGCCGTTCCGTTTCCCAGTAATAGATAACTGTATAGATAAATTGTGTGGTAAAAAAGTGTTTTGGTTACTAGACCGCAAAAATGGATTCCACCACATAGCAGTTAAATCAGATTCTATTAAGTATACGGCCTTTGTGACACCTTTTGGATGGTCAATTTTAGTACCTCTAGATGCCGTTTGACTTAAGTAATGCTCCATCTGCGATTTTCAACGATTTATCGCAAGGATTTTTAAAGATTTAATTGAATCAGGAGACGTTACAGTCTACATAGACGACATAACCAAAGACAAGATACGACCAACCTTACAACATATTGCAAAATTATCCAATGTCAAAGAACGTTCATGTATTGCATCGTTTTATGGGAATGACTAGCTTTTTTTGGCGTTTTATTCAAAATTACTCCATACAAGCCAAACCTCTATATACGAACTGTTAAAAAAGACGCCATTTTCAAACTAAATAAGAACGAATTAACGCTTTTCAGTTATTAAAAATAAAATGGACCTCATCACCTACTTTGTCTTCAAACAATCCTAAAGCGAATACTAAGCTTCACGCACCGATGCTAGTCAAATATGAGTTGGCGCGATATTATTAGCGACAGACGGATGGACACTTACATCTCGATCATTTTTGTAGTAAACAAACGAGCGAAGCTGCAGGACGCTATTACTTATTTGAGCTTGAGATATTAGCGATAATTTACGCACTTCAACGTTTCCACGTATATGTACATGGACGTAATTGTAACTGACTGTTACTCCCTTAAAATGACGTTAGAAAAAAACGCTGTTTGTTTTTATTTTTTTGTAATTTATATAAAAGAAAATGGAATGAGATTACAATAATCAGTGCCACAGTATCGTACTCAGGAAAACGACCTTTACGGTTCAAATGTGAAGTTTTGATACCTAATATGAGAACGAACAATATTAAAATCTTGTATAAAAACCGAGCACAGTTTTGATGATGTGAATGCTCATCAAAGGAGGTATTGAACACTGAAGTGGTTAATGGCACACAGGTAACTTTAGGTATGGTACAAACTAAGCCCAAAAATGATTGGTTTGACAATTTTAGCAATTTTATGTTAATTGTGGGAGTTCTTAGGATATTAATGGGTGATTTAAATATTGACTTGTTTAATCCAGTGACAAGCAGGAACTTATGAAATACATTTGAGTCGTTGAATCTGTGGTTTACCCAAATACATCCTACTAGAATATTAAATATATAAAATTGACTTTTTCACGTTGTCGTTTCGAATATACATTCTTCAGCTTCAGCTTATGTTAGAAACTATGCTCTTATAATGAGGTTAACAAAGCTGAGGTGTTAGTCATGTACTTAATGTAAACTAATTATGCCTACAGGAACTTCACTCAATTTATGAGAAGTTTAGATTATGAGAAGAGAAGGGATTTGCTTCAGAAGCTAAACTGTAATCTTATCACTAAAAGATTTTTGAAAACCCATGAAAATCATGTTATGAAGCCAAAGAATCTGGATGAAGTTGGTTCTGAAATTTTACTTTTTCATATCATCAAACTTGTGAACCCTGTGGTCATACTACAAGTAACGAATTTATTTAACCAAATATCGAAATCCATAATGAATATCAGAAGATATAGAAAACTAATAAAGTTATTGGATTACTAAAACTATCCAATTTAACAGATCGTTCCCAATTCGTTGACTGTAATGGAGGTTAGGTTAGGTTAAATTTAGGTGGTTGTCCAACAAGGTCGAGGCATAGACACATGTGGTCCATAGCCTTACCACAAAAATTTATTCTCCGCACTACCTTACTGAAACCAGTTTGAGCTTCTCACGAAGCGGTAGATATCTTTAACACTCAAATTGCTGAGATCCGTTAGATCCGTTAGAAAACGAGCTCCAAAAAACTTGAGTTTGTTTTGAGACAAACAAGGATAGGTGCATAACAAATGAAGTATTGTTTCCTCTTCTTTTTCGTCCTTGCAACTTCGACAGTAATCATGAGAGAAGATGCCAAGTCTACTAGCATGTTTACCTATAAGACAGTGACCAGTAATGACAAAATCCAGATAAGGCGAAATCTGCGTAGTAATTACACAAGAGGTACAATTTACCCATCTGTTTTTTGTAATTTTATAAGCTCCCCATTTAAGGAGCAGTTTGCACGTAGCAAGTGGAACTCCAATGTCCATCTTGCATGTTAATAATAGGCAAGTAGTTGCTTGCCACGCAAGTTCATCGGCATTTATATTCCCCGTAATATTGAAATGCCCTGGCACCCAAATAAGATGGATGTTGAACTGTTCAGTCATCTCGTTAAGAGATGAAAGACAGTTCCGGGCTACTTTCGACGTGATAAAGACTGATTGTAGAATTTTAATTGCAGCCTGACTCTCCATAAAAATGCGAATATCTCTCGTAGATATTACATGATACTTCATCCAGTCTATGGCTTCCTTTATTGCTATAAGCTCTGCCTGAAAAATACTGCAATAATCAGGGAGGCGGAAAGAGAGGTTTACATTTAGTTCTGCGCAGAAAACCCCACCACTAACCTTTCCATCAATTTTCGATCTGTACAGAAGTTAATAAAACCTGACTTTGAAACTGTTCCACTCACCCAGTCCTCTCTGGAAGGAATATTAGCTAAAAATTTAACTTCAAGGTATGATATCGAAATGGTATAGTCAATAGATTTGGGAAGTTCTTTGTTCGTAAGAAAATACGAGTGGCCCATAATGTTACAGGACCACAAAGAAATGGATTTAAGCCTTATAGCTGTACTTGCAGATACTTGTTTGGCCAGGATATCTAGAGGGATGAGATAAAAAAGAATTTTCAGTGCTTGAGTAGAGGTACTTCTTAGTGCACCACTAATACACAAGGCAGAAGTTCTTTGCACTTTCATCGCCAATTCACAAACCATGACTCCATACATTAGAATTGGTCTAACTACAGAGGTGTAAAGCCAGTGTATAATATGGGGCTTAAGTCCCCATCTTAATGGCATTTTTACAAGAGTAGAGTGCTATCGTAGCTTTTTTAGTCTTTCCATAATATTTGGCTTCCAGCTTAGTTTGCAGTCCAAGAAAAGACCTACGAATTTCACTTTGTTTGCGATGTTCAAAACAACTCCATTAAGAGTTGGAGGGTCAAAAAGAGGAAGTTTATACCTTCAGGAAAAAAGAACCACTTTAGTCCTCAAAGGATTAATACTGAGACCACAGCTATTGTTCCATTGAGTTACAATGCCAAGATCATTCTGCGTAACATCTCTTAGGATACAAGGATGTTTACCAAAAGTGCCAATAGCAAATTCATCCGCATAAGCCACCATTTTGAAGCCTGCTCCTTCCAGGTTTAATAACAAGTAATATTATGACCAAGTTCCAAAGAAGGGGGATAATACACCACCTTGCGGAATACCCCTACTCACAAATTTACGAGTGGATGATCCACCCAAATTTGCCATTATGATCCTGCCTTTGATCATTTGATCAATCCAGCTTCTAAGTGCCCCATCCACAACCAAACTTGAAAGTGCTTGCGTGATCGTCTTTGGTTTGACATTATTAAAGGTACTCTCAATATTACAAAAGGTCACCAAAGAGAATTCCTTTTGTTCGAGAGACTTATCTATAAGACATAATAAGCCTATATCTATCTTTCTAAAATTTTCAAGAAATAAGAAGATAAGCTAATAGGCCTAAGGTCTCTGGGATTGCAATGAGAGCGTTTTCCCGCCTTAGGTATAAAAATAACGATTACTTCAGTCCATTATTTTGGAATATGACACAGTTCGAGACTACTTTTAAAAATCACCTTAAGCCAGGGAAAAGTTAGGTCAGCGGTTTTCTGAAAATCGGCAGGAATAATGCCGTCCAGACCTGCAGACTTGTAATGGAACTAAATCAGTTTACTTGATTCTATCGACATGAGCACCAAAAGGATCAATAATGGGAACTTTAATATTTGCGATATTCATTAATGTTATTTATAATTCTATATAGTACATTCAAACAGGATTACATAATGTCTGCTTCAAATGCTAAACTGCAAAAATGAAAAGACCGTTATTTTTTTGGTTGCTTCTTCAAAAAGTTTTATTTACATTAGAATATTAACTTTGCTACATAAAATTGTGAATAACCATTACCCAAAGTATTTGTATGAAAGGTTGTTTTGACAGTCATTAAATGGTCACAGGAAACACAATATCAAGGTAATATTTAAATCTCTGGTCGCTGTTGAAAGTATAAAAAACCCGCTATTCTGTTGGCAATGGTTTGTCAAAACCAAACTACATTATCTCCTTCCCATTATACAGCACTAACACAAATGATACTTTTAAACCCATATTTCAGCCATGTCATCATAACCAACACAATATCTAGTTAACTTTAAACAAGTGCATCCTACAAATCCTTTTAAGTGTACAAATTAAAAGAAAACATCTCTTGCGGTAAGTGTTTCGTAAAGTACTTTATTGCTATGGTTTTAACGCTACAGTGTATATGATGCATTTCAAGATACACATAATTTTATAATAATTATAAAATATACTATGTTGCTTCATTTTTTGTTGTTGCTTTTTATAAGTTTTGTTATTTAATGTTAACCGACTTTTAATTTTTCAACACAACATATATTTTTTTTTACATAGTTTATGTACGTACTATTCTATTATCATGTTATATGAAAATAAACACAACATGAAAATTCATCATAATACCGAAAAATTTAAGAACATCTGACCTATTAATGGTTCCCACGCGTGTCATGGTTACATACATTTTTTTTAGATGTTGTATATTATATAGATTGTTGTTTAGTACACTCTATGTTATTGTTTTGGTGTTTTCATAAACATAAAACATAAACAAATAAAATTAAACGAAATTTAAAAAAAAAAACATGCTGTCAGATCAACAACCCTTAGAATATTATTATATGTTGAAATCTAAATAAATTCGAGTATATATCGTTAAATGGTGGTGCTGTTGTTGCCAACATAAAAATGATAAGACATATTTTAGATTTTGACACTCGGGTGTATGTTAAATAGGAACGGAAAAATACATTTTGTTAACAACAAACAGTAGTATAGTATATACATTTACACATAAAAAGAGTGTTAAGCAAATAACTTGAATATAAGAACAGATATACCGTGTGCACATGAAATTAATTCATATTTAGTTAGTACTTTCACCCCTTTCTCCACGATTTCCCTCTATACACATTTTGATGATATTTTTGTAAATAAATTTAATAATGATAAATATAAAAATGTAACAAGGGTGAAGGGTGGAACACATCGAAACTCTATACTTTATACACCCCTTTGCTCGATTTGACTGACTATTTCTTTGGCATGAAAATCGATTTCGTAACAATAAAAATGAAATTAGTGAAATGAAATTTCGAATTTTATTCGATTTGAATGAATATGAAAATTTATTATTGGTAGGGGGTTGGGTACACAATAAATGTATTTAGTGTCGAGGGGTGAATGATGTTAGTCTTTTTATTTTTTGTATATTATATTATTTTTACTGTCTGATGGTCTGAGAATATAAAATTACAAAAACCTGGTAACCCGCTAAGGTTTATTATTTTATTAATGCTCATCAATTAGTGTTACAATATACATAACAATAGTATATATAGTGATATTGATCGGACCCACATATGGTTTTAGTTGTATTTTGGAATAAAAACAATAATTTTGATTGATTTGTAAAAAAAACACTCAGGAGTACCCTAAAGTTCAGTCCAAATAATTAAAAGTAGCAGCAAAGCCAAAGCTACTATACATATTGTGTATTATTTTATGGACACAATATAGTTCAGTAGCATCTTTGGTTCTCGCAAATTACACATAAATGAGTATGATGACATTCTTTGAGCTTTGGACATTTAAGAATTGTATGTGGTATCTTTTATTTAACTTTAATTTACAGTCCTCAAAGGAACATGCTGGAATTAGTTTTTAACCCAAATAGAATAAAACCTTCTTAAAGATATATGACAAGAGAATATGTAAATGCTCAGTTAGAAAAGTAGCAACTTGGTAAAGAAACTTTATTTAAACACCTGGAAAAGGACACCGCAATCACATCAATGTGCAGCTGGTTGCAGACAAAGAAATTTAATAAAGAATTTTTATAGAGAAACTATAGTCATATATCTCATATCGGAAAGTTATTTGTCAGAAATATCATTCATTAAAAAAAGTGACGATGAATGTTATGATGCTGTTCTTCCTGGACGTAAAGTTAAAGGAGGATCGAAAGTGATAGTAAGAAATAATATTAACCACCATGAAGATAAGTGGTTTCGAAGGAGGTATCGAAAAATGAATTTTTACGATCTATGTGTGCCTCGAAAACTGAAAAACGATATAATCTGCTAGTCACTTGTCTCTCATGAAATCCCTTATAAAATCCCTTAAGCTTACAAATAGTAAAACTAGCGGGGACCAACTCCAGATACTGATTGGAGAGTAAATAAGCTTGCAAGCACCACCAAACAAGTTATCTGATTAATCACATTGAATCTCGAAGGAATTCAATTTAGAGGAAAACTTCTTGAACAGTAGGAAATCATCAATACCACATCTGAAAGATGGGGACTATATTTTTTCTACAGCTCAAGAAAAATCCAATCTCTTCGCCCGTAAATTTGCAGCAAACTCTAATTTCTTACCTGATTCTAACTTAATACCCCCGATTATCTCTTTAGCCAGTTCATCGATGCGCCACATTAGATTTAGATCTAGAGTTATCGCTAAAGTCCTTGCAAACATTAACACCAACAAGTCAGCCGGTCCGGATTGTATTCCCCTAATTGTCCTCAAATATTGCTGTACATCCTTGTCTAAGCCACTATTATGTCTGTTTCACCGATCTATGTCTTCTGGCATTTTCCTTTCCATCTGGAAAACTGCTAACATACATCATGTGCCAAAAAAGGGCAGTAAATCGGATCCTTCAAATTATCGCCCAGTCGCTATCGTCTCGGTGCTTTCTAAAGTACTTGAGACCTTAATCAACTTCCATCTGATGAAATATTAAAAAGCTAATCATCTAATTTCTGATCGTCAGTATGGATTTCGCGGATGGCGTTTAGCAGGTGATTTAATTAATATTGTTACTGAACAATGGAACAGAAGCATTCATTAATCTGATGAATCTCAAGTCATTATACTCGATATCTCAAAAGCATTTGATCGCGTGTGGCACAAGGGTTTGCTGTGTAAATTGAGGGCAGTTGGCCTTCACGGTTCATTAATTTTATGGATTGAGAATTTTCTTCTTTGTCGCAAAATCCAAGTGGTGGTGGATGGTGTGACTTCCGATCAACATCCTATAAACGCTGGTGTTCCTCAGGGATCCATCCTTTCTCCAAACCTTTTTCTAATTTTCATCAATGATCTTCTATCAGTAACTCTCAATCCAATATACTCCTATGCTGATGACAAGCTCACTTTCCACCTCTTACAGTTTACCTTCTTCTTCATCGCGAAACGATGTTCTCGCAAAAAGAATGACTATGAATGACCGTCCTAAGCGATCTCAATTCCATTCTTAAATGGGGTGAAGACAACAGAGTTGAATTTAATCCCAACAAATTTCAAACCTGTGTTTTTTCTGGCCAAACTGATGGTTATTCACCTTCTTTTCTGACTGGTGAATCCAGCTTGGCTACGTCTGACACATTTGAGATTCTCGGTTTAACTATTTCAAAGAGAATATCTTGGGCTGAACAAATAAACAAAGCAGCGATTGGTGCAGCCAAATGTTTAGGATTTCTACGACGATGTAAGTTTTAATTTAATCTATCCGAAATACTTACAATATATAAGGCCTACATAAGACCCAGGTTGGAGTATCTTATATTTAGGCTGGAGCACCAAAAACTCATTTAACTGCACTCGATTGGGTCCAAAACCGAGCATCTCGAATGATTGAAGTAAAATTATTATCTGATCTTGACTCTTTTTCCTATAGGCGTAATGTGGGAGCCTAATGCGTGTTTTACAAGTACTTTCATGGTCATTGTTTATCGGAACTTTATGAATTTATGCCTGGTTTGTCAAAGCCCGCGCGTAACTTAAGACGCCTGGTACACCGATATAATCTGGAAATTAAATTCGCAAAGACCAATAAATTTAAAAACTCATTTTTGTTAGGAGTACGCGAATGTGGAATAAACTGACGAACGAGACGTTTTGCTTGGAATACAATTTACAGAGATTCAAACTTAATATCAAAAGTAAACAATTAGAAGACTGAAAACCTTTATTCCTTTTATTCGTCTATTACATTTTCTCTCCTAATCCTTCCTTTTACCTTTTGCAGTAGTGTTGTGTAATTGTTGCTAAAACTTTCAATCCTTAAGTGCTCTGAACATTTATAAAAAAAAAAAAAATAATAAAAAAAAATTTAAAATATTATTTTACAGTCTGGGCAATAGTTAGTAGGCAAGGCAAACTAGGCAAATTACATGCACCCCTAACATCAAACAAAGCACACAATTTTCTATGCAATGGACTAAAATAATGCATGAGAAAAAACAAAGCATTTAGCACAAAAAAGGTCCTACGTCAATGGAACGTTGGAGAAAAAATTACTATCACCAGCAAACAATAAAAAATCGATTCCATTATTTTCTGTCAATTAAAATTTTTTTGAAAAATTACTGCTCAAGAGACTTAAGCCGATAACCTCACAATGAAACAAGTTGATTGTACAACATACATAATCGAAGACGTACTTGATAACAAGCAGATATGTTCCATCATCTTAAATGAAAAAAGCTTGCTAGAATGGTTGCAACCAACAAAAGCAATAAACACAGTGAGTTGTGGAACACAGAAAAGGCGTATTTGCCTAAACGATGCCTAGTCAGTTTACATAAACTTCATAAATCGTTAGGTTAACTGGACTCCATTAGAATTTATTTCAAGGCCGGTGTCATATTCAAATTCAGAGAAATAAAGGCAGAAATTCTGAGCTTACAATTCGTCTCTTAACAAAAATGCATCGAACAAATGACAACGAATAAATCAGTAGGTCACCGTGCGGCTCATTGCAGCGACATTATTTCGATGGATTGACAGCTTAACAATTGGAAGTAATCGGTTTAAGAAACAGAACTATAGTTATTCATTTATAGGCTCAGGTGGAAGAGTATAGTGAATTGTTGCTTTGACATTTGCTTGACATTTCAACAAATTAACAATAAGACGTCACAATAAACCCAAATATCTATATTCTTGATTAATCGCCGGTAAGTCACATTCGTCAAAAACGTGCAGACAATGAACAGGGTCGAAAATATATTCAAGAAAATAATAGAATTGTGGTAAGACAGTGATTTGTTGATGCATTAATTCGAAACAAAAGAAGGTGGAGAGTTCATTTAAACTGGTTCACTAATTCATGTAGCAAGCAAAGCGTTTGGCGTATTATAAACAATTGGATCAGCGCCGGTATAATGATCCATCGTCTGATATTTTTTGTCTTAATATTTTGCTTATTTTAATATTTCGTTGAACGAAACTTTAACATAATTCCATGTTTTGACGGTTTTCTAATTTGTCATGACTTAAGTTGGCATTGACACGAATCAAATGCATTTAGTAAAAAAAAACCAAAAAAAAACATAATTCTTGTTATAAAATTTACAAAAAAAAAAAAACACTTAACGTTTTATTATAATTTGCACGAGCTACACACCTACACATTTTTAATTATATTACCGACCATCTACCTATATTAGCAATTATTAATTATTAAACACTGTAAATTGATAAAGAAAATAGAATAATAGAAAATTCAAACCAAATAAATTTATTCCAAAATGTAAGCGTGCAATAAGCCATAAAATTCAATGAAATGCATAAAAGATATGAAAATTTGTCATAAATTGATTTAACTTTTAAACAAATTTTCATCAAAATGGAAAATGTCACAAAACGAGGTGAAACAGGGTTGATTTTGTTGTTGTTGGTTTGGTAGACCAATTTCACAACACCCACCACTCTAAGTACATAAATTACAACAACATTTAAAATACAACATGAATTTCCAACAAATTTACGAGATTTTTGTGTAATATGTTGTTGTTAAAGGTAAAATCGAGTTACCACCAATAATTTATAAAACATATACACACATATATATATATTTGTTAATAATTAAATTTTTAATATTTATAAATTTGTATCGAATTTTATTTATTTGCTATAATTTTTTCACGTCCAATATATATGCATATATAATTACGAAAAAAAAAATTGAAAAATTTATTTTCAAAAGCTCGCATGTTCATATAAGCGAGTTGATGTGTGGTAATAATAATTACTGATTATTTTATATATGAACAGTAGTTATGCACAAATTTTAAATTAATTATTGTGTATTACATAATACAATTTTAATTGTTATAATCTTGATTGATTTTTTTTTTTAATAATTTTAAAAATGGGTACTCATAGATAAAAAAATTACATGGCTTAGAATTTTATTTGGACGAAGCCGAATATGCTTTTTCATTATTATGGATAGTATTGCATATGTTATTGATACAACAAAAAGAAATTTGACAAGCGTAGTAGCTAAAGCATAGTAATTACGCAATGTTAGTCTAAATTAGATTATTTAGCGAGAGCAAGAGAGCCATTTAACGCTGGAGAAGCTATTTTTTCTACGACCATTATATTTAGTATTTTGGAGCCCTTTAAAATTAATTTCATTTTCACAAGCTTAACAAGAAAATAATATTCACGGAATTTTTATTTTCATAATCGATTAACCCAAACATGTTTTGCATTTCGCTCGTGTGTATATAATTTACAAATAGCAAAGTTTTTTTGCAATAAATTTTTTCTTTTTAAATAATTTATTATCCAAGTATGCTTTGCAGTTTCTAGAACACTTTAGCTCGAAACAGAACAAGGGCGACAACGACGAGCGTCGGCGAATAAATAAAAAATGTAGCTGCGATATCGCTGTAGTTAACATAACAAGAGCGTCAGCTCATGGCGATAAAAAAACAACAACAAACGACATAACCTAAAATATTTTATCTATGTCAAAATGGATTCTAAATATAACTACTCGAATAATAAAAATTTTTAAAATTATTAAAATTGTTTATTTTTAGTTTTTAGCATATAAATTTTATAATTTATTAAGGCCAAATAGACGTTGGTGGGTTAGGCCAGTAAACCTCACAAGAAACCAACACGGATTTTTTCGACGAAGTTTTTTAGAAATAAAAGAAAATGACCCCGAACACGAATGAGTGTTGCTCATTTCAAACTAGTGTTTAATCTTTTAAAGGATAGATTAAAAAAGTACCCCCATCGGACGCAAATTAGCGTTGAAACTAGATTGGCTGTAACACTGATGTACGAAAATATAAGCCTTTTTTTTCATAGTTTATCATATATGCATAGTAATATGTACACGATATTGATTTTTTTTTATGTATTTTGCTCATGGTTGCTCTATTCAGATGCTGGCATGAAGTTTCAAGTGAGGTGCATCTACTGTGCGCGAGATTATATTAGATACATGTGACTCGTTGTGGGACCTTAATAGTGTATATGTGTCAAAGCCAAACAATGCTGAGTGGTTTAAAATTGCTCATGATTTTGAAACTAAAACTGGTATGCCGAATTGCTTCGGTTCTATAGACGGCAAGCATATTAATATCCGATGCCCACCAAAGAGCGGATCGCTACATTTTAACTACAAACGACACCATAGTGTTGTTCTCTTAGGTGTATGTGTTGTAAATTATTGTTTTACGGCTGTAGATGTTGGCAATTACGGTAGCCAAATTGATTCTGGAATTTTTCAAAATAGTGGATTTGGAAAGCAATTGAATCCCCCAATAGATTTTCCATTTTATTTTGTGGGTGATGCTGCATTTCTGTTAAAGAAAAACCTAATGCGTCTCTAACCTGGAAGATGCCTTTCAGAAGGTAAACAACTTTTTAATAAAAGGTTATCACGTGCTAGAATCCTTATCGAAAATACTTCCGGTATTTTAGCAAATAGGTGGCGCATTTTGGAAATCACCATTAATATGCATCCAAAAAATGCACAAAACAGTTGTGCTGGCTACTACTATTGTGTTGCATAATTTTTTAATGATCCATAAATGTCAACTTTACTGTCCAGACAATTATGTTACAACATCATCGAATTTTTAGAGGGAATCGTTCAACCCATCAAGCTTTCAAATGCCGAGATATATTAAAATCGTACCTGCAACAATGAACTCGTTGATGTTAATCTTTGGAGTAATACGGAGTTTTTTTGAACACATAAGAATCTCATTGTATGCAAGTGAATGTGCAACTGAATAAAAATGATTCATTGAATTCAAAAAAGTTCATTTATTTAAAATATCAAAATAATTTATATATCACAAAATATTCATTATCACAAAATTAATTCAAGTTAATTAAAGTAAAAAAAATAATATTCGTTAAAAGTATTGCGAATTTTGACTGTGTTCCCGCAATCTTTTGTATACTAAATTTGTCACTTCTATCTCAAGTTTGCCCAACACAGTTGACGGCAAGTTGGCATTTTCGAAGTTTTAAGGCCAGTGATGAAAACAGTATCGCTGTAAAAAGAGTAACTTTAGTTGACGCTTTGTCTATTTTGCCTTTGATACCGTATTCAGAAAATCTGAAAAATCATTATGTACTTGGTCTTTACCCGAAATAATTTTCTTTTTTGGCTGGCGTTGATGAAACTATTTCATCTTCTTTGATCGGCTAAGAACCTGCATAATCTTAGTAAACAAAGGAATTATTATCGTAAGTATTACTGGTACTGGTACTACAACTTTTTGAATTTTTTTTGACGGTTTTCAAAATTTTCCACCGTTCTAAAAAAGGAAAGTCCAATATAATTAAATTAACTTTTAAAGATGGTTAATGTAATAGAATTATACGTACATTGATTTCAAAACATATATAGTGTTTAAATTATTTATCTTTTGATTCCAGGTTAAGAGCAATATGACGCCAAATTTTATCTTTAATGTCCGTTCTCCTATAATTCGGATTGGACAAATCATACAGAAATGTATTTTGCCGAACTAATTCGACTAATTTTTCTTCGAACGACATATTATAATTGTAAAATTTAATTTTAAAATTCGATTGTTTTTGTTTTGTTAATTCACTCAAAGTTTTTGATTTTATATAATATAGCTCAAAACGGAACAACGCTCCGGGCGTCGACGCCTGTCAAATTAAAACATACAAAAAGCATACTATGCTAACAGAATGATCGACGGAAACGACGACGATTTTTTCGTTGAAATAAATTTAGAGTCTATTTCTAATTTTATTGCCAGCGAAACAATGTTGCCAACTGTTTCTTTATTTTTTTATAAAAATGTTGGCTTTTTAATAAAATGGGTACTAAGTAGCCATATTTTAAAATTTTCATTGTTATTTTTATGTCGCGATACGATGACGCTTTTGTTTGTTAACAAACGATATCACTGTCGAAATTTATATTTATTCGTTGACGCTCGCCGTTGACGCTCTCGTTCTGTTTTGACCTTATGATACATGTTGCAGAAGGAATAACAATCGATTGAAAAAAAAAATGAAAAAAGAAACACAATACTTTTGAACAATGATATTGACATTTACTCGTTATAAACAGCTAGTGGCAGGATATCCAATCGGGTTTGCAAGAAGCCACAGAAAATTAATATTAATTGAAGATAAGGTAAGAATTTCTTGAGAACTGGTATATTTACTTGTACATATTTTCTCATTTTTGTATGCAAATATTTAAGGTCATGCTTATTTGGAATATCTGGAGTATGTCGTCACGATGAACTAAAGAAATTGGCAATCGATAACACAAACGACAAGAGTTAATTTTAATGTTCAAAATACCGAATACCAAGACAAATGGACCGACATCATTTACTGTTTTTAATTACGATAAAACCGGAGATAATCTCGACGTTTTTTTTTGTAAGACATTTAAACCAGGTTTAATCGGAATAATATAATCGGTACAATACTCAGTAAAGAAAACCATTTGAAACTATCAGATGGATCTGCATATACGGAACTCTGTTTTCAAATTGTTTGCGAGCAATAGATTAGGCAAAACAAATTATTCAATACCAATGTTTATGCAGTTGTTTCTAATGAAACTAGCACTGTGATCGCACAAAAAACTCACTGGTGACATATATCACCAAATATTGTTTCACACAAATATGGTATTAACATAATATTGTTAGTTGATATTTTCGTCATTTCATTTATTCATTTATTTCAAAGCAATTCATTTATTTCAGAGGATTATCAAAAAACCGTAAAATGCGAATGGAAAGTGGCATAATTTTAAACCCAAAACGGGTTTTGTTTGATGTGCGCAATAGGAAAAACCGCAAATCTTTTGAAGTGTGACAGCAATATTTTCGAATTTCTCTCCAAAACAGACGATTCAAAAGATCCAAAAAACTGCTCTTTGTCTCCTTTGCTCTTAGCAAACAAATTCAAATTTCAACAATTTTGAACAATTAAAGTTATCTTTTAAAGAAAACAAAAGATATCTAAAGTAAGTAAGCCTTATTTTGTTTAAAAAAATTATGTATATTTTGAAGAAATCCGAAGTTATAAATTTTTTAGTCCTTAGCTTAAGTATCGATATGTTCTCATATTGCTGAGATTTGCATCATATTGCTGATATTGCTGATCCTTGGTTCCATGTCCCATCAAAGTTTTTCTTAATTTTTATTGAAGTGACGTCTATTGAAAGTTCTTTAGGCAGATTGTGATTCCTGAACATCACGGTGGATCAACGATTTAAAAAAATATCATTTTAAAATTATTTGATATGTATTTTCAGACTAGATAGAGTTTAATGTCGTTTAATTTGGTTTATTCGACTTCTTCTTGACCATTTATGTATAAGTAAAAAATGATTACTGCTGCCTTAGGTTTAAACTTGCAGATTGATAAACTATAGAAATCGATAATGCCACTAGTTTACCAAACTGTAATTCAGGGCAATTTAAGTATTTAATCATTAAAATTATTGATAATGTACGATCATCCGTTACGAAATAACAACCCGAAGCTATTACCAAAACTTTAATCATCGTAAAAGAATTTACAGGAATTTAAGGAACTATATACTAAAGCTGTATCTCAAATTAAAGTAAAACTCGCTAAGCTTTACGAAAGCAACACAGCTCAAATTAAGCTCCCATGATATGGTTATTACAATGCATTTAAAAAAAGACACTTCGAGTTCAGATTCATTTTGTATCTACACTCGATTTAATACCCACAACTAAGAATGTCGTATAAACACTTTAAACTTGACGGCACAAACATAAAAACAGAAAAAGAAAAGTTTAAAAGTTTCGTTTCGTTGTTTTCGTTCATACATGTAATATGTTTTTCACAGTAAATGTATTATTAACGAAAGAAAATTTTTCCAAAAATAACAAAAACAAAAGAATTTGTTTTGGTTTTGTTTATAAAAGAAAAGAATGAAAAATATTTATGGAAATTAATAAAGTACAACAAAAAAAAAAAAAAAAAAAAACTCGCCACATTTTTGTTTTGTGCTTTTTTTATTAATACAGTCGTAGATTAAAATAAAAAATGTTAAATGTGGAAATCTTTTGTAACATAAAAACAGTTGAATAATTTATTATATTGAAAGCTTTTCCGTACAATTTTTTTTTTTGTAATTGGAAACACAAAACTTGGTTATATACGACCATAATAAAACCGCACAAGGTGTTTTTGTTCCAGATTTGTTCCACTTAAAATTTATAGCTGTGACTCGATGACATACATTTACATTATTTAAAACTTATATATTATATACGCCATTGCGAAATTTTTATCGTGTTTTTAACCCAAAATTGGTGGTATCTATACATTTTATTGCGTACATTGATCTGTTTAATGCATTTATATAAATATATATATATATATATATATATATATATATATATATATATATATATATATATATATATATATATATATATATATATATTATGTACTAATTTTAAATGATTTCACCCTCTAGCAATCAAGCAATCGAAAATCATACACATTCCGCAATGCAAAGTATCATTTTGCCTTGGTTGTAAGTTTATCATTTTATTGTAAAACCAAAGAAAAACAAAAATAAAAATCAGAAGGAATTTTTAAATTAAGCTCAAAAAAATTAATGGAATTCCTTCATAATTTTTTGGTGGTGGTTCATATTGGATAATACAAATGCAATATCCAAGCAGTTTAACTATAACCACGGATTGAAGTAGATCATCTTATTTTTTTATTTATTAATTTGAATTCGTAAATAATATTATTAATTGTAAGTATCTAATCAATAACACTTATAATTTACATATTGCAATGAATTGTCTTATTGACGTTATCAAGTCAATATTAGAAATAAATGAAAATAAAAGGCAACACTTTTATCAACATTTTAGACTAGCTATTATAAAAGCTATTGGAACTGGAATTAGAAACTAGGTACATATTTGCTACATAAAATCCTCAAAATATCTACCACTGTTGAAAAAAATAATAAAATGTAACATAATGGCTGCTCGTTACCAAATTTATGTTCTTCTCAGGCACGATAACTATAAACTACAATTTGTTTTACAAATTATCTAAATTATAACCGTAAAATAAAAACATATTATATATACAAAACACATAAATATAAATCTGTTTTAATTCAAATTCAACCTAATTTATTTCTAACAAAACAACTCGTTGGTTAGAATTTATAGACTTTGATTTTATCTAAATGCATTTATTTATTTGGTGTGTAACATGAAATTTTTGTTTTTAAATCCTTAAACCAGAGAAAACGCTAAATTTACAGCAATTTTTTAAGCCACGATAAGCAACAAAATAAAAATAAATATTTCCTTTAAAAAAAATTTCTAATCCAACTCAGCAGCGCTATTATATGTACCAAAACATAAAAAAATACAAGCCAAAAAAAGTTTGGAAAATATAAAACAGCATGATCCATAATAGAATATTTGATAAAATGCAAGTAAATTTTTCGTGGATCATACATTTTTTTTTTGTTTTGGTGATGATATTTAATCAATTTTTTTTAAATCTAACTTTAATTTTAAGTTTTGTGTCAAATAAAGTATACAAACATTGGCTACCGGGAAACCAAGCCAATTCTGTCAGTACTGACTTACATTTCCTTTCCCTGCACCATAAAAATATAAATATATTGAAAATCCGTCCACCTATCCTACCGTTTATTAAATGTAAAAAGGCTGTGTGAATAGGACTGCCGTAAATCGGTACACTTGACAAGCGCTTGGTCTTACAGTCTCATCAAACAATCCATTCTGATGAAAAATGCTATTAATTTATATACGGGATTGAGACGACGATTAGCTTTTTAATATGTCACGTAAATACCCGCAAATTGTGATTCAGTTTATTTAAAATATAGAAGAAAACATCGGCCTTTATTAGTTAAAGCGGAGCAGACGCTGTGTAATGAATAGATCTTTAATATGTTTAAAATCGATACGTTATATTTGGTTTGACCAGTTTCTAAAATTTAAAGACAAATAAGTGACTTTTACAAATTTCAAACTCTTAGGTTTAAACCATTTGGAACCAACATGGAAATCTTAGGCAGTAATCGACACATAGAAGGATCATCTTTCAATATTACCCAATGATTAATTTGTGTCAAATGCTATAAACAGAAGTAATCAAATGTAGTTTGGAGAGTTACAGTTTAAAAATAAATTATCCTTCTGGGTTTTATTGCACTAGAGCGGAACTTTAGCTATTGAGATTTTGGATATGCATTTTAAAATTAAATTGGTTATTATGACAAAGCAAAGTTCTGCGGATTGATGAAAAATGATCGTTCAAAATGGAAAAACTATCGGAACGTAGTTTTTTTATGTCTGGTGAACAAGTAACTGGCTTACTGAAGTTTCGTACCCGATTAGGTTACTAATAGTGGCTTATAATTCTTCATTGTTAACGGAGTATTTTTGATCGATTTTATATGGGGGTGGAGCAACAAAAAGCCTTTCAATTCAGCAAATAATTTTAAAAAAGGAAGCTACTATCGAATTGCCTATGAAACTCTAGAAGCAAGACAGTGCAGGATAGATAAACTGATTGTTTGGTTTGCATGAATCCTTCGTGAAAGCTCTACTTAGAAACTGAGGATGCAGCAAAATGAACAAGACTACTACTGCAGGCCTGGTAGGAGCTCCTAATTGGTCGGCTTTTGGATTAGTTAACAGATTAATTTATTTGAATGGCAACGGTGTTCAAAATGGATTCATTTAAACTACACAGCTGCCATTTAAATTTGTCTCATGGTAATCGTTGGATTATAAAAATGATAATATTAAATTTTAATCAGAAAAAAATATGATAGGTCATAAAAATTGTATGTTTCGACCGAATTTTCATGGTTATTTGATGAAAATTATAAATTTTCATCGAAATCTTCAAAAAAGGATGAAAAACATACGGTGGTTAAAAATTTTATAAGTTTTGGCCAAAATTAAAAGTAAAACAGCTAAAACTGGGAAAACTTAAGACGATTAGTAGCTAATAGTTATAAATATGTAAAGATTTGGAAAAATCACAATTAAAAAATTTTCAAATTATTATTTTTTTCTGAAAATTTCAAAAAAACTTATGACGATAGTCTTTCAGGAATTAAAATGTGAGCACAAATCCAAAAATTGCAAAAAATCTGAAAACGTATGACGATTAGCCAACAAAAATTGAAAAACTGAAAAGAATTGGAAAACACTGACAGTTATGAAATTTTTCAATCAAATTCTTACGAACACTGTGAATTTTTACGAAATTTTATATTCTTATCAGAAAAACTTTGTAATAAAATTATAAATTTTGACCAAAATATGGTAATGCGTATGATAGTCATTTCAAGAAACTCTAAATTCAAAAAATGTTAATATTTGGAAATCACATAATTAAGCTTATGAAAAATGTAAATTTTTCCAAAATTTAAAATTCTCAAAAAAAAAACAATTGAAGGTTCAAAAAAGCTAAAGCAAATTTATGATATTTGACCATAATTCAAATTTTCAGAAAATTGGAAAACAAATGCTGGGAAGTTAATAAAAATTAAAAAGCAATCATGGATTTTTTTTATTATGCAGGGTGTCCCTAAAGTGGCTGATACGAAAAGTAACATTAGGATTCCTTGATCAAACCGAAAATGACTTTACTTCTACCACTTCGCACTGTGAAGCCCCTCTATCAAGTTATAGACGTTTGAAGAGGAGCCTTCCAACGTCGTACCTTGTATTAAAGATAACTCAATATCTAGAGAAAGAACCATTTGTGTTTCCTAATGTTTATATCGTGAAAAAGCTGATTAAATTTTCTTTCAAATACGGTATAATAAGTATGATATTTACGTAAAAAGTATTTCAAATTAAAACAAAATTTTTGGAATGGAAATTTTTTTAAGAAAATTGTTTGTTTCTTTACCATTTATCTTTTAACAATTACTCTAAGACAATAAATATTTTTTGATTAAAACATAGGTGAGACTATTAGCTTACAGAAAAGCTAACTATTTGTCATATTTGCAATAAAATGTTTTCTAAATTAATTAAAAGATTACAATAAAAATTTTGCATTTTCTTTATTAGACGCAAGTATTGAGGTATCAATAAACTTGAATTAAATAAATTATTTACAGTAGAAAAAATATTTATAGTAGATGATTAAATAATCAAAGTTATTAACTGTTAACAAAATGGTTATGTTTCATAAAATAATTAAATATAAATTAGTCTTTAAACAATCGTAGGCCAAGGTACGACGTTGGAAGGCTCCTCTTCAAACGTCTTCAACTTGATAGGGCGGGCTTTACAGTGCGAAGTGGTAGAAGTAAAGTCATTTTCGCTTTGATCAAGGAATCCTAATGTTACTTTTCGTGTCAGCCACTTTAGGGACACCATGTATATTTTATTCCTAACATGCACCTCAAAAATTAATGTTAATTAAAATTGTGAAATTTTTACGAAAACTACAACAAACTTGATATTTTAATTTTTTTAAACTTGAACTTTTATAACTTTATTAAGTAATGCAGTGATGACGACGAACACAACCAAGACTTACGGTTGGAGTATTATATATTCGAATGAGAACTGGTTGTTACTTCATTGTAAACCGAATAAACTCTTAACAGGTATGAGTTTAACTGCTGCCTGTATGTTCTGTAACATATTAGATATGATAGTTTTACGTGATATTCATAGCCAAGAGGATGCAAACTACTTATTATGTCGTATTATTAGGTCGATGTACCGAATGTAAATTGTTGTACGAATCATACTGTTTGTATGTATTTTATAAATAAATAAATAAATAAATATATATAAATATATATATATATATATATATATATATATATATATATATATATATATATATATATATATATATACATATAAAAGACAAAACACTTGTATTGATCAATCTAGAGGAGAGTGGTAACAGCAAAATAAAATTCACCAATTGTTGAGATAAGTAAACAATTTTCTTCAACAAAAAAAAAATTTTAAAATAAATATTTTTTTGTTGTATTTTCATCTGTACAAAATTTTTTCGTTTTTTGCTCAGTTCTTTATTACGATAACGAGATTGGTTTTAAATGATAACCAACAATGGGTAGTATAATAATACACACAAAAAAATGGTAAAAACCCTTACACTTTTGTTTGAACATATAACACAAAGTACTTAAATTTTCCAACTCTTACTTTTTTTCGCATTCAGTTATCTTTGGATAAAGGGCAAAAAGAAGGCACGACCACTGACAAACATTTTTTTTTATGTTTGTTCATGATCTGGTTTTTTCTGTTGCTGAAAATATTTATACAATATTTTCTTAAACATTAAAGTAATTTAACTTAGGGAAATTAATTTTTTGGTCGAACAAATTGTTAAATTAGATTTTATTTTTATTGTCTATTTTTATTGTGATATATATATATATATATATATATATATATATATATATATATATATATATTATATATACATATTTATATATATTATATATATATATTATATATATATATATATATATATATATATATATATATATATATATATATATATATATATATATATATATATATATATATATATATAAATGTTTATGTAGAGTGCTTGAAAAGCAATGTTTCGCCGAGATTCTTTAAAAGTTGTTACGAACAAAATTTTGTCATTTAATTTGATCTTGAGAAAGCGATTATTTTCCTAAAGCAAAAGAGTCCATTTTAAAATGTAAAAGTTAAGCAACACGTGTTTAAAAATTTTCGCTGAGTTTCCTTAATCCATCGATTACCTAAAATCGAATTAAATTTATGACAAAGAACTGTGACTTTGAACTATATGACTCAATAAACCAGGAAAACCAAATATAGTAACTTCGTTAAGTCAATTAGCCTCAAATTTAAAAGTGGTCATTTTGAAATTAGAAATTTATTTGTTCATTGCAAGGCCTTTTGACAATATTTATGATTGGTTCGCTAGAATAAGTTCGAGAGTGTTTAAACCGTACCATTAGTCTTTATACTTATATATTCTGCTTGCGACATTCCATCGTCCCGGTAGTTTTTGTGCTCTCCATCACCATATTATATAAAAAAAACATAAACATAAATAAAACATTGGACTAGGAAAGTACGGAAAACACAAATTTATATTTGAGGTTTTTGGTTACTATATGATAACGGCGTCGTTGTAGTCGACGTCGTAGTCGTTGGTGACATTGATGAAGATTCATATTTCAATATACAAAATCAGATTTTGTTTTTGTGTCTGAGTTTTTTTTTTTTTTTTTTTTTAATTAAATTAACCAAACAAGAATCCCTTAGTTTTCCAACGTTTTTTTTTTGGTGATATAATACATAATTTGAGGATAATCGTATTATAATAAAATGATTTTCCTTCAGATTTTCCATTTGGTAATTAGAAGTTGATATTGTATTAAAATGTGGAGATATATTTGGCAAGGAATATTAAACCCCTTTTTAAAAATATATTATATAGAACCAAATGGAAATTTAATGGACTTTTCAGAAAACACTACACCCTCAATTACGTATCTAAATAAAGAGATATACAACCGTAGGGAATACAACTTACAAATGGTTCAGTGAAAACACGATCTTAACAGCTTTAAATCGTTTAGTGTAAATTGTAAGCACACAGGAAAAGCATTCATAAAAACTATTAGTCCAAAGATTGTATGGTAAAATAAATATAGTTCAAATAGTTGTGAAAATATCAAGTAAGAAACTGAAGATAATCTAACATTAATTGGATAGGACGTTATTAATTTAGTTAATTTTGCATATTTAAGTGGCTCAAAGTATTGTTATATAAATTTTTTATTGGTAACAATTATGATATAAATAATAAAAGTTACAACGATAGCTTTAATAGATAGTATCTCAAAAAAAAGACCTGATGCAGTAAATAAAACGTCCAATGCTCAAAAAGGAATATAACCAGACAAGGAGTTATATAGGTTAATCATTTCTTAGTAACTTTAATTTATTTTATTTCGAAAATTTATCATAATTAGAACAATTACAGGATCTAATTAACTTACACGTTTCATTTAACGTCGTACCTAACTACTCTTGCCATTATTTAACTAAAATAACTAGAATTGTAACCAACAGTATCACTTTATCCCATATGCTCATTTTCACATAAATACTTGTCATAATAATTCAACGAGTTTGGAATATCATTGAGAAAAGTGATCTCGCGAAGTTTTAATAAGAGGTGGAAAACAATATATAAGTCCAGTGGTACTCTAGCAGCTCATTAACAAAAAAAAGACCAGACCAATCTTTTAAAGCTTAGTAATTTCGAAAAATGTATTACTTTTTAGCTGGAAGGAAATTGTAATATATATATATATATATATATATATATATATATATATATATATATATATATATATATATATATATATATATATATATATATAATGTTACTTTCTAAATTGTAACCTTAAGTGTTTTCCCAATTTAATTATGATTTTCCATAAAGCTTCTTTATAGAAACTTATGACATAATCAATTAACGGAATTTACAAAACAGCTCGTAAAAAATACTTTTTAAATGGTTCATCTGATCTGATATCTTCTTATATTATTCCAAGTAATTTTATAATATCTAGGGAAAACTTCTGACCGCCAAATGGTCAAAACTCCGGGATTACGCATTTCGATTAATAGTCAATTTTTTGGTTTAAGATTGAGAAGCTATACATGATATATGCGCCACGCAAAAATGCAAAAATGTGAGGTGGCATTCTTAAAGGTGTTTGATCGTACAAAAACTCAGGTGTATATTTCAAGACGTAAGAAGGATCATCTGAAATGAGCGGTTCTGAACTATAATAAATTTAAAAATTTTATCAATTTTGCGGTTCATATCGATAATTTCTTTATTGGTGCAAGAATTACGCTTTTTGCAATGTCTTTGACATCAATTAGCTTACAGCTAGCTTGCACTAGCTCTGTTCGTAAATTATACTGACCATTTTAACGAAATTAAGTGGTACACCAGAAATGTTTAGCAACATTCCTGACCCAACTATTTTGCATGTTTAACAAAGCAGTCAATTTAATCGAGAATCGGTAAAGAACGTGCAAAGATGTTGCATTCGAATTTCCGTAGCATGCCTGCTGTCGGCAACGTAAAGTTGTGCGTTTAACTGAGAATGACCGTGTACCAATTGCAGATGGCTTATTCTATAATCTTAAACTCGTGTGGTCCTATTCTACGAAAGTCAACCGTTTTTGATTCATCGATCACGTTTTTGATCGTATGAAACGCTCGGAGTTTAATAAAAGTTGTCTGAGGGATTGAGAGAACTCAGAATTTCTTCTGAAATCTGCTGAACTTTCCAATTTTCTTGACAGAAACTGGTATAAACTTTCTATCTGAAAGGCGTTCAACAGCTACTGTCACTATGTTTTATAGTTGAGTTTCATTAAAATGAAATAGGTCCTGACTGACAATTTCGCTAATAAATTATAGATTTAGGAATTATATTTGCGGATCGTTTTAATTTCTGCAGGATTTTCGTCTGTCCTGTTTTCATATAATTGACAAATTACAAATTTGGCCATGCATAAAAAAATGTTAAACAAAAAGGAATTTAGTGCGAATCAGGCCAGATATAGGCGTTGCCCCTGCAACAATCTGATCAAAATATATCTGTTAGTTCTGATATATCTGTCAGATTAGTGTCTTAATATGGTTTGTCATATCAATTGTCATCAGATAACGACAAAGTTAATAAAACGCTTGTTCCTTTGTATATTCTTTGTAACTCTTTCTTTCTAACTCTTGAACCAATTTAACATGCTTGTCTTCTTGTATATGTTCACCATGAAGCAACAAAATACCAAACTTAAAATAAGGCAGTACTCCTAAGATAAACCAGATACCAACTATTTAAGTAACTCCCATTAACTGATCAAACAACAAAATTTGCAAAGGTATGATATTTACTAAGAAATAAAAACTAACGAAAAACTTAAAAGCCGTTGAAACCTTTTACAAACCGGGAAACATTGTATCGTTCTGATGAAGCTTTACGCATGTGATAAGGATATATCATGAGGAAATATTACTTCATGGAAAATTTTTTTAACAGTAAAAGTGTATCCGCAGACACAAATTTACTGTTATATAAGTGGAACTCAAGGACCATCACTATATAAATATATATATATATATATATATATATATATATATATATATATATATATATATATATATATATATATATATATATATATATATATATATATATATATATATATATAACTAATTTTAATCACCTAATAATTTTGATCACCTAACAAACTTATATAGTTTGAGTCTTAACGTTATGGTGTTAATTACAAACTAAGCATATCCGCTTAGCAAAATATAATAAAAAGAGCCCACGATGTCTTAGATCAAGTCATTTTGAACCACCAGCATTTTATGACCTTTGGTTTATGTTTGCAAAACGATTATGTTTTCAATTTAGCTGATGGAGAAAATATACCGTTAAGAGATTACGCACTGAAAAAAAGCTAAAGTCAAAAATATGACAAACGCGTCACAATTTAAAGGAAAAACTTGAAAGCAGGCAAACATATCTAGATTGTGCTAGTTAACGATAAAATAGACAATGTAAACTTTGCGCGTTTGGTTGTTGTTATAAGCAAGTCTATATAATAAACATATTACAATATTTACAAATCTGACAATCAACAACAACTATAAATAAATAATGATGTGTACCTTATATTACATATAAACATAAAAGCTCATTTGCTCAAGTACACAAAATATGAGGCATAATTAAGTTATTATTTGTTATAATTTAATTTGATATTTTCTATCAAATTCCTTTGATTAAATATAATGATATGTAAATATGATAAACATGTGTTCGCCGTGCATGCAAAAAATGTAAGTAGAAAGTAGAACATCTTCGTTGTAATGTTAATAATAATATTGTGTTTCTAGAAAGGAATAACATAAAATAATGAGACTACATTACATTTCTTTTACGTTAAATAAATTGTTCATTGATCATGACAACATTATATATGTGTGTATAATATATATTTATATATATATATATATATATATATATATATATATATATATATATATATATATATATATATATATATATTTATATATATATATATATATATATATATATATATATATATATATATATATATATATATATATATATATATATTTATATATATATATATATATATGTATATATACATATATATATATATATATTTATATATATATATATATATATATATATATATATATATATATATATCACTCGGCCCTTCGGCATCTTCATCCAGTTCCGATGTATCCACATTCTCAACGTCATCATTATTGAAACGATACAAGATTCAAAAATTCGCACTTGTAGATATGTCTTATTATTTAGCCTATCAAGCTCACCAAAGTTGTTTACTATTTATATTAGTACTTTGCGTGTAGCTTGTCATTTGAAATAAATTGAGTTTTTTTAAAAGCCACTGTAACTTCCAGACTATAAGTGAGTACTCTCCTTCTTAGTAAACTATAGACCCCATGGTTCTCTTCCTTTATTTTTTCAATGTCCAATAGGCAACCCTTTTTAATACTGAAATCTTCATACATATACCTATTCAAGGAAGCTCAAAAAAATTTAGTTTAAGTAAAGCATCAAATTTCTGAACTGTTTAACTGTTTTAATTTTTGGCGAAATTTTAACTCATTGCAACCGGATTTCTATTTAGTTCGTTCATGTAGCGAATTTTGTAAGATGCGCTTTGTTCCAATTTAAAATCAAATTCCAGTAAAAAAAGAGCCATTTCAGCTTTACAATTTTACAACATATTTTTGTTTTTTTTGTTCTTTTTAGGCCGCCAGGTGTAGCATCTACAAATGGACAATTTTATAGCTATATACGATTGTCCATTTGTAGCTGCGGCAGCGCTTTTGCATCTTGATGCCCTTCTACTATAATAAAATGTTGAAAGAAAATTTTGCTCATTTTGGCATCGACATGGAATCTAAACCACTTGTATTACTTGTAATTGCTTAAAAGTGTTCCTCTCAGTTTGGGAAAATATAAACTCGACATTTTCTTAAAATCGGTCAGTAATTTGGTTATGATAGCATATCCGTCTACACACTTAAGATTATATTCGGTCAAGCCAAAAATACTTTGAACTTGCTTAAATACTTTACCTAGACTAAAAAAAGTCACATTCCCTCTATTTTATTTGCAGACTGCAATTTTCAGTACGGTCGTTGGAATGCTTAAATCATGTCTTTCGCCATAATAATTTCATCGCCAATTTATACACATATCATACAAATAATCGAATTTTAGTTGGTAACATAGTGAATTTATCTATCACCCAAACACACTGGTAGTGTTACAAAATCCAAATGGACTTTTAAGAAATGCATACTGGCGAAAAAAAGATATAAAAACGCTGTTTACTTGATTGTCTATTTTTCCACTGGAACATGAAAAAATCAAATATGAAAATCGAGCGTCTCTTCCTGCGTCTTTCTTAATAGCTAAAACTACCGGACGGGCATAATTCGATACGCTTTGCTGTATAATTTCCTTTTCCAACTTTATTCATTTACTTGATTCTCTACCATTTCTAACTCCAACTTCAATATTAACTTCATAGAAATTTCACGTTTTAATAACATTTTGGAAAACGATTTTGATTTATAGCATCGTATGGCTTTCACTAACTCCGCTGCCGCAACTTGATCTTTTATGTTGCATGTTTTTGCATTTACTCCGAAGTTATTTTTTTCATAATTATACACAACACAAAATGCTTTCGGTATTTTGGAAAAATTTGGTGCTACATGTTCAAAACCAGAATCGACCATTGTGTCTCCCATCATCACAGATAGTATTGAAATTGTCTGATTGTCTTCGGTTCGTTCTTTGTAAGTGCCACTGGTTTTGTTATAATGTTACTTTTCATATCTTCGTATATATTCTAAGCTTCCTCTTAAATTCTTATATTGTTTTGGCACCGTGTAGAACTGATTTGTTTATTTCTGCGTCTAAGACCTGTTCTGATGTATTCAATTATAACGACCTCTTCCGCTTTACCTAATGCCGCAATTTTTTTTATTAACAAGAAACACCGGTTGGCGAATGAACCATCGCCGAATTTATGAACTTTTCTTCTCATCTGTTTAGTTCCGTAATTATCCTTTAATCGGCTTTGGCCATTAAGCGCTCTAATTTGTTCAGGAAAGATAGAATTCTACCGCCGTTTAATTATAGAGGTTTATGTATTTTTAAAAAAGAACATGTTATATTCGTTAGTGTACTTTACTCTATTTTGGAATCATTATAGTTTCAGATTTGGAGTTGTTGTTACAAGTGGACTAAGATCTGAAAGGTTAAAATGGAAGCCTCTGGTTTGAACAGTGTGGATGTAAAATTTGTTATAAAAGTTTCCCCTTTCGTCTCAAAATATTTGACAGTCGTAGAAAAAAAAGAAAATGGAAGTTGTGAAACAGTTGTAATATTTACACTTGATTTGTTACCACAACCAATTGGACCTAAAATTTCATTTCTGAATTTTTCATGCCACAACTAATTTTATTACCACTTATGAACAAAATCAACTGTTTCGAAAAATTGGTTGAAACATAATAAGTTAAAAAAAATTTATATATATATATATATATATATATATATATATATATATATATATATATATATATATATATATATATATATATATATATGTATATATATATATATATATATATATATATATATATATATATATTATTATATATATATATATATATACTTGTAATGAAATATATCATAATATATTTAATCAACAATATTATAACGATGATGGGAAAATGATGAATCTAATTCGATGCTAAAAATAGATTGAATACCATAACAAATTACCCTAACATTAATTACTCTATATATTATTATACATTTGAATATTTCATGTTGAATACATGAAAAACAAATTAAAAATAAAATATTTTATTTTATCCTTAAGTCAACATAACCAGACACCATAATAAATTATAACACTTCCGTGATAGTTACAAAAAAAAAAGTTTCAACAACTCTGTGGCTCTCGGACACATATGCACTGTACGATATAAACTCGTACAATGTCAGGAAAGGAAAAATAAAATTTATAAATTTTCTGGAAGAAACTAAACATTTTTTTTATATATATTCCATGGAATCATTCATCAAATATGTATAAATGTATCATTCATACAAAACGGACAAAAATGTTATATAGCTATATACGTTATGCTTGAAACAAGACGAGAATGCAACAACAATGCGACGATGGTATCAGTGAACATTAATCAACAACATTTTGTTCACTGTACATTTTCCACTTTGATGTTGGTTGTTTGAAGGTTTGCTTGCTTTTTGTTTAAATACTGGAATGCTGCTAATCAAATTGGTTTTTGATATGTTAGCTTTGTCGTAGATGCATGACTGCAACTGCCCCAAAGTGATAGACTTTTGCATTTAGCTTAAACAGTACAAGTAAATATTAATGTTTTAAATATTTAAAATTGTTTGGAAAACTAAAAAAATAATCACAAAACAAAGTTAGATGGACGAAGTTAATTATATTATTATATTATTATATTATTATATTATTATATTATTATATTATTATATTATTATTTTATTATATTATTATATCATTATATCATTATATTATTATATTATTATATTATTATATTATTATATTATTATATTATTATATTATTATATTATTATATTATTATATTATTATATTATTATATTATTATATTATTATATTATTATATTATTATATTATTATATTATTATATTATTATATTATTATATTATTATATTATTATATTATTATATTATTATATTATTATATTATTATATTATTATATTATTATATTATTATATTATTATATTATTATATTATTATATTATTATATTATTATATTATTATATTATTATATTATTATATTATTATATTATTATATTATTATATTATTATATTATTATATTATTATATTATTATATTATTATATTATTATATTATTATATTATTATATTATTATATTATTATATTATTATATTATTATATTATTATATTATTATATTATTATATTATTATATTATTATATTATTATATTATTATATTATTATATTATTATATTATTATATTATTATATTATTATATTATTATATTATTATATTATTATATTATTATATTATTATATTATTATATTATTATATTATTATATTATTATATTATTATATTATTATATTATTATATTATTATATTATTATATTATTATATTATTATATTATTATATTATTATATTATTATATTATTATATTATTATATTATTATATTATTATATTATTATATTATTATATTATTATATTATTATATTATTATATTATTATATTATTATATTATTATATTATTATATTATTATATTATTATATTATTATATTATTATATTATTATATTATTATATTATTATATTATTATATTATTATATTATTATATTATTATATTATTATATTATTATATTATTATATTATTATATTATTATATTATTATATTATTATATTATTATATTATTATATTATTATATTATTATATTATTATATTATTATATTATTATATTATTATATTATTATATTATTATATTATTATATTATTATATTATTATATTATTATATTATTATATTATTATATTATTATATTATTATATTATTATATTATTATATTATTATATTATTATATTATTATATTATTATATTATTATATTATTATATTATTATATTATTATATTATTATATTATTATATTATTATATTATTATATTATTATATTATTATATTATTATATTATTATATTATTATATTATTATATTATTATATTATTATATTATTATATTATTATATTATTATATTATTATATTATTATATTATTATATTATTATATTATTATATTATTATATTATTATATTATTATATTATTATATTATTATATTATTATATTATTATATTATTATATTATTATATTATTATATTATTATATTATTATATTATTATATTATTATATTATTATATTATTATATTATTATATTATTATATTATTATATTATTATATTATTATATTATTATATTATTATATTATTATATTATTATATTATTATATTATTATATTATTATATTATTATATTATTATATTATTATATTATTATATTATTATATTATTATATTATTATATTATTATATTATTATATTATTATATTATTATATTATTATATTATTATATTATTATATTATTATATTATTATATTATTATATTATTATATTATTATATTATTATATTATTATATTATTATATTATTATATTATTATATTATTATATTATTATATTATTATATTATTATATTATTATATTATTATATTATTATATTATTATATTATTATATTATTATATTATTATATTATTATATTATTATATTATTATATTATTATATTATTATATTATTATATTATTATATTATTATATTATTATATTATTATATTATTATATTATTATATTATTATATTATTATATTATTATATTATTATATTATTATATTATTATATTATTATATTATTATATTATTATATTATTATATTATTATATTATTATATTATTATATTATTATATTATTATATTATTATATTATTATATTATTATATTATTATATTATTATATTATTATATTATTATATTATTATATTATTATATTATTATATTATTATATTATTATATTATTATATTATTATATTATTATATTATTATATTATTATATTATTATATTATTATATTATTATATTATTATATTATTATATTATTATATTATTATATTATTATATTATTATATTATTATATTATTATATTATTATATTATTATATTATTATATTATTATATTATTATATTATTATATTATTATATTATTATATTATTATATTATTATATTATTATATTATTATATTATTATATTATTATATTATTATATTATTATATTATTATATTATTATATTATTATATTATTATATTATTATATTATTATATTATTATATTATTATATTATTATATTATTATATTATTATATTATTATATTATTATATTATTATATTATTATATTATTATATTATTATATTATTATATTATTATATTATTATATTATTATATTATTATATTATTATATTATTATATTATTATATTATTATATTATTATATTATTATATTATTATATTATTATATTATTATATTATTATATTATTATATTATTATATTATTATATTATTATATTATTATATTATTATATTATTATATTATTATATTATTATATTATTATATTATTATATTATTATATTATTATATTATTATATTATTATATTATTATATTATTATATTATTATATTATTATATTATTATATTATTATATTATTATATTATTATATTATTATATTATTATATTATTATATTATTATATTATTATATTATTATATTATTATATTATTATATTATTATATTATTATATTATTATATTATTATATTATTATATTATTATATTATTATATTATTATATTATTATATTATTATATTATTATATTATTATATTATTATATTATTATATTATTATATTATTATATTATTATATTATTATATTATTATATTATTATATTATTATATTATTATATTATTATATTATTATATTATTATATTATTATATTATTATATTATTATATTATTATATTATTATATTATTATATTATTATATTATTATATTATTATATTATTATATTATTATATTATTATATTATTATATTATTATATTATTATATTATTATATTATTATATTATTATATTATTATATTATTATATTATTATATTATTATATTATTATATTATTATATTATTATATTATTATATTATTATATTATTATATTATTATATTATTATATTATTATATTATTATATTATTATATTATTATATTATTATATTATTATATTATTATATTATTATATTATTATATTATTATATTATTATATTATTATATTATTATATTATTATATTATTATATTATTATATTATTATATTATTATATTATTATATTATTATATTATTATATTATTATATTATTATATTATTATATTATTATATTATTATATTATTATATTATTATATTATTATATTATTATATTATTATATTATTATATTATTATATTATTATATTATTATATTATTATATTATTATATTATTATATTATTATATTATTATATTATTATATTATTATATTATTATATTATTATATTATTATATTATTATATTATTATATTATTATATTATTATATTATTATATTATTATATTATTATATTATTATATTATTATATTATTATATTATTATATTATTATATTATTATATTATTATATTATTATATTATTATATTATTATATTATTATATTATTATATTATTATATTATTATATTATTATATTATTATATTATTATATTATTATATTATTATATTATTATATTATTATATTATTATATTATTATATTATTATATTATTATATTATTATATTATTATATTATTATATTATTATATTATTATATTATTATATTATTATATTATTATATTATTATATTATTATATTATTATATTATTATATTATTATATTATTATATTATTATATTATTATATTATTATATTATTATATTATTATATTATTATATTATTATATTATTATATTATTATATTATTATATTATTATATTATTATATTATTATATTATTATATTATTATATTATTATATTATTATATTATTATATTATTATATTATTATATTATTATATTATTATATTATTATATTATTATATTATTATATTATTATATTATTATATTATTATATTATTATATTATTATATTATTATATTATTATATTATTATATTATTATATTATTATATTATTATATTATTATATTATTATATTATTATATTATTATATTATTATATTATTATATTATTATATTATTATATTATTATATTATTATATTATTATATTATTATATTATTATATTATTATATTATTATATTATTATATTATTATATTATTATATTATTATATTATTATATTATTATATTATTATATTATTATATTATTATATTATTATATTATTATATTATTATATTATTATATTATTATATTATTATATTATTATATTATTATATTATTATATTATTATATTATTATATTATTATATTATTATATTATTATATTATTATATTATTATATTATTATATTATTATATTATTATATTATTATATTATTATATTATTATATTATTATATTATTATATTATTATATTATTATATTATTATATTATTATATTATTATATTATTATATTATTATATTATTATATTATTATATTATTATATTATTATATTATTATATTATTATATTATTATATTATTATATTATTATATTATTATATTATTATATTATTATATTATTATATTATTATATTATTATATTATTATATTATTATATTATTATATTATTATATTATTATATTATTATATTATTATATTATTATATTATTATATTATTATATTATTATATTATTATATTATTATATTATTATATTATTATATTATTATATTATTATATTATTATATTATTATATTATTATATTATTATATTATTATATTATTATATTATTATATTATTATATTATTATATTATTATATTATTATATTATTATATTATTATATTATTATATTATTATATTATTATATTATTATATTATTATATTATTATATTATTATATTATTATATTATTATATTATTATATTATTATATTATTATATTATTATATTATTATATTATTATATTATTATATTATTATATTATTATATTATTATATTATTATATTATTATATTATTATATTATTATATTATTATATTATTATATTATTATATTATTATATTATTATATTATTATATTATTATATTATTATATTATTATATTATTATATTATTATATTATTATATTATTATATTATTATATTATTATATTATTATATTATTATATTATTATATTATTATATTATTATATTATTATATTATTATATTATTATATTATTATATTATTATATTATTATATTATTATATTATTATATTATTATATTATTATATTATTATATTATTATATTATTATATTATTATATTATTATATTATTATATTATTATATTATTATATTATTATATTATTATATTATTATATTATTATATTATTATATTATTATATTATTATATTATTATATTATTATATTATTATATTATTATATTATTATATTATTATATTATTATATTATTATATTATTATATTATTATATTATTATATTATTATATTATTATATTATTATATTATTATATTATTATATTATTATATTATTATATTATTATATTATTATATTATTATATTATTATATTATTATATTATTATATTATTATATTATTATATTATTATATTATTATATTATTATATTATTATATTATTATATTATTATATTATTATATTATTATATTATTATATTATTATATTATTATATTATTATATTATTATATTATTATATTATTATATTATTATATTATTATATTATTATATTATTATATTATTATATTATTATATTATTATATTATTATATTATTATATTATTATATTATTATATTATTATATTATTATATTATTATATTATTATATTATTATATTATTATATTATTATATTATTATATTATTATATTATTATATTATTATATTATTATATTATTATATTATTATATTATTATATTATTATATTATTATATTATTATATTATTATATTATTATATTATTATATTATTATATTATTATATTATTATATTATTATATTATTATATTATTATATTATTATATTATTATATTATTATATTATTATATTATTATATTATTATATTATTATATTATTATATTATTATATTATTATATTATTATATTATTATATTATTATATATTATTATATTATTATATTATTATATTATTATATTATTATATTATTATATTATTATATTATTATATTATTATATTATTATATTATTATATTATTATATTATTATATTATTATATTATTATATTATTATATTATTATATTATTATATTATTATATTATTATATTATTATATTATTATATTATTATATTATTATATTATTATATTATTATATTATTATATTATTATATTATTATATTATTATATTATTATATTATTATATTATTATATTATTATATTATTATATTATTATATTATTATATTATTATATTATTATATTATTATATTATTATATTATTATATTATTATATTATTATATTATTATATTATTATATTATTATATTATTATATTATTATATTATTATATTATTATATTATTATATTATTATATTATTATATTATTATATTATTATATTATTATATTATTATATTATTATATTATTATATTATTATATTATTATATTATTATATTATTATATTATTATATTATTATATTATTATATTATTATATTATTATATTATTATATTATTATATTATTATATTATTATATTATTATATTATTATATTATTATATTATTATATTATTATATTATTATATTATTATATTATTATATTATTATATTATTATATTATTATATTATTATATTATTATATTATTATATTATTATATTATTATATTATTATATTATTATATTATTATATTATTATATTATTATATTATTATATTATTATATTATTATATTATTATATTATTATATTATTATATTATTATATTATTATATTATTATATTATTATATTATTATATTATTATATTATTATATTATTATATTATTATATTATTATATTATTATATTATTATATTATTATATTATTATATTATTATATTATTATATTATTATATTATTATATTATTATATTATTATATTATTATATTATTATATTATTATATTATTATATTATTATATTATTATATTATTATATTATTATATTATTATATTATTATATTATTATATTATTATATTATTATATTATTATATTATTATATTATTATATTATTATATTATTATATTATTATATTATTATATTATTATATTATTATATTATTATATTATTATATTATTATATTATTATATTATTATATTATTATATTATTATATTATTATATTATTATATTATTATATTATTATATTATTATATTATTATATTATTATATTATTATATTATTATATTATTATATTATTATATTATTATATTATTATATTATTATATTATTATATTATTATATTATTATATTATTATATTATTATATTATTATATTATTATATTATTATATTATTATATTATTATATTATTATATTATTATATTATTATATTATTATATTATTATATTATTATATTATTATATTATTATATTATTATATTATTATATTATTATATTATTATATTATTATATTATTATATTATTATATTATTATATTATTATATTATTATATTATTATATTATTATATTATTATATTATTATATTATTATATTATTATATTATTATATTATTATATTATTATATTATTATATTATTATATTATTATATTATTATATTATTATATTATTATATTATTATATTATTATATTATTATATTATTATATTATTATATTATTATATTATTATATTATTATATTATTATATTATTATATTATTATATTATTATATTATTATATTATTATATTATTATATTATTATATTATTATATTATTATATTATTATATTATTATATTATTATATTATTATATTATTATATTATTATATTATTATATTATTATATTATTATATTATTATATTATTATATTATTATATTATTATATTATTATATTATTATATTATTATATTATTATATTATTATATTATTATATTATTATATTATTATATTATTATATTATTATATTATTATATTATTATATTATTATATTATTATATTATTATATTATTATATTATTATATTATTATATTATTATATTATTATATTATTATATTATTATATTATTATATTATTATATTATTATATTATTATATTATTATATTATTATATTATTATATTATTATATTATTATATTATTATATTATTATATTATTATATTATTATATTATTATATTATTATATTATTATATTATTATATTATTATATTATTATATTATTATATTATTATATTATTATATTATTATATTATTATATTATTATATTATTATATTATTATATTATTATATTATTATATTATTATATTATTATATTATTATATTATTATATTATTATATTATTATATTATTATATTATTATATTATTATATTATTATATTATTATATTATTATATTATTATATTATTATATTATTATATTATTATATTATTATATTATTATATTATTATATTATTATATTATTATATTATTATATTATTATATTATTATATTATTATATTATTATATTATTATATTATTATATTATTATATTATTATATTATTATATTATTATATTATTATATTATTATATTATTATATTATTATATTATTATATTATTATATTATTATATTATTATATTATTATATTATTATATTATTATATTATTATATTATTATATTATTATATTATTATATTATTATATTATTATATTATTATATTATTATATTATTATATTATTATATTATTATATTATTATATTATTATATTATTATATTATTATATTATTATATTATTATATTATTATATTATTATATTATTATATTATTATATTATTATATTATTATATTATTATATTATTATATTATTATATTATTATATTATTATATTATTATATTATTATATTATTATATTATTATATTATTATATTATTATATTATTATATTATTATATTATTATATTATTATATTATTATATTATTATATTATTATATTATTATATTATTATATTATTATATTATTATATTATTATATTATTATATTATTATATTATTATATTATTATATTATTATATTATTATATTATTATATTATTATATTATTATATTATTATATTATTATATTATTATATTATTATATTATTATATTATTATATTATTATATTATTATATTATTATATTATTATATTATTATATTATTATATTATTATATTATTATATTATTATATTATTATATTATTATATTATTATATTATTATATTATTATATTATTATATTATTATATTATTATATTATTATATTATTATATTATTATATTATTATATTATTATATTATTATATTATTATATTATTATATTATTATATTATTATATTATTATATTATTATATTATTATATTATTATATTATTATATTATTATATTATTATATTATTATATTATTATATTATTATATTATTATATTATTATATTATTATATTATTATATTATTATATTATTATATTATTATATTATTATATTATTATATTATTATATTATTATATTATTATATTATTATATTATTATATTATTATATTATTATATTATTATATTATTATATTATTATATTATTATATTATTATATTATTATATTATTATATTATTATATTATTATTTTAGAATTAACAACTTTACACTTAATATTTTTTAGCAACAATGGGATGAAATAATTAAGGAGTTGCTGATAAGAGATTGTAGAATGTAAAGCTTTTCATTATTAATGTGATTTTCTTGTGCTAGTAGTACTTTGAATAATGACTTATGGGAAACCAGATCAATTCGGTCATTACTAGATGTCAGTAACTGGGTCGAAGGTGGGTTTTCAATAAGTCTATCTTTTATTATATAGCGAATTCCAATCAAAACTAGATATTTTTAAAATAATAATCCTTTTAGTTGGAAAGCACACATTTGGTAATAACCCCTATAGTTTTATTTTTAAGTGTTTTCTATCAATCTAAAAGTTTTAAAGTTCATCATCAAATTTGTTTAATTTATGCAACAATTATTTTAAAGTAGTAAAAAAAATAACTAATTTTACTCCAAACAAACAAACATGCAACCCAGTTTCAGAAGCAATTCTAAAATATTTTTAAGATTATCATCTTTCATCATACTAATATAGTTACTCTCGAATACAACTTTCAACTTAATTTAGCTTACCTCAAACTAAACTATTTTAATTATTTGATAAGCTTTGTAAAATTTTTTATTCACTAAAAATTAATTCAACTTTTAAAAATTATCCTAATACGGAAATAGAAACTAAATTAAAAAACATAAAATTAAAAACTCGGGGAAAACAAAAACTTTTAAGCTTATTCTCTTTAATGCACAGTACTATTTAGATTACTATACGAAAGATCTACTTTTCCTGTTTTTTGTTTAGTTAATGCTGTGAAATAGAAATATTTTCAAGGAAAATTTACCGTTTTCATTTCTATTTGGAATAAAAATTTATCTTAGTACTCTATATAATAATAAGTAAAAGGTATATCTCTGTATATTTTTTATGTTATAGAACTTTTCATATAACCAAAATCTACTGTTCCATATATACATATATGCACAATTTTCCTATCCTGATGAAAAGTGTATATGAGCTATGGAGGTGTACATACATACATGAAAATGGAAAATGAAAATTTTAATTGGATTCAAGTGTCTGATATTTAATTTTCCATTTTATATTTCGTATCTATAATAATGTATGGTGGAAAAAAACATTTATTTTATTGCTGTCCATTTTTATTGGTGGTTCAAAAAGCAGTGAGAACGTAAATAAGGATGGACATCGACCACAACTAATTTATAATATAATTAAAAATGCATTAGTTTATTGTAATGAAACATATTAGATTTTCAATTGACCCATCATATGCTGTTGTCCTTTATATATATTATATATATATATATATATATATATATATATATATATATATATATATATATATATATATATATATATATATATATATATATATATATATATATATATATATATATATATATATATATATATATATATATATATATATATATATATATATATATATATATATATATATATATATATATATATATATATATATATATATATATATATATATATATATATATATATATATATATATATATATATATATATATATATATATATATATATATATATATATATATATATATATATATATATATATATATATATATATATATATATATATATATATATATATATATATATATATATATATATATATATATATATATATATATATATATATATATATATATATATATATATATATATATATGTGTGGTTATATATATATATGTGTGGTTTGATTATATATATACATGCACAGATACTATACTATGCTTTGAACATATCGAGTAAGTAATATAATTTCAATTAATTGAATTTTTAATACAAAATGTACCGAAATAGTTTTTAATGATGATTTTGATTTCGGTGAAAATCGAGACACATTTCAATTACTGTTTATATATTTACATAACTACTATAATACATAATAATATAAGAATGGTAGTAAAAATTCGTAAACTTATCAATTATCTATCTATATGAAATTGGAAACTTTAACAACGGTACACCTTACAAAATCTGTAACCCTTGTGTTCGTAACTTATGTGTTTTTCGTATTTTGTTGCCGATGATGGATGGATGTAACAAAAATTTGACACCAAATTAGTATAGGAAATACAATTAACCATTAAAAAATCTATTGTATGAAACATTAGTTTTGTTTTAGGGATTTTTGTGATTAGAAAATTGGGTACAAACCCTAAACATATACAACGTATAGTATTACATTGGACACATACATAATATGTTTTTATGGAAATCAATGTATCGTCAGTCGAGGTTTATTTATTATTATGTTATCCAATCAATCATACCGCATTAAAAAAAATCAAATTATGTGAAACTAGACTTTTTGCTGGATACTAAAGTATAGTTTAATTATATGTCTATATATGGTAAGAAATATTAAAGTTAATTTCAATATAATTTCGCAATTGTAGCGTTTTAACATTTGAAAATATTGGGCACATTTTTTATAAAAATATAATTTATATTTTAAATTATTTATATTTAATCAAACAATTAAAAAAAAAAGAATAAGTTGCACAAAATTCTGCACAACAAACAGCAGCCCCAGCACAGATCTAATACAACAGCAAACAGCGACTCCCGAACAGCCACGAAAAATCCAAAACAAATAACACCAAAACAAAAGAAAATCTTTCTTTTTTCCTTTTTTTTATATTACAACTATATTACAACATTTTAATTTTTTATTTTTGATCATAACCAGTACCATAACACATCAAAATTCACTTCTCAATGCAAAATCCATAATCGAACATTTTATCAAAAAAAAAAAAAAAAAAAATTAAATTAAATAAAAATCGAACTAAAAAAAAAATATTGACCGTCTAATGAGAAAGCCTGAACAGAACTCTTAAATAAAATTTTTATTTTACAAACAAAATTTTTCAAACTTTCTTTTATTTTTAAAACCGGTAACTATAATTAAGAAAATAATCCTAAACTAACTTAATTTTGCAAGTTATTTGTATAAAATTTTATGAAAAGAAAATTGTCTGATAGTTCTTAAATTTTATTATTAAATTGACTTCTGTGTAATCGAAGACTTGGCGCGTACTGATGCTAATACAAGCGATTATTATGATCAATCATCTGACCATTCACCGCGCTAATAGTAGCCTTAACAGCTGCGTCTTTCAGTCAGCAACTCCGAAACGTATAATAGCTAAGAAATAAAACAAAACAGAAAAAAAAACAAGCAAACCAGTTAAAATATAGGAGATTAGTTGAACAAAACTAACAACTGGATATCTGTCTTAATACACCAGCAAATAATGATGCTACAACAAAAAATTTAACATAAAAACTGAAATTACCAACTAAAAAGGCTACACCCGCTGTGATTACTTCTGAAAAAATTATTGAATCCTCACATAATAACGAACAGCTAATTCAGGAAAATCAAAGCAACAATTCGGAGGCAATGGAAAAAATTAATCACCATTACTAAAACTACATCGAGCTGTTAGAATCCAAAAATTTGAATTGTAGGATGAAGAAAACCAGAGCGTCCAGTGTTATTTAGGTAAATTATTCCAGACCATCAATTTTAGTTCCGAAATCAGTATGGGACCATAAAGAAAGTGCAAACTTTGAAGAAAATATTTTTCTATTTTCTTGGATATTGAACAAACTTTTGATAAACTTGGGCATACTGGACAACCTTTATCAAAAAGATACATCCCTATAGGACTTGAGCTGCAATCATATGGCATATTAAACCATAATGGAATGTAAATGTAACAGCAAGTATAACCTGCATGGTGCTCGGTTATCCAGTTAATCTTTAAACAGCCTTAATTGTCTGACTCAAGAAAGCCCTATTTTTAAGAAAGTACTATGTGTTCCTAGTTCCATCGACCTCAAATCTAAATCTGGTACAAAACTGAATATAACTAAATATTAGATTCTAAAATAAGCTGATTATGCTCATAACTAAATACTTCCAAGTCTATACTGCTGTTGAAATTTAAATTTAATGTCCAGTGAAAGATCTAGATGTTACTTTACCAATATATTGTATTGTAGAGTTAGTCGAGAGTTAGTATTGTACAGTTACTGCATGAAATATTTTCCCAACTCTTCTTCTCATTAGCAAACCATGGAGGCGGTCAAAAACTAGAAACTGCCCACGTTGTTTGGCATCTTAACAAAAAAAAGTTCTGAGAAATAAAGCAAAGTACTAAGAAATACAAGATATTTTAAGATACAAGATATTTCTCAGAATTTCTCTAAATAAATGGAATTTTTGAAATGTCTAGTCCTAGTTCATTTAAATAAAGTTCTTCAGGATACTAATCACAAATTGAAAATTTAGGGGTAATTATAGATAGCAAGCGATTATTTCTTTCTAAAATATACTCGGAAAAAAGTTTTTACAGCACGCTAGTTTCTTTAAGAGTTTATCAACCAAAACAGTGCCCTCCTTCTAAAAAAACAAATAAAGTTTGTTTTAACCTTCACTGTCTCAAAATAGATGGGAGTTTCTCCTATAGCTCAAAAACCTTTATGATTAATCTAAACCTGACAACGTACAAAAGCAAAAGTATCAAATATCTTGAGAAACGTTCTTATATAGAGAGTCTAGCTTATTTAATAACTTAGTTTGGCGGATCCATTCGAAGTTGATTTTCACCGTAATAGCATCGTACGAAAAAGGAAACAAAATCCAGAAAATACCATTGCAATTTACTTATAACGCGCAATTCAGGAAAAGAGTTTGTTATGCCACATTTGTTGCAACTGATTGCAATATCCGTTCTTTATAACGAAACAATATTTTTTAAAATTTTAAAATTTAAAAACTGGCCAATAGATTTTTATCATAGAAAATTTAAAACCACAAAAAATTCAACACACCAAATTAACAAAGAAATTGTGCAATTGATAATACATTTTTTTTGTGTTTAATCCATGCACTCCTTTCTGGGGCCGAAGCAAACCCAACTTTTTCACGGTTATATAACATCCTTCTTTACGTAGTTGGCAGCCAAATCGAGGACGCACGAATACAAGTTCGTTTTACATATCCATCTGTAAATTTCATTGCTCCTGTTAGCCTTTTCTGGCATGAAATGCATTTACTGGCACTCAAACAGAGGATCATAGATGTGTTAAAGGTCATCGTCGATCACACTCAAGTGATGGAAAATACATTTTTTAATCCTCCTCATTTATATACAAGATTTTAAAAAATTTTAAAAATTGGCTTCGGTCCTGATTTTGGCTTGAAAATGAAGAAACAATAAAAAATCTTGAAATAATTTAACAAAACAAATGCGGACAGGAAGTAAACTTTTAACATTCCAAAACGGAAACTTCTTCAATATGATGACTTTAAAAATGCTTTTTAACGACCTCAAAGAGCAATACAAACCATCCTTTATACCTGCCTAACGTTTCAATGAAGACCAATTATAAATGTTTTTAGAGTAATACAAGCAAAAGGACTTTATGGCCATTCTACTGCATTGCAGTTCAAGTATCACTTACGATTTTTTTTACTGGGACGAAATAAAAGTATCGTCACAATCGATAAGTGTGAAATGCAGCGGCACTAAGGTTCACAAACCCGGGAAATAAAAAATTAGTGACCTTACTATTTTAGCTAAAATAATGGTATAATGCCTGAGAACTTTGGGAATTTTATTTATGCAACAAAAACTGCGGTACAAATTAATGAAATCGAAATGGCCAGATATGTTTTGAGCAAGCATTGTAACTGAGGATGGGGACGGATTTGAACTGACACAACAAGAAAAATCTATAAATGTATAACTATATGGAATCGCAAATGATAATAGCATCCATTATCAATGCGAGTACTTCATCTAAGGCAAAATAAAGCCCAAACAATTTTAAACACAATTTTACAATTTTAGAGGGAACTGGAAAAAGGACTGATAATTTACAGAAGCTTTATGATGCTTTAAAGACAATAAAACTAACTTCCACATCAAGAGAAACAGTTGTTTCTGTTGAAGCATTATCAATTATATTAGAAACCGGCTTAAGCTTTGAAGTGTTAGATATACATTGGTATTTTTTGATACTAATAACTGTTACTTATATTTGGTTTTAATAACTATAAGACTATTTTTTCAAATAATTAGTTTTAATATTATATATATATATATATATATATATATATATATATATATATATATATATATATATATATATATATATATATATATAAACTCAATATCCGCTGTTCATAACCTCAGGGAACGTATAAACCTCATAATGACACTCATCGCAGCTATCTACTCCTGTTAGCAGAATGGCGTGGAATTTGTTCAGCAAACTTTTGGAGTTGATTAAAATGTTTTCTCTTCGTGTATGAAAATACATTAACTTTTGTAATGCTATTTTGTTAATTTGAATAGAGATTTTAAAGTATCCATCTCAAATAAATGTTAGCTAAATACTTGGTGGCTTATTCCAAAATACTTTATATATCTATACGTAAAATTCAATTCTACGAATTTTAATGATGTGCAATTTATTAAAAAACAATAGTTAAAAAACATAATTGCAATTTATAAATATAAAAAACATTCACCAGCATGGAAAATTACATCCCATCCACCCCATACTAGATTTGTCGTTTTCAGCATGACAACATAGATAATGAAATAATCAAAATATTGCAACATACAAATTTATGTTTTTCCAATTTTTTTTTTATAATGTGACAAATGCCATTTTAATTATTAATTTGTAACAATTCATAAATGGAAATTTTTTTGTTTTCTTTATTTTAATTTATAACAAATCAAAAAAAGCTACCTATAGCTATATACAAATGATTAAAAATTAAATTAAAAATTTGCTTCAGAAAAAAAAGGAAAAATCGAGCTTTTTTTGTGCATGTGCACAGAGACGAGAAAAATATACATTTATGGTATTTTGATAGATTTTCCATTCATAGTTGTAATACATTTTGAAAAATTATAAATAAAATTTAAAAGTTTTTCACATATTGGAAAAATCATGTATATTTGTACACAAAAATTCGCAAACGTATGTTTTACTGCTTCTGATGCAAATGAAAAATCAAATTGAACGAAAATATTCATATGGATAAAAATGGAAATGGCATGGAAAGTGATTTGCAAAAAAAAAAAAAAAAATTTCATGTTTATTCTACATAAATATTTTTGTTAAAAATTGAATAAATTTAAAATTTTCCCTCAGACATCATATTTTCTGTTGTTGTTTTGTTAAATGTTTTAAAAATTTTAATGTGCGTGATAAATGGTAGTTGGTTTGTGTCTAAGCCTACAGATATATATTTTACGGCATTAGTTTAACAAATTTTGCAGCACACACTTAGATATCATGTGTAAATTTAATTTTTGTTTTTAATCAATTTTGAAAATAACACTTTTGGTTAGACAGTTTTTAAACCATGACAAAACAGTTAGTTGTCATACCAGATTTTTCATTTTATGGTTTTCGTGCATTACGTATTTTTGTTCACCTGTCGGAAATGACAAAAACAGGCAAATAAATAAAAAAAAGTTTTAATGTATGTACAATTTCGATATAAGTTTATTAAAAGTATTAATTAGTTATATATATTGGTGGAGGAAATAAAGTAATTTATGTTGAAAACTTTATGTTGAAATCATACAAAGCTCTGTATTATATTTGCAAGTAGTATATTATATTAGTTTAATCCAAACTTTGTTTATTTAACTTTATAAGCTTTGGTCAATTCTAAAATTTTTATCGTGTTATATATATATATATATATATATATATATATATATATATATATATATATATATATATATATATATATATATATATATATATCATATTTGAGAAAAAATATTTGAAGTCTCTTGTAGTACTATATGGTGAATTGTAATCCTGATTTTTTTACTCCTAAGAAAGCCGTTTTGATACTTTAAATATATACAAATAGATACCTGATTGATAACATTCAACCTCAAACCTAGACATTTCCTGTTTGAAATTAGGTAACCGCGGCTAAACTTCAATATTGCAGAGGGAGTGGGAACAGTGAAAACTCAAATCTATTTACTAAAAGACGATTTGTGAGTGCGATTTGGAAAAACGGTGGTGACGTAGTATTTATGGGGAATAATGTAAAAACAATAAAGGACAATTAGATAATAACAACGCAGGAAAACGAAATAGTAATAAAAGAAGAGTAAAACAAAGCAATTCGTCCATTGGAAATAAAACATAAGAATGTTTTTAATCTAATAGAACCGTACATACATGGGACGGGAAAAAAGACATCGTTACAGTTGTTCCTTAGTAATTTTAAAAACTAGTGTAAAGAAAATGACAATTAGTTGGGGCATAATAAACCATAGCCTCCGCAGTTAAATGAAAAACCCAATAGATTGAATCGAACGTTGATGGAAATACCAAAAGTCTTAGTTTTTAATTCATCAATGGATAAATAAATGTGGTTCTAAGCAGTAAGGATTGGTGTTTATCTAATAAATAGAAGTCCTTCGACAAATCTAGAAGTTACTTGATCAGAAAAATGGTTCGGAAAACCATTGATTTTTCGCGAATTGCCTATATTTGGCTGTAATTCGTATGCCAAAGTACTAGGATATCAAAGAAAGTTAGATGAAAGTAGTCTAAAACATGTTTTTGTTAAATAAGGTAGAAATGGATAAAGACTATGGGATAGCAATAATAGAAAAATAATAATTTTTAGTCACGTCAACTGAATGTCCAATCAAAGAGTGTAAAAGTGACAGTTAAATTAATGTGCGAGACCTCAATGATAACATTATAGATGAAAACAAAAAAACAAAACCGTAAATTCAACCAAGAGCAAGAGCGAAACCGTGAAAGGGTAGAGCCACATATGACTTCAAAATGACAGATAAAACTGCCTGTTAGATTTCATGATTATTTTTTACTAACGTATGAAGAAGCATTGACTAAACCAGATAAACAAACATGTGTGGAAAGATGAAGAGAAGCAATCACTTGATACAAACAATGTAAGGGTAAGCAATGAAGAAGTTGGAAACTATAAAATCTTTTAGTGTAATGAATAGACGGAGCAAACACATTGATAAAATATCATTGATACGTCTGGTTCTAAAAGAGATTAAAGCCGTCTTTAATCTCTTTTAGAACCATACGTATAAAACAAAAAAAAACAAAACGACAAGTTCGATCATTTTTTATTTCCTCTTTAGTTCGCTGTTTTATTTTGTTTTTCTACATTGTATTCACAATCGTATATAAACGACGACATAATCTCACAAATACATTCAATAGATTATATTTATTTCATTTACAGCTTATGTATGAGTACATTTAGGTTTCCTGGAAGAGATTCAAGATGGCTTTGATGTAAAATATCATTACATAAAAGAACAGGTATCGGGAGGGACTACTAAAATTGAAATACATCGAAACTGAAAATCAGTACGAGACCTTTTCACAACACCACTTGGGAATATAAAATGCTTTTCAACAAAATAATGATTTGGACATAACCGGAGGATAAAATTAAAGGATAGTGTTGGAATGTAATTTTACGCGGTATGCAACCTCAAAACATCAGCATTATGAATGTAATCATACTCAGTGTGCAGCCAAAAACTGCGGAGTGAAGTAGTAGAATAGTGGATTTGTAAAAAAGTTTGTATAGAAAGCAGACATAATATAATTAATAAAATAATCTAAGTAGCGTGTTTAGTTAATTCATCCTGATTTTATATTTATATATATATATATATATATATATATATATATATATATATATATATATATATATATATATATATATATATATATATATATAACAAACTTATTTATTAAATATTAGTCAATTTTATCTCATAAATAAAATTGTTTGTTAAATTCAATAAAAATATTATAAATTTGATAAAAAAACAATAAATTTCATAGTTTGGAAACGATTTGTGCAGTTTATTCAATTTAAAAAAATTTTTAAAGAAAAATAATAAAATTTACTAATATTTATCAAAAGTATTAAAAATTTAATTAAACTTAAAAATATTTTGTCAAAATTAATAAAAATTTTATTAAATTTTTTCGTTAAATGTTTTTTCAAATATTGTTACTTTTCTATAAAATTAATGAAAATTTGTAGTCAACTTTCATTTAGTTTGACAGTAGTTTATCAAATTTATTACCTCTCTGCAGTATATTTTTTTAATTTGCCATTTACCGTTAGAATAACTTCACATTGGGAAATTCATATAAGTATTTTAGCCAAGAGTAGATGTGTAGCTAAAACTTTAAATTTTTGTGTTTTTATATTTATACAATATAGCGGTATTTTTTATACTAATTTGTGTACTAGGTTTTAAAATAAATATAACTTTTAAAGGAATATAAAGTAAGTATTTTTATATTCATATGGTAGTGCTATAGTTAACTTATTTAATTTTAATCATGTTAATATTTTATGTACATATAATAAAAGGTCATGCAGTGAGAAAGAGGTAAAAAAACAGTACTAAACATTCAATTCAGGAAATAACCAAATCAAAATCTACAGATGAAATATTGCAAAAATGGATTCAATATAAAAAGCCTTTCTATAAATTGGTGAGTATTATTTTTTAGATTTTTTGCGTGTTTCATGTAAATTATTATATTAATGTGTATTTTCTTTTAAATTAAAATTTTTGTCTGTTTGAACCAAATACGTCCGCTCTAAATTATAAATGTTGGAAATTTTATTATCGACTATCGTTAGCTTAATTTTGGAAGCCACAAAGTATTTGTCCAATATTCAATTAATAATTTAACATATTGCAAAATTAAAAGATTTTTTTAAAATATTTTTTAAATGATTTTTGTTTTCTATTAGGTTGAGATAGATTTCAATACAATTTATCCAAACATGGAAAGCATTGAAGACAAGTTTACAACGTTCGCATTGAGAATGTATGAGGTTTTTAAAAAAAAGGAAAGATAAAATTGCCATATTCATGATGGAGGGCTTAAAAGAAAATGAAAATATGTTATAGTTTATTTTTAAACGATTATTAATAATGATGTCTACATTTTCCAGATTGGTCACATGTATTGATTTTGTATCTTTTACATTTTGTGCCAACATTTTGAATAGTTAAACAATTGAATGGCCAAAACCATACTAGAAAGGCACCAATAAAAGATTCTCGAACACCACTTATATTGATTGGTGCAACAGGATGGTAACAACTTTTAATTTTTCTTAAATCCTCCTTGAATAATCCAGAAGAAATTTTGATAAATTTAGATGGAATCAAGTATATTGTATATTCTCTAATACTAACTTTAACATTAAATTTAAACTTTCTTTTAAACTCTAACTTAAACTTTCGGAACAAAACCCTTGCGGTTAATAATTTAAAATTATGAATAAAATAATGGATAAATAATGATTTTTAATACCCAAAAATTAATTTTATCTTAATCTGAAAAAATATGTTAGTAAACTTATAAAATTTTCTATGTTTTAAATGTTTTTCTATGTTTTCTAAAATTTAAATAAATTTCTAAAAATTAAGTCAATGACTTATTTATTAAAAAAACAATTTATATTAATAATTTAAAAGAAAAAATATTCAAATAAATTACACGATTATAATTTTGAAGAGTATTTTCATCAAATTATTAAAAGTGTGTATCAAAATTATCACGAATTTCAGTAAACTTAACAATAATTTCTTTAAATTCATTACTCTGGCTTTGAAGAAATTTTAATTTTATATATATATATATATATATATATATATATATATATATATATATATATATATATATATATATTTATATATATATATATATATATATATATATATATATATATATATATATATATACATATATATATATATATATATATATATATATATATATATATATATATATATATATATATATATATATATATATATATAAATATATATATATTTATATATATATATATATATATATATATATATATATATATTTATATATATATATATATATATATATATATATATATATATATATATATATATATATATATATATCTTAAATCTAACAGACAAAATTGTGTATTTCCCAGGATCGTTCTTTCATATTAGTTATTCCGTCTGGTATTCCATAGGGCAGCTACTTTAGACCATTACTATTTAAGTTATTTATTAATAATGTTGTGTAGTGTTCAAAGTTTTGTGAGTGTCTTTTTATGCGTTGACTTAAAACACTATGCTGTAACTAATTCGTTCAGTTCAACTAGGAATAAATTGCTCAATAAATTGATCAACTAGGAATAAATTGCCCTTAAATAGGAGTAACTGCAAAGTTTTTTTGTAGACATCATTTGCCTTGGTTACGTACGTCAGGTCGAAATAATAATATGCCTTGGTAATTTTGGGATCTGTTTTATTAAGATCATTCGACAAGGATTGAAATCATTCATAAATAATTTTTGATTAATGCATTACGTCGTTTACCTAACTCCTCGGTTTTGTTTGCCAAAACGGTTTGCCTTAGTAAATTCACAAACGTGACAAGGTGGGCGTAAAATTGCTTGTGCTATACAAATGCTCGCAATGTTCTTTGCTCTAAAATTTAATTACAATAAAATTGAAATAAACAAACAAATTATGTTTTACTATTACCAGTTTTGACTTTTTTTGACGACAAAGTTAAACCAAAGTAAAACAAAGTTAAAGTTAATTCAGGGTTGTTAGCTTGAAAAACGGAAGCGTACATAATTTCGTTAAACCAATATAGACCCAAAACTTGTATGTTTGGGTCTCCCAACATTTTGCGAATACTGTTGAAAGTGTGAATACCGCATACACAGAATCCTCCATAACTTACAAAGCATGATCTTTCCACTTACATGCAAAATATGATCATCCCAGGTTACATTTTTGTTAATAATTAAACCAAAATTTCTTTCTACTCATGAATACTACATATTTATAAAAAGTTGATTAAAATCTAAATATTAGATTATAATATTCTAGAATATAAGTATTTGCTCTTTTAAAATATATTTAAGAATTAAAAAAAAAAACGAAATTATGGCTGTAAGTTTAAGCTCACAAAATGATTTTGGAGCAGTGGTCTTAGCTATAATAGGAAAATTTTTGAACTTTTTCGTCTAAAGCGTAATTTGAGAAGTGGTTTAAGTTTCATTGGAAGCATCAATTATATAAGAATAAAAATGTATATATATATATATATATATATATATATATATATAAATATATATATATATATATATATATATATATATATATATTTTTATATATATATATATATATATATATATATATATATACATATATATATATATAAATAGATATGTGTGTGTGTATATATATATAAATATATATATATATATATATATATATATATATATATATATATATATATATATATATATATATATATATATATATATATATTTATTCTCATTACAAAACATGCGCCTCTTGAACAAAAAATTTTACAAAAAGCGAGTTGAAACTAAAAACACAAAGCCCGCCACCACGTTTATTTCATCTATCATTGCAAAAGACTATTAAAACCGACAATATATAAACTGGGATTTCACTAAAATTAATATTTAACCAGAGTTCCACAAAGTTGTTGATCTCGAAAATAATTAAACACTTGTTACTATACAAAAATAAGAAAATATGAATTTTAATTACGAAATTACTTGGCCAGCTTTTGTTCATTGATGTGAGAACTCTCGTTTTATATGATTCTTCGAACCAATATAATCTCTTTGAGCTTTACTTAGTGAGCCATCATACTGATATAAATATGCGATATTTACAGTAAGTCTAATCTATAATGTTTAAGGGCACAATTTGGTCAATCCAAGTTGATCATTTGGTTTAGAGTCGGATTAATTTTAGTTTTTTGATCGAAACCTAAAACAGATTTTAATTAAAATTAATGCTTACAATAAGGTTTAAATGTCCTTTTAAACTGAATAAATATTTTTAATATCCATTCGTGAGCATTAAAATAAGATCGCAGAAAATTAAAATTAAAATAAAAAAAGTGTATTGTATTATTTTGCTTCATATTGATATTTGTCACGCAATATTTAATTAACTTACCCGTTTTCTAGATTTTACTGATTATTTTTAAATGTTTTTCAAAAACAAAACATGAAATATCCGATTGAATCACTTCACTTATACAAATATGCGTTCTACTCGTTTGACATATGAAGTAAAAAAAAATCACAAAATCAATTGAGACGTTAAAGATTTCAAATATTTGAGGCTTTTGAATTCGGTATTCCTAAGCTAAGCCAAGATGAAAAGATTTCGTTGGATTTAATTTAAGATTTAAGTTAATGAATTTATTAGAATTTAATGAAAAAACCCTGAATCATTAAAAAAAGTAACAATTCATAGGCAAAGAACAATATATTATACAGTAGATTATAAATAATTAATTTCCCAGCCAGGAAAACATATAATAAATAATAGATAAAAAAATCTCATCTAATTAATTAACTTTTTTTAAAGTTTTTTGTGTTTTCTATTTTTATTAATAAAATAACAAAAGCTAATTAATAAATTAAATTTATATCGAAACCACAATAACAAATATACATATATACATGTATATATATATATATATATATATATATATATATATATATATATATATATATATATATATATATATATCCATATATACATATGTACATTTATAACAACAAAATCAAAAAGCATAAATAAAAACAAACTTTCTGCAGCTTTTGTTACAATTTCCACTCGAAACTTTTATTTTGTAATTTTAATGATTTCTTCCGATATGATATTGCACTTTTCTCTGTATTGCACTATATATTATATGTACATTGTTGTGTTATTTTGCGGTATTTCCAAGAAAAACTATGAGATGAAATCATAAAATGGTTAAACAAAAAAAAGCAAAAAACCAAAATAAATGTAACCTCAAAAAGAAAAACCGGATATAACTTAGAAAATGATTTTTCATTTGGTGTTTAGAGGGATTAAAAATATGTATATAGAAATGTGCAAAACAAAACAAAATTACAAACAAAGGAAAAAATGAAAAATTGCAACTGAAAATCGATATGAGAAAAATGAACAGTAGAATTTTTTTTTTATTATGTTTTTGGGGTTTTTCATGTTGATGTTACATACATATACATTATTAGCTAATGCATGAAATGTAATTTATAATCAAACAAAAATTGTATGTACATAAATATTTAATGTAATTTATGGTAGCTGATCAGTGGGACAGAAGAGGTGGTTGTGGGGTTTTTCTGACAGTATAACCAATATTTTTGTGTATATACTGTACATTCTGCAAATCATTTTTTTATCATAAACGAATACAATAAAGTGGTATATTTATACACTAGCAAGTGCACATATCTTTTAGTATATTTCAATTTGTAAAATGTTTAAATCTACTTCCTATGTACTTTGGTTTGCCAAAAATGGGTCTAAATATTTAACATTTACTTGCAATGTAACACTTATATTGTACATTATTTAGTGTTTGTCGTGATAATGCAAAAAAACTGGTTGGGGAAAGCATAAAATAAAATTTTGTAGACTACGCATATATATATATATATATATATATATATATATATATATATATATATATATATATATATGTATATATATATATATATATATCTATATATATATATATATATATATATATATATATATATATATATATATATATATATATATATATATTTATATATATATATATATATATATATATATATATATATATATATATATATATATATATATACCCGAGTAACAATTATTAACCACGGTTAAAATTTAACTTTCTGACATTAACCATTTAGTTTAAAATACGTTATTTTATAACTTTGTAAATGTTTAACCTAAATGTGAATTTATTTAACTTAAATAAAACTTATTTCAAATTAACCTTGTTTCTACCGGAACCTAACGTTAGTTATTTATAAGTTAAATGATAACCATACAATTGAGCCATACCTTACCAACTATAAAACTAAAGTTAAACTTTTAAAAATCACTGTGGATTATTAGTAATTTTCAAACCTTTTTTTTAAATTATTTAGTTGAATTTTAACCATTTATCAACTTTTCTGTAACCATGGAAGTCGAAAATATCTTATATCCTCATATATTCCTAATATTTTATAGACGGTAACATTTAATTTTTTTACTAGAATATAAATTAAATCTTAATTTAACTAAAACTCGCATCTATCGTTAGTGAAGATGAGGTTTTGGAAGCAAAAGTATTTGCTATACTAATTGCATTAGTGAAAGTTATAGTAGTGATTCTAACATTAATCCTAAAAATAAAGAAAGCACTGACAATATTCCTAGAACTAAAAGTGACAATGATTTGACTGTGAATTTGTATAGTGAACATGTTTTGTGGACAATGGCATTAAATGTTGGGCGTTAAAACATTAAACTACTCAAATATCTAGGATTGATTTACCAGATTTTTTCATAACTCATGGAATAATGGGATTACCAAAAGATGCACGTACATTACTACAAACTCCGAAAAATAATGAGATCGTGATCATGGAGCCCGGCTGCTCTTTTACAAGTATCATTTTCTGGTATAATTGAACAAAATTTTAATATCGACGGTCTTCCAATAAGCAGAAGCTCAAAGGCACAGCTTTGACATATTTTGTGCAGCATTTTTCAAACAAAATTCAAAACATTTCCTGTGGGGATTTTTTTTTTGGTTTCCGCAAACCTGGAAATGTGAATGAGTATTTGAAAGAATTCGTAAATGAAGCACAAGATTTTATAATGAATGGATTTCAACAAGAAACTAGAAGTAAAAATAAAAAATTTTATATGTGAGGCTCCAGCTGTAGCTTTTATTAAAGGCATAAAAAATCATAATGGATATTTTTTTTTGTGGAAGATGTTATGTAGAAGGAAATTATTGCCACGTGGTTCACCATGTCTATTATGCAGAATATACGTTTAGAAGAAGAAATAATGAAAATTGTAGGAACAAGGAACAAAAGGAACATCACACTTGTCGCACAATTCTAGAAGACCTTACTATTGATGATTTAAAATAATCTGATAGAATAACAAACAAAAAAAACAAGTAGACAATTTTCATGCCGAAATAAAAACGGCCCTGGATTTAATATTAGATAAATATCTAAGCGAGTGATGTAGAAAACCACAAAACGATGAATTCCCGATTAAATTCCCGATAGAATACATTTCAAGATTAAAAGAACTGGAAGAACTATTGCATAATTCTAAAAACAGCCAGATTAATTTGGTAAATAGTTCTTATTTTTAGCTAATTTACAGATAAAAAATATCAAAATATGGCGGGTTGAAATCAGCTTTAGTACATTTTTTAAAATTAACGAAACAATATGTATGGCTGTCAGGAAATTATTTCGCAACCTTACAGAGAGCTCCAATGCTGTCTAATGCTGTATATATATATATATATATATATATATATATATATATATATATATATATATATATATATATATAAGAATAGCACCACGCAATCAGGATATACTGCAATGATTTGCAATTGATAAGGTATCCAAATCTATAAACGTTGCGTCAATTTTCAGAGTTATGGTCAAGTGTTTGTTAAAACAAATTTAAATAACGTCATAAAATTATACTCTACCAATCAACTGTTTAAAATTTTTCCCTGCGGCACTGGAACTTATGATAGTAGATGGATTCGACTAAGTTCGGTGATTCTCCTGAGCATAAACCCACAAACAATAACTACGCTGATTAATCACTGAATTCCCTGCTGAAAAATAAAAGCGGGTTGCACTAATGCTTGTTCAACATTAATGACGTTAAAAAAAAGGTCGATGAGCATAATTTATTTTTTGAAGTGGTGTCTATGGATGTTATCTGTCTGACTAATAGTAAGATTAGGGAAGCTGTATCAAATAGCTTAATAGCAATTAATGATTTTTGATGTTATCGTAATGACCGGTCACGAAATATAGGCGTTTGTGTTTATGTTAAAAGGTTAATCTTGGTGAATGTAGTCAGCTGTATAAATACTGTTAATTTTAGAATTCTGTTACTGGTGTTAAATATTCATTTGATTGATTCAGAATGTACGGCCAAGCATTAAGCGGGATCACCCGGATTTGGCAGGGTCCATCGTACACCCTTGGAAGGATAAGGCAGGATACTAGTTAAATTATTGAGATCGACCCTGTTCCAGGTATCTTGGTGGTTAGTTAAGGTGGCCTAAGGTAAATACATTTTTCGTGGGGTAGGGAAAGGTACCTTTTCTTATCAGTAATTGAACTTTCCTCTGTCAGTAATGGCAGAATTGATCTGGTTTCAAGGTAGGAAATATTTAAACTACTGTTAGCATACGATAATCTCACTGATAATGAACTGTTCTGCATTCTACCATTCCTTCTTAGCATTTCCAGTGTGCTACCATTCAACTGTAATCTGCAATGTTTCTGTGAAAAAAGTCTTTTAATGGGCTAATTTTTCAAAGCCGTAGGATGTATAAATTGGATTATTTTTGCCTGAAATTTACAATTAATTCATTTATTACATAATTAAAAATATAAATTTATAAAAATTATAATATAATTTTGATTTAATAAAATTTGATTAAACAGCACAAATCAATTGAACTAACCGTTTTATGACAAATACGCATGTAATTGCCGAAAATCTAATTTATATCCACTTTATTTGATACAAAATTTTAAAATTAATATAAATTAGATTCTAAAATGTTGATTTAAAATTCTAAGTTAATTGAATTAATGGTTTTATGACAAATTCGTTCTGTTACTGGAGTTAAATATTCACAATCAAAAATTCTGCTGTAGGTTGTATATACAGGCCACCTAGTGCGAAAGATATTTCCGACTAACGTATGCCGCGTTTGAATTATATGAGTTCGGTATTGCGATACGCTTTACAGCATAAATTTATACGCTTTAGTTAGTCAGGGATGTGTATCAGAATTGTGTAGCTATGAAAACATGTAGAATTTATAAGCCACGTTGGACAACCAATAATAGACTGAACAATAGGCTGCAACTATAAATAAATCATGATATTTGTTTAAAAAATAATTGGTAATCCCCCTTAACGGAACACCCCTTAATACTTATACGTACGTTAAAATTATAAAAAAAAAAATTTTGCAAAATCATATCCACATTTGACTAAAAATCAAAATTTTAAATTAAATTAATTTGTTTAGAAGTTTTCCGTTTTTAGAGGAATTTTTTAAGGGGTTGAAATTTGATTAGTGTTTTGTATATCAAATCATTATACTGTCATGATGGATGACTTGTATGAGTACATACAACATATATATGCTCTTAATATCGTAATCAAATTATAAATTTGAAGATGGTTTAATGTAACAGTTGGTATACAAATTGGTTTAGCGTACACCATATTTCATGTAATATAAAAGTCTTAACATATCAAATGATTCGGCACATTTTGGTCATGCTTCCAAATGTTATATTATTATGAAAATAAAAATAAAAATACTTTGTCGCCCACATGTTGCTTGTATAATCCTTATTGGTAATAATAAATAATAAATTCAAGGGCGAACGTGACTGAAATACAATTTTTACGGCCGTTACAAGAAAAGTTATAAAACGAGAAGTTAAATGATTTACAGAACGAGATTAAAAATTCGAAGAAAATACCATTACCGTTTTACGTATAAGGAAAGTTAAGTGATGACCAAAATTTGTTTTCTTATTTAGCGTACAGTTAAGTTGCGATGATTTTTTCAAACAGACAACTAGACGACTTAGCGATAGACATCATACATAGCGATGGACAAGTTGTTGTCGATTAAAATAGACAAACTTAATTTGGATAGGCTTAAGGTGAAATTAAACACAGGTCAGCACATAAATTGAAATACGACGTTACATCAATTATGCAGTACGTTTTCCGTGTTGAGTTTTTAATGATTTTGAGAATCTTCTGACCTGCTCCTCCACATTGTAGAACATTGTAGCAACTGTCAATGTATGAATGTAATAATGTCATGGTTTCAAACGTCTAGTCAAATTATAAAAAATTATGAAGAAAAATTAAATTTGTAGTAGTGTGCGATATTTCTTATCGTTTATTGTAATTGTCATAGCAACGACAAAATGTAAATTTTTGTTATATGGAGAATTGGTGTATTCCAATACTACATTTTAGTTAGAGTGTCAGAAAAGAGGTGCGCTACTTCCCATATGTTCTTTTTACTGAGAAAATTTATTTTTAAAACAAAATTAAAAATGTTAATAATAAATTTAGTTAATAAAATTAATTCCTTGATATTCAATTAATTCTTTAATATTAAAAAAAACACAAAAAAATTAAATTGAGTCTATTAAAATTTTCAATTTATTTGCTAGAAAATTAAATTCCAAACAAAATGCAGACCTATATTTTTTCTCAATTTCAAATCCAATTCCAATTCCATAGTTAAATATAACACGGCTATTATTTTTCCGTGTTTTATTTCATTTTAGATTTTAATACCTCTATAAAACAAAAAACTCTATATTTTGACAGTTTCAAGTCTCGTATCGAGTAGAGTTGAAAATGACCTTTGAAACAATATGGTGCCAAAACGCACATTTTTGTTGTAACAATGTGAGTTTAAGAACGATGGGAAACTGTCATTGTTAACAATATTGTTACAATGTAGAGTTTAGGAAAGCGCTCCGGCTACTCTAAACTGCTACCCATGGGTGGCGAATCGTGTAGCTGAGATTCAGACAAATGATTATCTTGAACCAAGTAACTTTATCCACTTTGAAGATAACCCAGCAGGATGTGCATCGCACACCACCGGTGGTGTGAGATTTAAGAGAATTGACACAAATGTCTGATCGTAGATTTAAAGAAAACCGATATCAATTATGAAACAACTGAAGGAAAGAAGTATAATGAAGAGACATATATACGCGTTGATCAACCATAAAATAGTTAAAGTGTCTAATGATTATAATCATTAGATACTTTACTTCTAATCAACAAACATGGCAAACTTTGTTCACTTCGTCTATCCATGGATAAAACAATGTAATTTGAAAGGAAAACAATTCCAATCTTACTCCACAAAACATTTCGTTCAATGAATATAAAATTAAATTAAAGTCATAAAGTGTTGCCAATTTGCATCTGGTTTTCCAATTAGTGTTTCAACTTTTGTATTACTGGAAATTTTAAGTTGTGTGACCTTTACAACCACTAATAAGACTTTTTGATGTCGGTTATTTACTTAAACTCTTTTAACTCTTTAAGTTCGTTATTCTTAATTTGTCACTTTTTCCAGAATATGATAATGTCGATCTGTGGCTGTAAAATTTTCAAGAATAAAGAATCCATTAATAATATATTTTTTACATGGTTTGGTTATATTCATTAATGTGATAACCCACATCCATAAAAAAAACTATCAGTTCAAAAAATCAGCAAACACACACCACCAACATTCGACATGGAATCCATATGTACTAGTCCGACTAGTCAATCTGTGATTTATTTAAATCTACAGCCCAACGTCAGTATAGCCATTTGGGACTTCAATGCCAGGGCTGGCTAAAATCAGTTAGATTTGAAGACATACAAAATATGAATTATAAAAATAAAGATCCTTACTCCCGACATGAACTTGGAACCAATAAAAAAATAATTGTACTTTGTGATTGAACACGGTCTGATTGTGGCTAGCATATTATTCACAATCGCACAGATCAAAAAGCTTAGTGCAACGACTAAACCAACGTTATCTCATGCAGCGAATTGCTTTAAGCTATGCTTTTAAAATTCATAGGAGATACTTTGTTAAATTATTTTTTTAAATCTTATTAGATTTGCAAAGAAACTGTTTTTTGGCCTATCTGTATGGAAAGAGAACAATCACAATGCAAAAACAATCAGAAGCAAGTTTTTTTTGTATGTCATACATACATATTGCTGTACTAGATCCTATATTGCAGAGGATCTATCCTGTGGATAAAATTGAAGGTGCAAAGCTACTAAGCATGATTTCGTCCGAATTGGTTAACTAAAATTGTTTTGCAAGGAACATTATTTTTTTTATTAAGAAACGACTCGTGATGTCAACGAGTGCCATATTTTTTGACGGTTCGTACATAACATCGGATGAATATCCTGGGATTTCATCAGTGCTCTTCGCCAAATCATAAAATCAATATAAAGTCAAGCAACACCCTAATTGCATTGAAATTATTTTATCTTTGAGCAGATCATCGAAAAACTTAAAAAAAAAATTCAAAGGTTAAGAGATGGACGAAAAATCGTAATATGTTCCTCCTATAAGATGTTCGCAGCTGAAAACTTATGATGACAGGATTTCTACACCAAAACAAAATGGTTTTTAGTAGTTGAGACCACACATGGAAACGTAGTCACTCAAGAGAGCAATGCGCATATGATTTCGATCTAAGCAGATGGTGCAATGATTTTTGTGGGACAAAGGCTCCACTCGATATTCACAGGTTATGATTATGATTTATGACAGCCAATAGTATAATGTTTAAACCTACTTAACTGAAATATATATATATATATATATATATATATATATATAGTTACATCCAGATCCAGTACTCAACCAAATACCAACAACAACCTCACAATATACAAAATTATTTCCAGATCTTAAACTAATCAAAGAACAAACAGAATTTATCAATACAAAATAATAAAATCAATCTCATTCCACTGTTATAAATAACAGGAAATGAGAGTAATCTTAGTATTATATTTAACCCTATATTGATTTCATTTATAATTATCGCCGTCCGTGATAATATTCAAAACAATATTTTTATCAATATGAATAAATTCATTTTCAAACGTTGCATATTTATCAATACAAAATAATAAAATCGATCTCATTCCGCTGTTCTAAATAACAGGAAATGATAATAATCTTAATATCAAACCCTATATAAATTTCATTTAATGATTATCGCCGTCCGTGATAATATTCAAAACAATATTGTAAACAAAATCCAAATTAATTTCTTTGTATAATTATTTCATTCTGTGAATGAAATACAAAAGATAACAAATCTAAACACTATTCTATAGTGTATATAAGCAAAACCAAATGTAAATCGTGGTTCATTATTCTAGTTAAACTTTAAACGCTAACACGTTTTGACAAATAAAATCCACATTTTAAAATAAATAAGTCCGGAGTTTTTAATAAAGTGAAACGCGACACGACGTGCAAAGAACTTTCGCTCGAACCAAATAAGTTCGATCCCGTAACTGGCGCAGCCGGTGGCTTTTCAAATTTCAGTTTGAAAAATTATTTTGTCAAAACAAAAAGTGTTAGAACAGTATTTAAAAAATAACATTTTAAAAGTTAAAATCAGTGTAAGAAAAAAAGTAAAGTGAACGTAAATAATATTTTTGTGCAGTTTTAAGTGCAAAGATAAAATAAAGCGAACATTTATAACATTTTTGTGCAGTTCTAAGTGCAACAATAAAATTAAGTGAACATTTATAATATTCTTGTGCAAATCTTAGTGCAAAAATAAAATAAAGTGAACATTTATAATATTCTTGTGCAGTTCTTAGTGCAAAAATACAATAAAACACTTTAATTAAAACTGGTTTTTGTTTAAAAATTAACTAGTGCACAATCTATCGGAAGATTACCGGTTCAACAAACCAATCAGAAGTAAAAGAATAGTTTCGAGCAATCTCAATACAATGAAAAATTTATTTTTCGTATCGATTGCCTATTCGATTGTTGCATGGTAAGTGAAAATATTTTTGCAAATTTTATTTCCACAACCCAAATAATATCCCACCAACCTTGGTACATAAGAATACCGAAGGATACTACCACTGCTTGCACGATAGCAAACGGGGCCTTAAAAATTAAAAATTAAAACTTAAAAATTAAAAATTAAAAATTAAAAATTTATTTAAATTTTACGAAGTGAATAACTATCATAAAAATGCCTGGAGATAACCAAATTAATAATTCTACTGAAAAATTAGACATGGACGAACTTAACATGACTATGGCACAGACTTCAATTATAGACAAATTATTTAAAACATTTAAAACTCCCGACATAATTAGAGACATGAACGAATTCACAGGTGACATACGGACACTATATCAGTTCATAAACGATGTCGAAGACATATTCATTATGTGCGGAGAAATACTACCAAAAAATACAGACCCTCCAGTAACATTCATAAAAGCTATTAGAAATAAAATAAAAGGCGAAGCCAACGAAATACTAATCGCAAATGATGTATCATCTTCAGATTGGAATGAAATAAAAAATTGTCTGATCATGCACTATTCTGACCCAAGATCGGAAGTCGCACTCATCAGAGATTTACATCGAACGCGACAGTCAACATTAAGCTCCAAACAATTTTATAATAAAATTATAGAAATACAAACTGCGTTAATTGCACATTCCAACCTACACGGGGGAAATAATAGCAAACGCATGTTATATAAAGAAATGTGCCTCGCTCAATTTATAGCTAACCTCAAAGAACCACTTGGTTCTAATATTAGAAGCCGAAATCCAGATAATCTGGCAGACGCACTAGAAGCATGTTTAAGCGAAGAAAATATGTATTATATTAAATTTCAACCACCTACACGAAAGTTTCAAAATTTCCGAAGTAACGTACTAAAACCAATGGTATCTTTCAAACCAGTAGATAATAAGGAAATTGTACCGTATCAACCTAAACCAGGACCATCAGGTTATCAGCAAAAACCAAACTGGATACCGAAGCAAGAATATAACAATAGTAAGACACGTTTCCCCGCAATTAAACAAGAAAGAAATGTTAATATTACCGAAACAGACGAACTGGAGAACGAAGAGGACAATGACGAAGTTTTGGAAGAAACAGAGGATTTTTTTCAAGACGACGCCTCGGACACCAGCGAATAAACACACATGGAAAACAAGAATTACCGTACATTACAATTCACATTAAAAACCGACCAATTCATCTTCTCATTGATACAGGAGCCGATGAATCATATTTAGATCCTGATCTTCTTAAACTTGAAAAAACAATAGAAATTAAACCAGTAACAATAAAAACAGTCAGTCAACCACTAATTGTTGATCGAATTGTAATCCTTAACGGAATCAAGGAGTTAAAAACTAAAGAAAAACTAAAATTTCACCTTCTCAAATTTCACGATACATTTGACGGATTAATAGGAACAAATTTAATGACACAACTAGGCATAGTAATAGATTTAAAAAATAAAGACTTAATTCTTCCTACTCATACAATAAAAATTAAATCATTTAAAGCAGGTAGCAAGAACATCAATTTCACAAATGGCCTACCAAGAACCCAGCTAGAAGAACTTCTAGAGAAATATCAAAAACTGTTTGACACAAGCTCAACATTACCCTACACGGGAGACATATCACATTCAATAGAATTACTAAACGAAACTCCCATTCATAGAAAACAGTATAGATACCCAAACGCCCAGATCCCAGAGATCAAAAGACAAATAAATGAATTATTGGCAAACGACATTATCCAAGAGAGCAATAGCCCTTGGAACAGTCCAATAATTATCGTAAGCAAGAAAGACGATAAATCCGGACATAAAAAATTTAGGATGGTAATAGATTATCGAGAGCTAAATGTTAAGACGATAGACGATAGATTTCCCGTCCCAAATATTGAAGAGCTACTTGATCAACTCAATGGTTGCAAATTCTTTTCAGTAATTGATTTGAAATCCGGATTTCACCAGGTCAAAATGAACCCCGCGGATATCCAAAAAACCGCATTTTCTGTACTCGGAAATCATTACGAGTTTAAAAGAATGCCATTTGGCCTGAAAAACGCGCCATCTACATTTCTCAGACTAATGAACCGAACACTAAACAGATATATAGGAAATATATGCCTCTGTTATATGGACGATATCATAGTCTATAGTAAGTCAAAGAGCGAACACATACTTCACTTGGATGCAATATTTAAAACATTAGAAAAAGCAAATATGAGGATACAGCTAGACAAGTGTAAGTTTATGGAAAAACAAATAAAGTTCCTTGGACATATTGTCAATACTACAGGGATCCAACCAGACCCAGATAAGATTGACACAATTACAAAAGTATCTATACCCAAAACAACTAAGCAAATCAAGCAATTTTTAGGTCTAATAGGTTATTACCGCAAATTCATAAAGAATTTCGCGGAAAAAACAAAACCAATATCGAAATTACTAAAGAAAGGAGCAATAATTAATCCCAAAGATAGTACATACATCAAATGTTTTAATGAATGTAAAACTTTACTTACAACTAAACCTATCTTAGAATATCCAGACTTTAATAGAACGTTTAGGTTAACAACGGATGCATCAGACTATGCAATAGGCGCAATCCTATCTCATGACGATACAGATAAGCCTATAGCTTACGCTAGCCGTACACTAAACGAAGCAGAAACCAAATATGATGCCACTAACAAAGAACTTTTGGCAATCGTTTGGGCATGTAGGCATTTCAGACCATATCTATACGGAAAAAGATTTGAAATACTTACAGACCATCGCCCTTTAGAATGGTTGATGTCTTTGAAAGATCCTTCATCCAAGCTAGTCCGATGGCGATTAAAGTTATCGGAGTTCGATTTTAAAATAAAATATAAAAAAGGGACCAACAACAACAATGCAGATGCACTCTCTCGTCTAGAAATAAATGTAAGCGAAACGTGCACAATCCCAACGACACAAACTCCAATAAATGATTTCAAAACTCAAGTAATATTCAAAGTTGGACCCCAACAAACCCCAAATAGACCTAATCGTACAATAGAAACCATTAATAATAATACAAGGTTTACATACCAAAAACAGCTGTATAATGAATTGTCAGTACGTTCAATTATGTCCGACATAGCGTCAAAACATAAAGGAAACATAGCAATTGACTGTGATGATAAAATAGCAGAAACTATAGCAAACTGGATAAAAACCTCAAAATATAGAAACAAAATAAACGTATGTAGAATCCCAAACCTAAAAGAAAACAACCATTGTATAGCAAACCCGTTAGTAAACGATGATATTACAATTCAATCACAAGTGTCATCAACATTACTAAAAGAAGGCATACAACAAACTCCAGAAATCCAAAATGCATCAGAAATACAAGAACAAATCACAAAACAATATTGCCTTACTGCCAACTTAGGCATACAGGAAATCAATAACCCAATTGACCAATTAAAAATAATAATTGAAACACACACAAGGGACCATAGAGGAGCAAACGAGAACTATGCTCAAATCCGAAAGAAATTTAAATTCGCTAACACTAAAGAAATGATTCAAACATACATAAATAACTGTGACGTTTGCAGCAAAACAAAATACGACAGAAACCCAATTCAAATGGAACAACAGTTAACAGAAACAGCAACAAAACCTAACGAACGAATACACATTGACACCTTTTCACTTAGATCAAAACAATTTTTAACAATAATTGACGGATTTTCACGATTTGCATCAGCCTATGAATTACCGAATAGAGAATCAATAAAAGTAGTAAATATCTTAAAAAAACATTTTTCTCAGGAAGGTATTCCTAAAACAATTATCTCTGACAGTGCGACAGAATTCACATCAGACACATTTAAACAATTTGCAGACAGATTCAACTTTTTACACCACAAGACTACACCCAAATCAAGTACAGGAAATGGAATCATAGAACGATTACATTCCACATTAACAGAATTAATACGTATAAAATTTGACGGAAACAGAACAATAAAAACGGACGATTTAATGACAGAAGTTATAATAGCATATAACAATTCAATTCATTCAGCTACGAACTTTACACCAATAGAACTCCATAGAGCTCACATAGTACTTCAGAGTTTCCCAGACAATTTAGCAACAGAAGACTTTGTTAAAACTTTACAATCAGAATACAACCGACGTACTGAAGCAATCGCCGAAAAAGAGAAGAAAACCAAAGTAGCAAGAATAACAAAAATAAATAAAGGCAAGGAACCCCCACCGCAATTCCAAACCAGCGATATAGTCTACGAAAAACTACACACTAGAGATAAGACGGCCCCGAAATACATGAGGCACACTGTTACTCAAAATTTACCCGGTCCCACAGCTAACACAAATAAAAGAACAATTCATAAGAAAAATATTAAAAGACACTCTACCATTACAGGACAGTTGGATCAATCGACATAGTTGACTATACGCAAAACAAAGGAATTATACCAGTAGTATTAGGTGAAGCCAGAATATACCAAAACAATCAGCAATTTCTACACGTGATAAACACAACAGCATATTTACCCATAGTCATACAGAACACAAGCAATTTAGACAAGATATCGGAACAAATCAAAAACCAAACTAACACGAAACTAGAAAATTTTTTCAAAACTAGACTGAGAACTCTCAGAAAAGAAACAAAAACTTTAATAGAATCAATAGCTAGCTACCATACAACCAAAAGTACGGACTCGAAGAGGAATACATATAATCTTCGGAGACATAGTACAAGCTGATACAGATCAGATAAATAAAGCACTAAAAACAATAAACACAAACGAAAATAGAATAATTTCAAAAATTAACGAGCAGGTAGAAATAAATAAAAACATGATAAATCGATTCAGGGAAATAGAAAACCATATAAACGGAGAAGTACAAAGTCTCACAAATAACATAAATCAAGCCAATCGACACTTAAATGAAATAGAAATGACATTAATAACAGATCAAAATCTTCACTCAATAGAATATGTATTACGAAGCTTACAGCAACATGTAGATGAAATTCTCGACTCTGTTCAATTAGCTAAACAAGGTTATATATCTCACTACATTTTAACCAAAGAAGAAAGTAACTTCATTTATGATAATTTGGAACAACAAAAAATTAAAATAAATTCAGAACACGAATTATATCAATTCTTAAAAATAAAAACATATTTCAAGCATCCAATGGTGGTATTCTCGATTATAATCCCACAATATTCCAAAGATATATTCCAACACATAAAATTATATCCGTTAACCATTAACCAAACCTATACCATTAAAATTCCTTCAAAATACATTCATACCCACAATAAAATTGCAAAATATTCTAACGAACCATGTGACAAAATCGACGATACGTATTTCTGCAGTAAAGAAGAAATCTACGAAACCCAAGATAAATGCATCGAACACATAGTTACAAACCAACCAGCACAATGCACATTAACGGAAGGCAAAACCATAAACTACATCCAACAAATAGAACAAAAATTCATTATAGTAAATGAGAATGAATCACTTGAATACAGAACAGATTGCGCAAATCAGACATCAAAACACCTTCCAAAACAATGTCTCATAACCTTTAAGAACTGTACCATAACAATCAAAAATATAACTTATCACAATGTACATAAAGAATATCAAGAGACGTACAGCTATGTACCGTTCAACGAGATAATTATAACAAATAAAACAAAAATGTTGGAGCCAGAAATTATTACCAATATCGCAATAGACAACATGAATAAACTAGAATACGTAAAACAAACTACTATACCACAAGTACATCATTACACTGCCTGGAGCATAACCACAATAATAACAGTCAGCATCATCGCGTATCTTTGTATGCTGAGATACTGCCCCAGCTGTACACCATGTCAATGGTATACAACAATCATGAAGTCACCAGACATCAAAAACATCTCAAAGAAACTACAAAAAACAAATTCCACTGAGGACAGTGAAAATCTTGGGATGGAGGAGTTACATCCAGATCCAGTACTCAACCAAATACCAACAACAACCTCACAATATACAAAATTATTTCCAGATCTTAAACTAATCAAAGAACAAACAGAATTTATCAATACAAAATAATAAAATCAATCTCATTCCACTGTTATAAATAACAGGAAATGAGAGTAATCTTAGTATTATATTTAACCCTATATTGATTTCATTTATAATTATCGCCGTCCGTGATAATATTCAAAACAATATTTTTATCAATATGAATAAATTCATTTTCAAACGTTGCATATTTATCAATACAAAATAATAAAATCGATCTCATTCCGCTGTTCTAAATAACAGGAAATGATAATAATCTTAATATCAAACCCTATATAAATTTCATTTAATGATTATCGCCGTCCGTGATAATATTCAAAACAATATTGTAAACAAAATCCAAATTAATTTCTTTGTATAATTATTTCATTCTGTGAATGAAATACAAAAGATAACAAATCTAAACACTATTCTATAGTGTATATAAGCAAAACCAAATGTAAATCGTGGTTCATTATTCTAGTTAAACTTTAAACGCTAACACGTTTTGACAAATAAAATCCACATTTTAAAATAAATAAGTCCGGAGTTTTTAATAAAGTGAAACGCGACACGACGTGCAAAGAACTTTCGCTCGAACCAAATAAGTTCGATCCCGTAACTATATATATATATATATATATATATATATATATATATATATATATATATATATATATATATGTATATATATATACTGCATCGATAAAATATAGCTTGCCGTCTATACATTTGGAAGTAGACTGTTGTTGTTTAATACCGTGTTCTGTCCCAGCCTTTTTTTAAAAATATGAAAATAAACAGCCCAATATAAATTTACTCCATTTTGACTCCTTCCAGATTCCCGGCTAATTGAAAATTATTCATACATGTTAACAATTTTTTCCTTTTAGTTCCTCGTAAACACAAATTTTTGATAAAAGTGTTGGATAAGACCATCACACCACTTAACTCCATAGCATATTATTCACCATAACTAACCCTATCATCACAATCACATTATTTTGTAATTGGCTCATAAAAATCGACACATAAAGGGTGATTAAGTTGGAGCTTACATATAAATTCTAAACACATACGACCTATATATGGTTATACGCCTAGATTTTTTTATTTCTTATCGGTTTGAATTGGCAGCAGATGCCAATAAAATGTCAAATACCAACCATTAGAATTGTGTCATCCTATTAAATCACTCTCTACAAATTATTATAATTTTCAATCAAATTAAATTTTGAACAACAAAACTATAAAAAAAACTAGTAAATCATAAAAAACTAACAATGAACTGTATATCAAAGTATAACCCTTTTTTTGTGTGCTTTACACGCGTTGTAATTGTTTCATGGAATCCCGACATCAAGATCAAAAAACTATACATTGTATGTAATCTAAACCCCTATAAAATTTTATTTTTGATTTTTCTATTTTTTTTTTATTCAATTAACTAGTCCTAAATTATAATTTCCATTTGAAAATAATACAATAAAAAAAATTAATAATCAGTTTAGATACTTTACCGAATATATAACTAATCATGATCAAACCCTCATGAATCATCTCCAAGTCAAACGGAAAAATAATTGTTTTTATTGCGTTCTCCGGAAGCCAGTAGTACAATGGTTTAGTGGGTATAGGGCACAAAGCAGTTGAATTGAAATTCTTTTTTTTTATAAAAGGCCTCCGCCCATTAGATTACAAGGAAATAATAGAAATAAAATTTAATTAGTTGAAACGGAAATTGGGATGAATTATTTTCCGAAAGCATGGTCATTCTAGACTCACACCGCCAACAAAAATGACTATAATTTGGTTAAAGTGATTTTTGTATTCTGTTTTCTAAATAATTCAATTACGTTTTAAAATTGATTCTAAATTTAAACTAATTTAAAATGGATGGTCCTAACATTTTCTAATTTTCTAATTATATACTAATATGTGTAGTATGTGAACAGTTTTTTTAAACCTTTAAAAAAATACTGAAAGGGAAAATCATTGATTTTCACTATGACTTTTGATTTTCTCTGTGTGTTGTTGATTCCCCCGAAGGAATAAAATTCAATTAACTTTTCATTTTTTTTTTCGTTGCTATCTGCAATTTTTTTTCGTACGAAACCTGTCTTAAGATAATCGAAAAGCAGTGAAAGAAAATCGTTTTATCGAGAAAAGCAGATTTTAAAATTTCAAATATACGAGAGTTAAGAACATACTCTGAGTTTTCGCGTGACAGAGGAATATCCAATTAAATCATCAGATAAATAATTGGTTTTTAAATGCATGTGGGTGTATATTTTGGATTTAAGATTAAAAAAGCATTAGTTCTTGTTAAAGGATTAACGTCACAGGTGTGTTCACTAACTATGAATGAACTAATGGAATACTGAGATTTTACAATTACAATTACATTTTATACAATTACCATTCAATAAATGCAATAATTGGTACTTGCACGAACTGTAATGTTTGTGCAAGTAGATAACTGTAGTTAACAAATGCCCTGTTAAGTTTTTACGTAGTCAGGAAGCGATTATACATATACAAACTTTCAGTCAGAAAAATCCAATATGATGAAACCTTTTATTTTGCATGAAAACTGTATGCAACCAAAACTGCTGCACAATATAACAATAAATTATATTATATTTAACAAAATACAACAAAGTGAAAGTGGTACTTAAAGATTTAGCAAATGATGTCATTTCAGCAGTCTTGTTCCTTTGTTTCTTAACAATGATGCAGACGACATAGTTTTTTAGTTAGCTTCTATTTGAATAGTTTTAGTTCTAGTGTTTGTGATTATTTTTCAACCTTGAACTGTATATATTGGTTTTACGAATTAATTGATCAAAACAAACAATAATCTAATAAAATCTGTCTGCTGGTGGTCTACCAAAAAATAAAAAATTCCAGGAACTTGGTTTTCAATTTTATACATTAAATGGAAAATATATATGGCTTACTGCGATGTGTGCAATCAAAACTTATAAAATACCTTTATAAATTCTACCGATAGATTCTATATACCATAGATTCAGATATAAAAATATGTTCCAATTAGAACAAAAAATAAAGGTAAGTGACCGGTATCTCTAAAATGCTGACTATTACTAGTTTGTAAACAAATTTTTAAAGCATTTTTTAGTTTACTGTACAAAGCACAAAAATATATTTTTCAATACATAAAAAGGTTACTTGGTTTTATTTTTTAATCGTTTGTTGCAAAATTTTCTATAGTAAAAGCCAAACTCATCGCGTAGCACACGATTCACGCCAATGTATAAAAAAAATAAAATAAAATTACCGATCTGACGTGGTCGTTATTATATTATATTTTTTCGTTATTATGACATTTGAATAAATAAATAACTTACACAAGTATAAATCTAATTTTTCTAAATGTTTTCATTCTCACTAATATTTTAATAATTCTAGAATTTGTACAGCCTACGTATTAGATGAATTCGGTTTTTTTACAAAAGGTTTTGGTTCATTGTCAAATGTATACTTTACAAACCTCTATTATGCAGTAATCACGAAAAATGCTTTCTTCTTTTGATTTTTACTTTCTCTATTATTATTTCTAGATATACTTTTTTGTTGCTTGTGTATAGAACATCTTTATTATATCTTAATCTATGATTTTACTTAATTTTAATAAATTTAATATTTTTATACAATAGGAAAATTTGTAAACTACCGGAGGATCAACAGGAACCAGTAACAGATGAATTTATTATTACTTCTCAAAACAGTATCATAATCAATTTGGATTTGCAATAAACCATTATGCCAAAGAAGAGCGGGAATTTCTTCAAGCTTGGGATTTTTTTGGTGCAAGTGAAATTGATAAAAAATTGGCCGAAATTGTTTTTGATCTGATAGACATTGAAAACACACTAAATAGCATAAAAATATATGCCACAGTATACGAGAATACTAGTACGATATAGCACGTGTATAACAGTTATAAGGAAAATACGCGGTCATACGTACTCATTCAGAGATTTATATATGTGATTTGTAAAAATTTGGAACTAATAAAACAAATCACCTCTGATCCCATAGTAAAAAGGGTGAAACAAAAAAAAGCTTAATTGATTTTTGATGATGAAATATTAGAGCTTGTCGAACATAATGCCAGCTGATTAATATTACCCAGTCAACATGCTGCCCGATTGCAGATGCAGCTGACTTATGCCTCGATTTGAATTTACTGGAGGGATATAAAACTTGTCTAGAAACGCAAATAAATATGGCGTTAAATATTTATGCCTTGACGGATTTTTATATACATCTTCATATAGATCATGCCAATGATTATGCCACCCATTTATCTCAACTGGCCAGCAGGCTTCTAAAAACTGTTAAAAACTGATTTGTCACATCGATAAAAGTCGATAAAAGTTATGATGGATCAATGGAAAAACATAAAATCGTGCATTAGGAAATATTGTAAATAGGAAGATTCAGGATACCCTTGGCTAATTCATTTGTTGTTTGCAGGAAGTGGACTATTATATGTACCAGGTTATATAGACAAGATATTCTTTAAGTAATTCCCATCATGAACTTTCAGAGTTTTTAGAATTTTTCAAAACATAAATGGCTCAATGGTCAGAAAAATACATATCCTGAAAAACCGTTACAGGCAGTCTCAAGGATGGTATTTTGCAACCGAACAGTGTTAAAAAATATCTTTAATCAATAATTGAACTTCCAAAATTGGTTGTTTCAGTAACAATCTTACAAATTCATTATTATCCAATGTGACCCGCATTATGTTATTTTGCTAATATTACGGTTAGTTTGTAAAAACCTTGATTCGAGATCTCAATGCACATTTATCACAAATTCATTGATAAGACGCCTAGGCCTAATCCATAGTAAGTCAATTCAAAAATAATCGAATTAGCATCTTAAGTTGTCGAATTTACAAGAGGTCACACGATACTACTTGTAAAATGAAAATGGAAACCCATTTACACTACCATGCATCTTTTCTTGAAATGTATATCGTCTAATTCACCTAAGACTAATTAAACCTTGAGACAAATTAAAAAATAATTCACTCGTTGATCTCTTATTTACCAAAGATATACTAATTGAAGCAAACATTCCTTTCAAATCATTGAAAATCGAAGATTGGAGATATTTGCACTTCCACCGGTATTTGAATAAAATTTTGGATGGTTGGAAGCTGGTTAGTATTGACTTAGAAATTGTAAAGATTTCAAAATGACACATAAATCTTTTGCGACAGTTTCATGAGATGATCTCTTTCTATAGGTACGACGAATGGTCACGAAGAAGTCTACAGGCTACTAAATTGTCCATTAGTTGGTTGAGGGTTTTGATTTTAAATCGAAAACATGGAAAACATTATTTTACCACTAATTTGTTATGCTAGATTTCTGCCATCAATAATTTATAATTTATTTTGCACTTGCAAGTGTTTAATGCTTTCCGCCATGAAACTTTTTTTTGTAACTCACGCAATGGAGCAATCGCTACCTTGTTGTCAATGGAAAAAACATTTCTCAAAGATAAACATCTCCATAGTGAGTACTGAAGATTATCTGCAACAAAACCACATGGAATTAATTCATGATCCACAAACCAACATGCATCGCTTTTTCTACATACCACATCACATAGTCAAGAATAAAGTAGTACAACAACGAAGCTGAGAGTTGTGTTTGACGGCTCCAGGAAATCGTTAAATGGTTTCTCATTGAATGAGAAATTGATGGTGGGGCTAACGATTCAAGCAGAACTCATAACTATTATCTTGTACTGGAGAACAAAAATGATTGCGTTTACAGCCGATATAAAACAGTATAGGCAGATCAAGGTAAGCACTAATGATACTGATTTTCAGAGAATTGTTTGGCGCTCAACTTCCAATAAACCAATAATCTACAACATTTCTCTGACCAATACAGATGTCATAAATAAGAGATATCAGATATATTTGATCCTTTGGGATGGGTTTCTCCATGTATTATTTCAGCAAAGATCCTGTTACAAATTCTATAGCTATCACAAGTGGGGGGGGGCAACCTGTTACCTGAAGCCATTTTATAGCAGCCAAAACAAAGATTGCACCTATAAAACAACTGTCATTACCACGGTTGGAGTTGTGTGGAGCACTTCTCCTGGCCAGATTATTTGAGTCAGTAAAATCTACAAAACCATGCCAACATTGTATTATGTATGCCTGGTCAAAATCGACAATTGTACTGCACTGGTTAAAGCGACATCCAAATAGATGGAAGACGTTCATCGTCAACCGAGTTACAGAGATTTTCAACGTTAACATCAGTCGTTGGCAATATGTATCTTCTGCAGACAATCCTGTCGATTGTGCATCGAGAGGAATAGCATCAGCTGCACAACAAAACCATTCACTGGCAACGCGCATATCAGTATTCTGCACGGGGCATTACTCAATTACTAGGATTAACGCGGCAAGAATACTGGATCATTAACGGCCGAAATTTAGCGAGGCAGTTTATCCACAAATGTATTACGTGTTTCCGTCATACAACACGCACCAAGAATCAGTTAATGGGAGACCTACTGTTCACCGCAATACTCGGAGCCAACCAATTCAGCACACTGGAGTCGACTATGCTGGCCCAATTTCTGTACGAATGTCAAAAAGAAGACGCAGTAAATCATACAAAGGATACATTTGTGTGTTCGTTTGTTTTTGGACCAAGGCTGTTCATCTAGATATCGTAAGTGATTTAACCACTGATGCTTTTATTGCAGTTTTCAAAAAATTTACCAGTCGTTGTGGTAAAATCACGGATATGTACAGCGACAACAGTACTACATTCTTTGGAGCAGCATCAAAGCTAACAGCTACACATCTTAAAGCTATGAAGAGGCTTCAAACAGATATAGCTGAGTATTTGGCCAATGACGGTACAACTTGATATTTTATTCCACCAGGCTCGCCACACTTTGGGGGCTTGTGGGAAGTGGGAGTTAAATCAATCAAATTCCAACTGAAGAGGATTATTGGTGACAAACAGTTGACGTATGAAGAAATGGGTACCGTTTTTATGCAAATTGAGGGGTCTCTAAATTCAAGATCTTTGTGTCCCATAAGTGATGTTCCAGATGATTTAATAGTTCTAACCCCTATGGGCACATTCTGATAGGTACGCCATTAATTCTGTACCGGAGCCCTGTGCCCTAAATTTAAAGGAAAACTATTATGGCACGGTGGCAATTAACACAAAGAATGTACCAACATTTCTGGCAACGATGGTCAGTAGATTACTTGTGTTTCCTACAACAACGATCAAAATGGGCACATAAATTGCCTGAAGTGGCTGTTGGTGATCTTGTTCTACTTAAAGATGAACAGTTTCCACCATCCAAATGGCCACTAGCAAGAGTCATTGACAAACTCCCAGAGCGGATGGCCTAACTAGAGTTGTGACACTTCAACTCAAAACAAAATGTATTAAACGTCCAATTTCGAAAAATTGCCCATTACCAATCAACACTATCGATGAAACTATAGACAATAGCGTATCAGTAAAGTGTGTCGGAGCACTATATCTCCCAACGGTCCTCAAATGACAAATATTATTGTCGGTTGTTCTGACAAATTTCTGACAAAGACATAATATTCCCTACCTCTTTGTATATAATTACATCACAACCCAATTTGACATTTTGACAATCCATCATAATTAATTGTCAAGTTCAACTTGCTTTTTTGTTATGTTATCAATCCTACTGCAACTGCCACCTGTTATCGAATAGTATATATACAAGTTGTAAGTTTAGAGTTATTGATTCAGCCCAAGTGAACCTTTCCCGTTGTTTTAATTTACAATGCCTTTTGCATGCACTGGAAGCTTTGATACAAAAAATTCTACAATAAACTCTAGCTTTTAATTGTTAGAATCTTCTTAGTTGGTTGTTATTTTTCAAATTCATTTGTGGTTTTTACATATATCGCGGCTGCAAACAGACTTGACGTAATGCATCTTTTCTATTTTTTGTTTGTGTATGGTAATAATCCATCTTGGTATTTTTATTTTGCCAAAAGGGTCAAATAGCGTTGCTGCTATGTAATCAAATACATTTGACTATAGCACTGAATTATTAGCGGAAGCTAAATAAAATTGCAAAAAAAAAAGAAATAATAACAAGTCCACCCTTTAAGAAAACACTGCAAAACAGCAACACATTTTCTATCTAATTTAATGGCGCATATATACGAGTAACAAAATAAATGTGTTTTAATTAAGGTGCGTATATAAAGCGTATACCCTAAACGATATTTAGGGAGTAACTATGTTTACACTGTCCACTCCTTATAATAATATTAAAACCAAATACTTTACATATTTGTAACCTAAAACGATTCGATGTAAAATAATATTGCGTAATATTGCCAACGTCCAAATTATAAATACTAGAAACCTAAAAAAAAAAAAATTTTTAAAATCAAATGGAAAATAAATTGGAAAAATCCACTTTAAATTATTGTCCCCAATTTTTGACCATTTTTTTACTTCTTTATATTTTGTCCACAAATACAAGTATATTTATTTGAATTGTAAGCAATTTACCAATTGATTCTTTCATTCTTGGTTTTGTGTTAAGAGGGAAATTGGTTTTCCTTTTCTCCACAACAAAAAAAAAAAATCATAAAGAAAAGCCGAATTGAAAATACATATTTTGTGTATACATACATATATAAGTATGTATGTATGTTGAATTTATAATAAAATTTATGAGCTTTTACCCTTAGCCAAAAAATACTGTACAATAACAAAATCAATTGACAAATTATTAAAATCAAATATTTTACAAATTAAAATATGATTTTATTTATTTGCTTTGGTACATTTTATGAGTATGTGGGACAAATCTTAACGAAAGATCTATAGAATATCAATAGATCCTTATGTATCCTTATCTATTCTCGTGTACACGCAATGATAAAATATGATATTTGTATTCGAATTTATTTAGAGGGAGAATAATTTGATTCGATTTCAATGAAAAGTAAATAAATGTGCCCGATATTACCGGTCGACTGCGGATAATATAATACGAAGCATAAACAAAACAAAGGAATATTAGCGGAAATTGCAAGGCAACCAACATGGTTCGTTGACATGAAACTATCTTATCAATATAGTACCTTAATTGTATAATGATTTTTCAATAGCCGTCTTATAAGATATATGTACGTTTTTACCCCAATATTTCAAAGGGGGCTGATTTTCATTCAACAATCTATTGTGTACACTGTATTGTATTCCACATTACTATTTTGCGCCGTTAAACAATGCATACATCCGGTTATTGTTGCTTGTACTACTATAAAGAGAGAGATATATACGATATACATTTTCATGTTGTTATAGAAATCTAATTGCCCTTTACAGATACATATTCTAGTTGGAAACTAACAACAATACCAACAACGTCAAAAAAGGGAAATTTATTTTTATGTAACTTTTATTTGCCTTTGGCGTTTGAAATCCATTTTTACTTTTTCTTGGAACACGGTTTTTACTCTCTTTCTGCCGACTTTGTAGTTTTCGGAAAATTATTTTTCATTTGATTATACTCATATATTTTTTCATTATTGTTTTTGTAGAAAAACAGAATACAACTGCGGATCGTATTTTTCCATTAATTAATTACCTTTATAAAATAAAGGTGTGTACTGATTGAATTTTATTGTAATGTATCCTCGTATACGGAACGAGGCAGTCTAGATTTATTATAGAGTTGAAATGTTGCAGGTAAATAGCGTTAATCAAGTTGCTGTGAAAATTTTATTGGAATGGTGAATTGCAAATTAGAGTAATGAAAGTAATCTACTTTTTTTTCAAGTCAAAAATGAGAAGTGTAGCTAAGTTATATATGGCTCAGGAGCACAAGCTGTTTTTTAATGTTCTGGACTAGCATATCAAAAATTTTACCAATAGCAGAGCCATCAACATTAATATTAGCACCCTAAATTCGGTCGTGCTGCCGAAACCGAACAGACAGTTGCAAAACATTACAGAGGTTTAAGACTAACTATTTGATGGTTTTAACACCAAGGTTTGTGAAAACAAAACGAAAGGTGCCAGATGCTATAAGTGTAATGAATTTGGCTATATTTCTCCAATGTGTCCTAAATTTAACACGAAAAATATTGCAGCTATTTGATGCAGGGCCAATACAAGCCTGAAATTGGTGTCAATAGGTAGACAAGATGCATACATATTGATCGATAGTGACAGTGACGTGCATGTTTTGAGCGAGATATAATTTAAGTTGATAGATCTACCTGGGTTCAAAAGCAAGTCGAATTTGATGTGTAGATTGATGGCAACAAATTTAATACAGTTTTCCATGTTGCTTCAGATGGAATATTGCTATGGTTGGTCAATTGAACCAATCCATGCCAATCCTATCGCCTGAGATTTTGATAAACCAAAAATTTACTCTAAAACATTTATCGAACAAGACGAAGATAATCGATAATTGACAGGTAAAATCCGTACTATGGTTGATAATTATGATAAGAAAAGGGATAATTTACCAGAAACCACGAACATTTTTACCATTGAAGAAAAATATTGTCTTTTTGCAAGTGGACCTGTGATCGAAGAATGTATTGTCAGGCCGAGCGTTTCTTACTATATGCGAACCAAGAAAGTCGGCTAACAAAGAAGATAATGGCAAGATTTTGTGTATTGATCATCGACAACTTAATCGAGTAATCACTAAAGACCGATATTCTATTCCGTTAACAGAGGATCAGATTGATTAGCTCCAAGATGCCAAGTATACTTTTGAAGTTTGGACTTGAGAAATGTTTTGTTCATGTACCTGTGACCAAAGACTCTGTTAAATAAACTTTGTTTATCACGCCATTTTGCCAATTCAACTATCTTTGAGTTCCGTTTGAGCTTTGCAAGTCACCAGTAGTATTCCAGAGATTTGAAAACTACTTTTTTGGTCAACTTAATAACGAACAAGTTGGTTACATATATATATATATATATATATATATATATATATATATATATATATATATATATATATATATATATATATATATATATATATATATATATATATATATATATATATATATATATATATATATATATACCGCGGGTGTTTTTTTTTTAAACTCTTAAATATCTCGGAAAATAAGCACTCTACAAAAAAATGTTTTTAAAATCAAAATTTAATCATTCCGAAGGGGACACACATTAGTACTAAAATTTGTACCCCCTTCCTCTTCTTGTAAGTAGGGCAGGGAGTAACTTTGAAATTAAAATATGAACTCCTGTTTTTTATGGCATATTCGGAGTCTACGTCTAAAAGTACGTAACATTTTTTGAAACATTTTTTTCGATTTCATCTAATGAGAACATATGCATTCGATTTTGCAATCTGTTTGCCTTAAAACTAACTGGTTTTCAATGTAAATACTCGAAATAAGTCTTAAACAAATTATATTTCTTACATTTTAATTTACTAAAAAAATACTTGTCAAGAAACTACTATTATCGTAACTCAGGAACCTTCGACTAAATTTCCTTTCAAAATGTATTTTGTTTTAAAAATATCGGTTCGAAGATATCAGTTCGAAGATTTCGAAAACAAATAACTAGTTTGCATTAGGCTATCACAATACAAAATGGGGTATTTAACTGTACAACGAAATTGAAATGGTCCTGGTTTATGGAGAAGCTGACGGTAGTCTTAAAAATGCGGTTAATTTCTACGCTTCGCGTTTTCCAGATAGGATTCGATCACGTGCTTCATTTTACCTGATTATCAAACAATTCACTTCTGATGAAAATGTTCAACTGAAGAAATGGACTGGTGAGTATCAGTCACTGAGGAAAATAATGAAACTGCTATATTAGCTGCAGTGGCTCATAATCCTCATATAAGTACATGGGCAATAGCTAGCGAATCCGGAATATCCCATACCAACTCATGGAACGGTTAGTCGACACAACATGCATTGCTGGAGTGTTGAAAATCCACACTGGCTTTGCCAAGTTGAACATCAGACTTTGGACTGACAACGTGTAATGTGGAAAAATTGGCAACCAACTCCTTGGCCTTCATATTATTGAAGTTAACTTGAATGATTAAATGTACCGAGACATTTTGGAAAATCGAAAAAAATTTAGTATCGTCTAATATAGCATTTCTATCATGAATCGAAAAAAATGTTTAAATGAAATTCTACGTAGACTCCGAATCTGCCATAAAAAGAAGGGTTCCTATTTTAATTTCAAAGTTACCCTTTGCCCCACCTACAAGAAGGGAAAATTGGGTTCTAATTTTAGCACTAATGTGTGTCTTTTTCGGAATGATCAAACTTTGATTTTTAAAACATTTTTTCGTAGAGTGCTTATTTTCCGAGATATTTAAAAGTTTCAGCTTACAAAACACCTGGTGTATGGATGACCGTATTGTAAGGCAGTGACTGAGTAAGAGACAGTAGAAAGACTATTAGGTGTAGCAGAGCAAAATGGTGTACAAATAAATTGGGAGAAATGTGAGTTTCTCGTAACGAGGGCAGAATATTTGGGATGCCAGATTGAGAACAACCGCAAGTGAAGCCATCTCAGAAAAGAGAAAATCGATATTTCACGGAATCAATATATATTTTTATTATAACTACAGCGTTTTTTTAGGCTGACAGGCTACTTCAGAAAATTTGTTGCAAGTTATGCATTAAAAGCCAAACAATTTACCGATCTTCTGAATAAAAGCGTGTCTCTCAAATTGTATAGTGGACATCAATAAAAATGAAAATCGGCCAGCAATAAAATAGTCACAAGTCGGATTAAAACAGCCCGGATCAAAGACGTTAAATTAGTCCGCATTCACAAGACAATTCTGAAAATTGGAACAACTATGTTAATTCTGTGCCGTCGTTAATTTCTAATTCTTTCAATATAGCTATTAACAGTTCTCTTTAAAGGTAGAGATAACAAATTGGTGATCGAAAATATCTAAGGCAACATGGATCGATGCAGTTTCAATAAAAAGAAACTGCCACCTGCACCGCATTATAAAATTGATGAAGTTGTTGTTATAAGATAGTTTTAATATAACGAATGTTGGTATAGGCCAAAAGAACCCAACTAAATATGAAGAGGTACTATGATGGTTAGATGGACAGTAGAGTCAGCTGTACTCATTAGGAGAGAGCGTCGGGCGATAACAAAATGCGGTTATCCAGTAACCATGTAAAGTTATGTAAAGTTATTAGAAATCATTCAACCAATGAACATGGTGACAGTGCATCGTGACGTACAAACTAGCCATCTGGCCATAATACATTCTAAGGGAATGAGAGGTGATTGTTAACTACTCACAGCCGATTTCATTTACTTTATGCCTAAAAACCTGTCACCTGGCTGTCTTTGCAATGCTAAGCCAAATAAATTAAAATTAAACCACTCGCCCATGCCATCAAATTGTTCATCCTTTTTAAATATTCAAAACACATGCGTCTCAACACAATATACGTATCGATATTCCAGAAATAAATTAATGAATTCCCTCACAATAAACCGATTTGCTTATACCATCTACTCGCTAGTCCCAATTTAAAATCGATACATTTTCAATGTTGTTTACTTTTGTTATAAACTTATTATGTTCCCAGAATAAAAAGCCAATCAAAAGCTAAAAAAAAATTAAACCCAAAATTTAATAATAAAAATGCAAATTAGATCTAAAGTTAATCCTAGATTTTGTATATATATATATATATATATATATATATATATATATATATATATATATATATATATATATATATATATATATATATATATATATAGATACACACATTTTCTCTACTTTTAATTTAAAATTCTGTCCATTGTTTATTGTTTTCTTATCAATTTGTTTTTGTTGTTGCTCTGTTATCAGGATTTTTTTTTTAGATACAAACAGATAAGAATTTGATCTTTTTTTTATTTCTCCTAATTGAGATTGATCTATTTGTTTTGTCACACTGAATAACGAAGATTAGAAAGAAAAAATTATAATTCTTTTGTTTTGATTGTAAAATAGGGTGGCATCTAAAGGACATTTTCCATGATAAGGTTTTTTTTCGCCGTTTACGTTTTTGAAGAGGGTACTACTAATATGTAATGGTCAAACTAAATGTAAAACTTAAAAATTAGAATAAAATAAAAGTTGAACTGGGCCTAGAAATGTTTACAGTCAGTCTACCATATTTGAGAATTAACGTTATCGGGTTTTTGCAAATCGTTTTCACAATTTTAGGACCTCTTTTCGATTGTTTTTATTTGTTTTTGACTAATCAATTTACATAATAACTCATGGTCTAGCTTTTCTCTAATTAGAGTTTGTGGCAGTCGAAATAGCATGAAAATCATAAACAATTTATTTCCACGGCATTTTCTTGATGTACTGAAAAAAAGATTTTTTTAAAGGATTATGAATAAGGTTTTGACATTTTTATTGAATATTTTTTGAAAGTTAGTCCTCTTTCAAGAGCTTTTTGTTTATTTTATTTAACAAACAAATTGATTTTAAAATTGTTTTTATAAATATCCGAAGCTTTTAAATCTGTAAAGAAATTTTAAAAGTCTATAAGCTTTTAAGGAACTTATTATATAATGATTTGCGTTTTTGGATAACGAATAGCTCTTTTGAAAAATAAACGATCAAAAATGATGAAATGTAATCTTAAATCAATCAAAAATAGTTTAAAAGCTCAAAGAGGTCAAAAAATAGTAATGTATCAAAAATCATTGATAATGATTTTAAAATGACGTTTAAAAATATTATGTATATGAACTCTCTATATTTAATTTATTAACATAATTAGATCCAAAAATTTAAAATTTTGAGGAATTACAAATGTTTAAAAGCTCTCAAAATTAAAAATTAATATAATATTTTTTGAAATTTTTGAAAATTTGCTGCGTAATTAGGAAAATTAAACGAATACTAATTAAGTTTAAATAGCTTTTAATCAACATTACAGAAGAAACATTTTTCAAATAGCGATAGTGTTAGGTTCCTTTTATTTATAATATGTAAAAAAAAGCTCTCTAAATTGAAAAAAGTTAAAATTAAAAATACATTTAAAATAACGTTGATAAAACTAACCAATTTTTTAAAGACTTCCAAAATTATCAAAAGTTATTAAATTAAATTAAATTATATGAATATTGATTCTTATAAAAAGCTTTTGATTTGTTCTTTAATAGTTATTATATGATGGAATCTAAATAAAACTTTTACCGTATTTAAATAGTTTTTCTAACATTTGTATCTCATAAAAAAGCTTTACGATTTTAAAGATCTACAAACATCTTCAAATTATTACCAGAAACTTTACATTAAAAAATATGATCGCAAAAAAATATCAAACAGTTTACAGATCTCAAAAATTTTAAAAATATTTTTTAAATTTTTTAAATATTTAAAGTTATTTGGAAGCTTTAACTACGAATTTGCGAATCTTTTAATAATTGTTTACTAAGTTTAGAGCTTATATTTTTAAGCTGCTTTACTCAAAACTTATTTTAAATCAATTACAATTAACTAACACAAAACTACATAGTATTAGAAAAAATTAAAGCTCCGCGTATAAAATAATATAAAATTTGACATGATTCTACAGCAGCAAACCTAAAAATATGATTTAAGTATTCAAAGTATTTAGAAAATTTAATAATCTGCACTCATTAAAAATAATATGTCGAATATTTTGAAACACTTAACGATAAAATCTTAAATGATTAAAAAGCTATAGTTTTTGAAGTAATGAAGCCATAATTGACTTTTCAGATAGTTTTCCTTTGCAATCCATAAATAAGTAAAAATTAGGGTTGTAAAATATTACTTAAATATATTGCAGTAGTAAATTTACTTAACTACCTAAATTAAGAAAGCTCATTCCAAACTTATTGTTTTCTGCATTCAAAATCGCAATATTTAAATTCTTTTGGTTTATTAAAACTTGAAAATCATACTTTTATGCAAAAATCTTTTTGGTTCGTTTTTATTAAAAGCTCTTATTACTCACTTTTCATCATGTTAAAGTTAAACAATTTAGAAAAAATAAATGCACGTTTAATTTAATTTAACAGGTTTAAAAGATATTAAAAAATATCTAAATAATTTACAAAAAATAAAGCTTACAAGTTTTAGCAAATTTGATAGTTTTAAATGTAGAAAATTGTAAACTCTGTAAAAGTTATAAGTTTTATAACTTTTTTTCTTTTGTATGTCATATAAAAGTTTTTATTTTAAAGGTAATTGAAACTTCCAACTATTTGAAATTTAAGACAAGCAAGCTTTTGTTAAAAAATGTTTATTCACAATAATGACAGTTGTCTAGTCTTAAAAACTTAAACAACTTTTAAAAATGTTTCGTCAAACTTTTCACTTAAAAATAAAATTAGTTTTATAAGTATTTATAAAAAAACTTTAATTTAAATTTTAATGATATAAGTAAATTATTAAAACTTTTATTATAAATCTCAGTACTAAGATTGTACCGAACTCATGATAAATTTTTGTGAACATAAATTTTTGACATTTATTTGATTAAAACGAAGACACCCAAAATATTACGGTCAGTTGCTATGATAATTTTTGACAAATATCGAAACGTGCTATAATAAAAGCCAAACTGATCGCGTAGCACACTCGGATATATACAATAAAACATATGAAATTCCCTATATGAAAAATTTAAAATTTTTCGTTGCTATGACAATTTCAATAAGAAATGCAACACAATTAAATGTGATTTTTCTTCATAGTTTTTATACTTTGCAAAACGTGAATTTAAAAACATACAAGGAGGGGAAATATTTCAATCAAAAATGTGATGTCGATGTGGTGTAATGTCAAAACTTTGAAAAATACATCAGTGTAAGGGGATGTGACTGTGAAACTTTATTTATTATACAAACATAATAACACTCGTTACTGCGATCAAAAAATTGTTTGTTAATAACAGCCTATGCAGTGAACAACAAAATGTCAAAATAGACTTATATTTATGATCGCAGTGAACGACCAAGTGTAAAAAATGTTCATTTTTCGTAACTTTTTGTAACATTTGATTACCCAGTGAATGCACTCAGTTATTATACTTTTTGGACAGCGTAGTAAAAATTGAAAATGTAGGAGAATATCTTTCAAATAAAAGTCGAACATTTTATTCAAAAATATTTATCATGGGCATAGTCTAAGTTACAGAGTAATCTACAGTATTGCACCAATTAAAAGAATATAAAATAAAAAGTTATAACTTAAAATTTATTAAAACATGTGAAAAAGCTCTTAAATAATAGTTTGTCCAACTTCTAACCATTTTTCTCTAAAAGTTTTGAGCTTTTTCTCGAAAAGTGAGAATTTATTCAAAATCTTAAAATCATATTGGTGAATAAACAAAGCTATTAGTAGGAAAAATTAAAGTTTCTTGCGTACAACTAAAAATTTGACTCCATTTTAGTAATGGATCAAATTTCAAATATTAAAGCAGAAAAATTAAACATTTGAAGCATAAAATTAGAAAAACTGGCACATAAAATAAATTTGTCAAATATTTAAAAATCCACATTTTAACTGTCATTATTTCAGTGAAAGGTATTGAATGCTCGTACTTTTGCGACTTTTGCAGAGCTTTTATTGACTTTACAGAATATTTTACCTGTACAATAAAATAAAAGCTTAGTTTTTAGGTTGGTTATTGTTGCATATTAATTGAATCTTTTCGTTAAAACGACTTTGTTTTATTTAAATTAAACTTACCAAATTTTAAATGCGGCAAAAGCGTTATAATACCATTATCTATATTATATAGGCAAATCAGTCACTGAAATAGTTTTTCAAAACATCAAGGTTTTGTTTGATTTGTGAAGTTATGCTTTTAAATCTTAAATGGTTTTAAAAACTTAACAAAAAATGCAAAAGCTTTATTTAAAGTATAAAGCACGTTTTATTAGTAATATACAATTAACATAACGCATAAATATAAATACTGATTTCTTTGAAAATTTGCAAAGCAGCTTTCTTTAAAGCTTTCATCTAAAAAATGTAACGTTTTTAAAAGCTTTTAGTATAAAAATAACATCGTTGATAGAATCACATTTTAATGCATATCATCAACCAAATAACAAACGATAATAGTTATTATTTACTATCACCCTGTACGTTAGCTTTAATAAACAATTTTAAAAATAACATATCGACAAGTTCAAAAAATGATTTATTTTAATTTACATTTTGTTAAAATCATTAAAATAAATAAATCCTTTAAATTCATGTTGTTTCTGTATGTGTGGGTGTGTGTGTGTTTGTGTAAATGTGTCAATTTTCTATTTGTAAATTGAAAAATTGTCTTTATTTCCATTCATCATGTCCATAATATTGTGAATTTTTCAAAAAAATAAACTATATAGAATTTATTTAACATCATTATATAGATGGTGGAGGGTAGGTGAAAAGTAAATCCCTTAAATGTTATTTTGGTTTTTCTATCAATTTCACAACTAATTTTTTCATATAAAAGCTCGTGTTAAACATTATACTAGAATCATTCAATCAACAGTTTTCATCTAGTGATAAACCATCCACAGTATTTTTTTAAAATAAAAATGATTAAAATTAACTTTATTGAACTGTTAGTTTTCCTTTTACTAATTTTATTTAAATTTTCCTATTGCAACAGCAATAATAATAATAATAATATTGAGACACCTGAAAATGTGAGATAAATATTTAGTTATAAAGTTTAATATTTTAAATATTATTTTTTTTTCAATATATCAATCTAGGAATCTGAATTATCCGAAATGCTACATAAAAGTAATCAGCATAAAATTACATTACAAGATTTAGTTGGTCTCATCGAAAATAACAATGACGATGAATACGTGAATAAACGAGGTGGTGTATGGTTTGGACCCAGATTGGGGAAACGGTCGAAGCGTTCGTTGGACAATGAAGGCTTTAGAAATGAGTTGGCAGCATCGGATGAAATTTTAGATTTACCGCTTGAAAAATTAACGTTCGATGCATTGCAAAATTCACCATATATTATCTACTTGCTCACCGAAAAACAACAAAACAGTGAGTATATTTTTTTTTTTTATAAAATTTGGTAAGCATCCAAAATAATTTTTATATATTTTTATAAATGCATAGGAAACAACAAAAATCGATACCTTACACCACGACTTGGTCGCGATGCCGTAGAAATGTTAGAAATTCAACGTGCTCGTCCACCATTTGCACCACGATTGGGTAAAAAAGCGATTCCATTTCAACCACGACTTGGCCGTCAACTTTTTGAAATTCCAGAACAAAAATAGTTCGAGTTTATTAATTAATAATTCAATATTTTAACAGACATATTATTATATAAAAAAAAAAATGTAAAAAAATTATATTCATTGCGGCTTTATCTGTGAACATGACATTCAATGGATCTAAAATAAATTATTTAAAAAAAATTAAATTTTTTCTGTAAATAATTAATAAAATTAAATAAAATTAAAAAACTTATAATTTTTATTATAAAATAAAAATGAATTTTTTTTTGAAGTACCTAGCATTCAGGATTCCAGAGACAGGTTTACACTACTCTCTTTACATCATATATTTTTAATAAGTATTTTAGTTTTGGTCCTGAATATAATGGTTAGTTGGAAGCTTATTGATTATTCCAGCAGAAAAGGTCAAACACTTGAACTTCATCTCGAGTTTTGTAATGACAATCTTTACAGCGGTACAAAGGTGAGGATAATTAAGACGAATTGTTTTACGTTTGAGTTGTGGCCTCTACAGTGTGACGATGACCATTTTTTTATTTTATTTTTGTTATACTTTATATGATTAAGGATTAAGGATCTATTTACTACACTAGTAATTTCGTTGGTAACTAACAATGGGATACTATTTTTTACCTGTGATCCAAGTTATATTGTTATAAGTTTTTGATTTGTGTACAAAAATCAAAGTAGTTTTTTATGGTGCTACTCAATTGTCTTCTTACAATCAGTCAATGAAAGAGCAACCAATTTACCTTAATTTAGATCAGGAAGCTTTTAATTAAAAAATAATAATTTTTAAAGCTTTTTGGATATAGATGGAAACTACTTAAGCTAATAATAAAAGCAAAACTACAAAAAATTTTTATTTCATGGTGCATTAAAAGTTTAAAGCATTTAAAACCACTAATAGCCACTTAGCCAAACACAAATAATCGTGAACAGTGAGGAAAGATTTAACCATCGTTAGCAACGTTTACGGTTCGACGTTAAAATCGTAGATTTTATAGGCGGATTATTTTTTGGTTAAACATTTCGAAAAAAGGGGAAAATAGCTAAATAAAGCTTTTTAATGCATTTCGTAGCAATTATATCATATATATGAGAGCAAGCAATATGCAAGCAATAAAAGAAGTCACAATTATGAATACGATGGAGTAAATGATAATGAAGACTACCACGTCAAGTAATTGGGTTTATGCATAGCTTCCAGATTAATCATTGTTTATCGGCTTTGCATTTGCTGAGAAGGTTATGTTAATATAGTTATAAGCTAATTTCTATTTTGGAAACTGAGTTATCCATATCAATGGAGTCACTTTGCGGACTCGATTTGGAATCTGATTCTACAGAATGTGGTTCCATCATGGTGGAGGTTGAAACTAAACATCAAAATGCTTCCATTTATTCAAATCAGCCTTCATCACTGTAAGGCAGTTGCGCTGTTGCTTCAAATATAAAATGATGACGTTGATGGCATCTTGGTTCAAGAACTATGGGTCAACGAGAAGCGGGTTCATGAGCTCGGAGCTTCAAACTACAAATTACGGTTTTAACAGCAAGAAGGTAGGGTTCGATCGTGCATTCCTACAAAAAGCAAATAACAATTTCTGCTTGCAAATTACAGCGATACAAATGTAATAGCAACTAGCATCGAGGTTGGTAAAGAAAACCTCAGGCTTTTATCACTATACTTGCCACACAACGTTGTAAACCAGCAAATGTGCGTGGTCTTGAAATGGATGCTCAAAAACAAAAAGTTGGACTCACTTCTGGGGAAGCACTGGTACAAATGAGAGGACACTGATACAAATGACATGGGTGAGTCACTTTTTTATTATATTCTAGGTACTAACCTTTAAATCTGTAATGTAGGCTGTAAGCCTACTTTTATAACAAGAAATAGACAGGTTGTTTTAGACATCAACCCTTTTTCGAATTTCATGTCGAATAGATTAATTAATTAGACGGTGTCTGAGGAGTACTCCTCTTCTGATCATCGTTATCTTCAATACCAAGAAGTAGACCAAAATCGCAAAGAGAACAAAAACTGACGTCGACTGGGACTCCTATAAGGAGGTCCTAAAAGCGTATACATAAACTAAAAAGTGCCCTGATCATTGCAGTATTTTTCAGGCAGAGTTTATAGCAATTAAGGAAGCTTTAGACTAGATAACGTATCATGTAATATCTGTAAGAGATATTAGCATTTTATGGACAGTCAGAAAGTAAAAAAGGAGTAGAAAAAAAGAAAAGGAGGAAACAACACTTCATTTATTATGCTCCTGTCCTATAGTCTAACTCAAATCAGACTTAAGTTTTGTGGAGCTCACCTCCTATACGATCTAACGGATCTCAGTAAATTGAGCGTTAGGGATATTTACTGTTTCGTGAGAAAGTTAAAAGTTAAAAAAGTTAAAAAAGTTTTCAATCATATCACGATATCGCACCCCATTCACAGTTACCGTTACGCCGTTTTGATTTTCAAAGAAGTAAGGTCCAATGATTCCTCCTGACCAATTTGCACACCAGACTGTCACTTTTAATGGATGTAAAGGTGACTGATGAATAATTTGAGGGTTTTTCATTGCCCAGAACCGACTATTCTGTTTATTCACATATCCATTTAAATGAAAATGTGCCTCGTCACTCATTATGATTTTTTCATGAAATTGCGGTTGTCATGGGAGAGCTGTAACATCCTATTGGCATATGTACGGCGGCGTAAATGGTCTTGTGGAAGAAGCTCTTGAGTTAACTAAATCTTAAATGGAAACAAATACAAATCATTGTGCAAAATTGTGGCCAAACTTGTTCTTTGAAGACCAAGCTCCTGAGCACTTACAGACCCTCTTTCTTCGAAATCATTCACTACACGATAATAACACTATACCAAAATAGCGGCAAAACAAAGTAGTAGTCCTTCCCGGCGGACACCCTGTATAAAGAGACCTGGTTAAATTACTTTGGATAGTTCAAATACTAAAATACATCTTAAGACTGTCCATTGAGAAAGACATTTTAGAAGAAGCCTCCGGTACATTACTCTAAATTATTTTTTTTCATTGGAGTCTGCTATGAATCGTTTTATAAAGTTATGTAACCACTTTGTGCGTCAATAAATGATGCGCCAAGTTAACCATTAGAATTCAGTTGCAGGTCCCTAGATGATGATAATTTACCAAGTAACGCTTATTTATAAAACAACTCAGCTATTTACAGTCTCGATATTGGTTATCGTACAAATTTACTGAAAATGTTTATCCACTCTAATTTATCACCCCTTATTTTTATTTTTGCACTCCTTTATGGATGACCTAATAATAAATATCCAAGAATCATAATAAATAAACCAAACCTGTGGTCAGGAGGCACCCGCATGTCTTCTAAATTATGTCTGCATGAGCGTGATATACTTAAAAAATCCATTTTAGTGTCCTTTAGAAGGAATCACCGGGCTTTACCATACCATCCGGCGTAGGTCAATGGCTATTTGGGACCTTGATAGACAATTTTGTGTTAAAATCGATGGGATATTCAAAACTTCGAAGGAGCATTTCTTCTATTTACTCAATTTTCAACTGTTAAATGCTGTATTTGAAAGTTTTCAAATATAACGGATGTGTGCATTAAAACCCACCATACGAGGTCCTACGACTTTTAAGAAATTGTTCACATTAAGTTGATAGCATTGTTTCCAAGCTTTTGATATTATTAGATGGGATAATTTGTGGAACTATCTTTTTGGTTAGTACAGCAAAAAACAGAGATGCCTGATGAAAGTAACTCGTTCTGCCATATCTTTAAGATAGGAGATCAATTTTCCGAAAACTATCGCGGCCCTTTTTGCACATAATACCAATTATTGACTTACATAATATAGCAGAGAATTACTCTCTTATGGCAGAGTAAATTCTAAGAGACTACCAAGGAGGATTTCTTCCAAATCAGTCAGTCACTAATCAGTTTTTTCACGGACAATGGTTATTTTTATTACTCCATGGGAACAGCTTATAGTGTGCTTTGCGATATCAGGGAATACCTGAAAAATGCAAGGGATTTAAGTAGTAATGACTAAAAATTTGAAGAAGTGACGCGTTTTGAATACCTCGGTTCACTTATCACTAATTATAAATTTATGGCTAGGGATATAAAAGCGTATCTTGTTATAGGAAACCGTGCTTTATGTGCTTTGCATCAGGAATCGAGCAAAATCAGGAATTTGATGAAAATTCTTGATGTCATTCATGAAGTAAAATAATAGCGTGTACGCCGATCCTAAATGGATGATGCAGTCATCTCTAAGAGTAGCGCCACCATTTGACAGGCGCTTACCATCGTTGTCATTTTTTCATGTCATAAAAATGCTAGTCTGCTACATTTACTTGCTTATCATGAAAACAAAGTAATTACCATTCGTATGCAGATGAAAAACAAAAAATGGCCTCAAAACAATTTCAATATTGTATCCTACATCTGCGATAACATTAAACGACAGATTGCATAATCATCAGATTAGGAAATACCACTCCTTTTTACACAACCCATTAAGCCGTTTAATCAAACTATTAAAATCAACATGAACCACTTCAAAACGACTGATTAAATTAATAATTTACAAAAAAAAAAAAAAACACTCAACAAAATTACTGAACCGGATCTCGTTAGTCCAAAACGTATTAGCATGATTATATTATGTATTCAGTGAAGACAGACCAAAACTAAAATATGGAAAACTACACACCATTTTTGAAGCTTGGTTTGGTTTTTAATTATCTTATCAGATGTGAGTTATCATAAATATTTGAAGGTAAAAAAATAATAATTTTATATTCAACAAAAAAAAAACTGGATAACCATAAAAATAAATTAATTTTATCAAATTTAACAATCGCTCCTCAAGGTGTTTTACATAAAAACCATAGGATTCAAATATACTTACACACACACACATAATATTATAACTACCCTTAGTTTTTATCCATGTGCAATTAAAATGAACATAAAAACCATAAAAATGGTTTTAATAATCTTATCTTTATTATCAATAATTAGAGTTTTTCAATTCGAATGAAAAGGTAGACATTTTTTTCTGGTACGTTGTACTTTTTGTCCTGTGCAAATTTTCTGAAAGTGCGATATAATCACAATTCTTCTGTTAGAGTGTATCCATTGAAAATTGGTCAACTGGAAAATTTTGATTTTTTTTTTTGGTATGTGTGTGTATATGGCATGTGGAACTATAGATTGGTGATTTTGGGTGGATTAGTTTTTTGTTAGTTCTAATTAATTAATTCACACCTAAGAATGGAGCTTTTCATTTTATTAGATCTTTGTGTGTTCAAAGCCAATTGCGTGAAAATGATAAGAGAGACACATAACAGGTTTAATTACGAAATAGTTTTTAAAGAATTTTGTGCGGTTTAAACGACATCTATTTAATATTTTGTACGTAGAAATAACAGAAATAAAATTATTTGGTTAAATTGAAGTACTTTTGACTGTTTTTGAGTTGACTTTACTAATTCGTGTCATCTACTTTCATTCACAGTCAGAATAACAATCATTGTTTGAAAAAATTAGCCATCACTAGATATAGTATTAAAAAGTTACACTGTGCTTTCATATGGCACAAACAAAGAAAACTGTCATATGTAGGTATCATACGAGGTAACATTTTGATTGTTTAAAAAGCACTGCTACGCAGTATGAAAAATAATATTTAAATAGTGCCAACTTGTATAACTCTGCCAACGTTCAGCTTGTTTAACAGCATCGATCACACAGCCACCTACTACTACCTTCGCGATTGTTTTAATTTGAACCAAAATAAGCCATTGGTGCAAGGGCTAATGATGCGGTGTTTTAATATGTCCAACGAAAGTCAACGGTTGGCGAAACAAATAGAATAATTAAGTAGGTCTTTTATTTAGAATTAGATAAAATAACACTTCTCAAGCACTTCTCAAGCACTTCTTAAGCACTTCTATAATAGAACTTCTCAAGCAGAGTGTATATACTATTTTTTACACTATTTTTGTTGATAAGAAAATTAATTTGAATAGAGAACACGTGGTTTCCTATTTTTCGTCCGGTGGTCGATTTTTCGACTAGCAACTTTGTATTTTTTTTTTTTAAATTTATAAAACAAATTTTTAGAATTTTTTGTTGACTTTGTAAAATTAAGTCTTATACTATTTGTCTTAAAAATCTATAAGAAAAATTTTCTAATATTATGCCTTTCATGTCACCCTATCAATTATAAAGCAATGATTTTTTTGAATGCAATAATCGAAAACCACAAAAATAAATTAAATTTGTTATAATTTTTTTATAGGATTGAACAATGCAAGTCTATAAAAAAGAAAAACAAAAGCCTTAAATTAATCGTATAAACAGGGAAACCACAAATTGAACGCAAACACTGATGGTCGAAAAGTCGACCAAAAGCCATAGTAATCGACCATTTTCTTTTTTGTTTATTCGTTAATTTTGTTAAATAGTTGGGTTGTTAGATTAGAATACATTTCTCAAGTATTTATCGATAAATTTTCAATAACTATTAATAACTATTAATCTTTATACAGTAAAAAATACTCAATATTCAAATGGCCCGGCGGCGTTACCTTAGCGTAAAGATTTTGAGGGCATAATCAAAGGGTGCAGTTCCAGTGATGAAGAAGCTTTAAAAGTCTTTTGCGGTCTCTCAAATACGGTAGATGTAGCTACCGATGAGGAAATAATTGAAGAAGACGAAATAGCAACAGAAGATTCATGTGAATTCCAAGAGGTGGCTGGTTATGTTGAAATTGAATATAGTTCAAAAACAGAAGATTTGACAGCGCCCGATTACGATACTGATTTTTTATCTATTGTCAAACCGTCTGCTAGTCTACTCGCAGATCTATCATCATTTAAAGCTGAATCAACATTTAAACTCCTTAAGCAGTTTGGAAATCGAGAATGAAAGCTGTTCAAACATTGCATAACCGATTTGATATGGCACCAAATCATGTATTGCTTAAAAGGATAGTAAAAAAATTGGCTGTAAAGTTGAAACACTTGAGCCCATTTAATAAATTGTTTGACCACATGACTACTGAAACGATTAGATATGGAAATGATTTGAATAACCAGAGCATTTGATCAGTTGCCGTGCTAATACTGTTTATAGGAATTTTGTTGCTGTCAGGGTACTACACTTTTCCATCCATTGGGGATTACTGAATTAATTATTAATATATTATTTTCATTAAATTTTTAAAACAAAAATCATTTTTTTAAATTCGTATTAATTTTACATTTTGTTTATAAAATTAAGCCAATGGTCGATTTTTCGACTACTACTTTTCACGGATACGGGAAATCGGAACATGTTAAATTTTCAATTTGAATGCCCCATGTAAAAAAAAGTAAAAAAATCAAAGATTTCTTGTACTAAACAGAAATGTGTTAATAATACTAACGATATCGAAGTAGCCCGAATTTTAACTGAATTGTAGTAGGCATACATTTAAAATGACATTGCATTTTGTTTTTTTATTGGAATTGTTAATTTTGTTGAGTCAAATCGGCATTCAATTAAAAAAAATTAAGATTGATTAGAAAAAAATTAGATTAGTTAATCGATACGCCACCTAAAATATGTGAGATGGTTGAAAATATAACATACCAGCTGCTACCCGAAAAATTATGAGATGTTTACATAACATCATATGTCAAATTTAAAATTTGGTATAATAATGAGAGTGTTAATAAAATGTCAGAAAATAAACTTTTGGCGTATTTTCTAGAGTATTTAGTTAATAAGGCCTCTTCTTTATGGGCCTATTATCCAATGCTAAAATTAACCATATCTTTACACGAGCATATTGATATTTCGAAACTTTACAAACAAGTCACATTTTTAAAATGAAAAAATGTTGACTATTGCCCAATGAGGATATTTTGAAATTAAGCGCTCGATGAAGGTTACATTGCAACAGGGGTATGTATCTTATTTATACTACTTAATTAAAGACTGATAAGAAAACAGTCTTTAATAATCAAATCATTATCATTGCAGGCAGCTCTTGTGATTGATGTTGCACATTCCTACAGAACTGATGCATTTTGCAATATGCTTATGGTCGCATAACAATCAATGAGTAAATGATTCTTACTAAGATTCCTAATACTAAAAATGTTTATTATTATTGAAACACTTTGGATGGATATTGGCAAGCTTTTAGACAAAATATATGGCATAATACAATATAGCAAATACCACAAAATGTTGCAAAGCACCTAAAGTTAGAAAATCCCCGTTCTTATATAGGGCATATTTTTTCAAAAACTTTTGTTACTTTATTAGCTGCGAGTCGGGTTAATCCACTTCAACCGAAGTAACATTGGAAGATTTCCATCTACTAGATGGAAATTTTCCAATGTTGCCGAAGATTCTATATCAACAAAAAAAATATAGCTCACATTATTCAAAGTGCGTCAAAATCTCATGAAACTAATACCAATATTCAAATTGAAGAGCAACAAATGATCAAAATCTACTTTAATTTATCAATATGGAAAATCATAATATCCCTATATTATTTAATCGTATTACATCGACTGTTCATTATTATCTAGTGGTTAATAATACAATATTATTAACCACTAGCCGATAAACAAAATTTCTTAGTCTTCTATGGCACATAATAATGATGCCATCTTCGACTAGCGGAGGAAAAAATATATTATGAATGATGCAGATCAATGTGGCCTTTTAGAATCAAAAAAACTTTTTTATCCACATTTTACGAAAATTTATGTTTTTTCATTTATTGAAAAGCCACATTGCATTCCACATGACTTTATTACACTTTCCGATTTTTATTATTTTCGTTTACATACTACAAAAAAAGTCGTAGAGACTCCAAACTTTAGTATTGTTCTAGCGCTAGTAAATTTTTAAAAGCCTTTTAGCAACTGCGCATTTAAACAAATGTTGCTTCAAGCATGTGGTCGTATAATTAGACACAGTAATTTACAAAAAAATTAATACTATATTTAAACGTTTTAACGACATTTTAAAAATATTCGGACCTCTATACTTTTTAAATGTTCTTTTACAACTTTTTTTTTATTACAAAGTTTACAAAATGGCTCTGGATGAAAGGTTAAAATTTTGGATCAAAGATTACTTTTCTGCTTTATCTACGAGAAGAGCCCATAGCTTAAAAATTGTCTAAAAATTGTATATTAGTAAAAAGCTTACTGCATTTAGCAGTATATGATACAGTTTACAATAGAGCTTTTAAAATGCTTACCATTCACGTATTTCAATTTGAGCAAGCTGATTATGTTTAAAAAATTATTTGCGTGTAACTCTACTCAAAATATGGTAAATTGCAATGCTATATATCCTTGAAATCTTCGAACTTCCTTTATTTAGCATTTTTTTTTTGTTTAATTGGTGCTTCCACGACGAAACCAATACATGAGTTCGAAGGCTGAATTCGAATTTATGACTATTACTATAGTCTTTCTAAGCTAAAACTTAGCTTTAACTCAATTTGATTGTTCCGTGCTAGTTTTTTCATTGTTCTGTAACCTTTATTTGATTGCTGTGCTTACTTTAGAGTTTGCGTAAGATTGAACTGTCGGGAGGGGGCCCACAGGACAACGTAGTAGTAGGTGTTGGAGTTGTAAATAACCGGTTCACTCGCAGGTTTTCTTAAGGATGGTGCTTGGTGCATTCGGTTGAGCGTCTTGGATTTTGGCGGTGTTGACTTTTGGCTTTATTTAGGCGGTGTTGAGCTGATTTTGGTTGGGTAGTGGTATTGAGGGAGTGTTTATTGCTGGTTAGATTGCTAATTCTGTATTTGTAGCTTTTCACAGTTTTTGAAGGGAGTTAACTCTGTGGTTGGGGGTTTCTGCCAGGAGCGAGTGTGTTGATTCGTCAGGGTGATTTAGCAGGATTTTGTTGTTGTGTTCCTTAGTGATCTCCTTGACTTTTAGAATCTGTTGGATTTCTTATGTTTGTGCCTTGGATTAGATAGGGGTAGTTCATCGATAAATCGGGCACCATCGAAGGTGTTAGTTGCTGGCTTCCCCTTTTTCTTGTGGTTGAACATAATTTGAAATTGATTTTCGTTTATTTGCCTTTGTTTTCTTTATTTTTACATATTGAAGTTTGGTTGCATTGAGGTTGCCTATCGGTAAACTTCTAAACCATACCTTTGCTTGGTTTAAAACTACAATATTATCAATTAATGGGGACTCTGTACGCCCGCTTTTCATTGTTTTGTTGAATTGAAATGAATTAACTAGTGTTTTATAATGTTACTTATCCTACATAATTTTAGTTACTGCCATCTGGTGAGTACTATGTGGATTAATATTTTTTGTTAAGGAACCCACTACCGCCTATATACAGAAGATTTGTAATAAAAAAGTTGACTTCATTGATAATCCACCGTTTTGGATTTATCATCAGGATATTACAAGGTACCGATTACTCAAGATTTAATACCCATAACCATTTTTCTTACTGTTGATGAACATTATAAGTTTATCAGGATGCCAAATTGTATCCTGACGATTGCAGAAGGAATAGGAAAATTAAAGCGGTTGTTAGATGTAATAAAGTACCATGGTCCGACGCTTAACCTGAAAAAGTGTATTTTTTAAAAGGCGAGGTAGGATTTTTAGGATATGAAGTGTCAGGATCGGGAGTAAAACCTAGAATATCAAAACAGATCCTGATATAAATTTTAACACCAACAATTTCAAGGTGGTAGCTAAAACTAGTGGATTACGATTTTGTCGTGGAATATCGACCAGGAGTACAAATAAAGGATGTGGTGGAGCTGAGTCGGAATAAAAACGGTGCGGAAGAACTGATGCATCCAGCCAGTTTAAACGTTTATAAAATAACGAAAAAAGAACACAACTGGCTTAATGGTAAGCAGCTGTTGGACGACGATCTTATAAGGAAATATTTCTTACGTTGAAATGACCACTTCAGATTGCAGAATAATGACAGATACTCCACGATTATTTTTCGGATAAGGGCTAACTTGTTCGTAAGTCCGACGAGGGACATATAAATAGGTCGTTCCTGAACTGATCAAGTGGAGAACTGCCTAGCTAAATCACGACTATATATGATATATGTGAAGCTAAGAAGACATTAAAGAATCACCAGAAAAAATTTTGTTTCCAAAGATGAGAATGTATTGCAGCTCTCTATTTATATGCATATCGATCATCTTGGGTCATTTTCAAAGAGTACAAAAAGAAACGAATTTAACATACTAACTATAGATGAATTCACTGAGTGAAATTGAACCGTTGTACCACAGTAATAAATCGTAAAAGAAACCATTTTATTTTGTAACGTAGTTCGCCAATTACCTTAAAACATTGAAAACTGGAATCGAAAAATTTCTAGCAAATGATATTTTTGGGAAGAGAAAATTTGTTAGTCAATACAGAGATGATTATTTGTAGTCATAGTGATTGCAAGAAAATCATATGACCTATGATTTGGTATGATTTGGTTGGTATTGTGGGGCTATTTTTTACAAACACAAAATTTGTTTAACTGGTAAACATACTTAGTGTTTTTTTTAAGGTCCAATGAGATCAGCTGGCATATGTCAATACAAGCGTCCCACCATGTGATTGTTTTCTAGATGTCACGTTTTTTGACAAATCCTTTAAGGTCTTGAATATAACAATACCGAGATTATTAAACCACAAAAAAAAACGTATACAGATTAGTATAATTCCGATTATTAATGCAAACTAACATTCGTATTTAACTGTCGAGAAAACGGATGATAATTTTAAACCACCCAATTAATAATACAACCAATCCTTAAATAACAAAAAAAAAAAAAAAAAGTTCCAAATTGTTAACTCAGTTGAAACAATAATGATAAAGGATGACATTATTGAAATTAGATTTTTTTTTTTGATTTTCGTTTTAGATAAAAATATTAATTCCATTTTTTAATTAAAAATATATTTAATTTTTTTTCTTCTTGCAAATTAATTAAAAATTTCCATTTAAGCCATGGATTAAAATCGAAAAAAGACAATACAAGTGTTTGATGTTTGGATAAGGAAATTTAGCATAAATTTAGTTAATCAAACTTTGATTGGTATAGCGGACAAAACATATTCTGGATTACTCGCAAGGTAGCATTGAAGACAATTTATTTTTTACTGTGTTTTTTTTTGTGATTGCTCGTTATTTAACAAAAGAGCAGCTCTTCATTTTTCTTCGAAAATCAAAATAGGACAATCGGCAACCTGGCATTGGCAATTTATAAATGCGTAGTGTAATGTTATCCATGTATGAGAACTTTTAAGGTTTTTTTTTCAAACTGAAGTTTTGGGTGCTAAAATGACGAAATTGTTGCAACAAGTAATTGTAGCAATAATTTTTTAATGAAATCTAAAAGTGAAAAAAGTAAGTTCATATAAAATTACATACAACCGTCAGTTTTAACATAAAAGGTTTACTTTTAATTTTTAAATCAGAAAGATGTTGCTATGATAATTGGTATCTGTTTATATAACTTGATGTAATTTCGTATATATCTTTGAGACATACTAAAACACTATTTATACCCCTGAAACTAGTCTATAATAAATTGAAGACAGCCACAAATAATCATGAACTAAGCTTTGAATTCCACATTTTTAAATTAATGATCAAAATTTACCGAAGTTTAGACAGATGTACCAATTTTTCACAAATAAAAATGTATATTAGAGCAATATTTTAGAAATCAAGTAAGCCTTGTGAACTGTGGCCAGTTACCGGAACTATCATTTCGCCAATAATGTGGAAAAATATTAAAGATGTTTTCTAATTTCTACTTTAAATGCAATAAAAAAATAAGTTGATCAACATAAAAGGGTTTGGAAATAAGGCCAGAAAAAGTAAGGGAAAAAGAAATATATATAACGGTTGGAAAGGTAGAAGTATGGTTGTTTGCTCGTGTTTGCTCCGAGTTAAAGAAATAATAAAATAGTAGAAATTTATAAAGTTGTGCTGGTAAAAAATAGAAAAATAAGTAAAAAACGTTTAAAAATTGTGCCGTGTAATAAAGTTCAAGTTGTTAAAAAAAATAAAACAGTTAAAATTTTAAAATCGTTTGAAATTAATTAAGCATTTACACATTGCGCATAAATTAAATACGAACCGGCATCATTCTCAGGATGGATTACAAAATGAATATGACAGAAAAAAGGTAAGATTTTATTAAGGTATTTCATTTCCTCATAACATATATCAAATATGCACGTATGCCTGCCAAAATATAGGCAAGAGCAATTATTGATAAATAATACAAAGCACGCGTACCGAATATATCAGGTAAAGATAAAGAAACCTTCATAATCCTAATAGGTAAACCAAAAAAATTAACGATTAGTAAAACATTGACATTTATTAGTAAAACATTGGCGCTGCCGCATTCGTACCTGTTGCGTTTAGTTAAATAAATAATTGTACAGAGGGTAAGAGGTGTAGAATTTTTTCAAAATATTCTCTTCAAAAACAGCATCAACAGAAACAGCAACAAAAATGAACCCAAAGGAAATACAGAGCAGTATTACAAGTCTTGTTCCAGAATTCAGCGGAACAGATACACCAAACAGGAAAAATGAGTTAGAACGATTTGTTGGGACTGCTGACTTGGTATACGGGTTGTACAAAACTACTGTCAAAATCCAAATCACTTATGGAAAGTATGTAGAGCAAGGATGTTCGCAGAAAGAAGAATGTTGAGTTCACAACAGCAATCACAATAGCAATGTCAATGAGTACCTGTTTTACTTTCACGCAACATTATACAAATTAAGGCAGTTTAAAAAAAACAACCAAACTACCAGCATCAGATAGGACCAGAAACGAGCACAACACCTCGATATAACAACAACCAGAAGCAAACGAACTTACAGGTTAACCAACGAATGAACCATACTAATCAGTATCAACAGACAAGACAGAACTATACAAATTACAGACTACCATATCAAAACAACTATAGTAATAAGCAGACAGCACAGAACGAGAATTTCAACCGTATTGCTAACAAGGAAACACAGAATATCGTCAAAGACCACCAAAATACTGTTCGTTTTGTAAAACAACGACGGGACACACATTCGATGAATGCAGAAGCAAATTTTTAAGACCTGGATAAAACAGATTTGAGAACCACAACACACCCACACAACTGAACGCGAACAACGAGTAAGAAGAGAAGTTTAAAAACATGAGGATCAATGCAACTTACCAGGAGCAAATCTACGCCCAGGGAAACGTACAACGATTTAACCAGCACTAGGAGAGATGCTGTAACTGGATCCGCACACAAAATACTCACATAGACAAATTGACAAACACACATCAGCATTAGATCAGCAATCTTTTGAATATAATAATTACTCTCTCCCAGCTGGTATCATACCCGATGTATACCTCGAATACGACATATGCGACCGAAATGCAAGAAATCACTACTAAGCCAGCCCAGATGCTCAAAAAACAGCAATACAAACCAGTATCTCATTATCATGAACAAAAACCGACAGTGAGTCCAGCCACTTAACAAGCCGTCATAAACCGACATAAACAGACAGTGAGTCCAGCCACTTAACAAGCCGTCAACAGTCTGACGCAAAAACAATCCGTCACCAGTTTGACGCAGGTATTGTCCCAACCAAACTAAACAAGCATCGAAAGTTATCAATGCAAATGTGACAACGCAGGAATACTAGCAAGGATTCAAGGACAACCCGATGGAGCGGTTTTACTACTCAAGGATTTCAGGGAGTAAAAGGTTTTAAATATCTTGATGATGTGATCATCCACGGGAAAAATCTAAACGATTTACAATAACTGATTTAAACAGCTCAAATTAAATGCAATCATTTATAAAAATGTTTCAGTACAAATGTCAAAAGTACCCGGTTGCTGTTTGATAAGAATGACTATGCGGTAGAAAGTACCGACCTTATTAAGCTGGAGTTTGAAATTTGATGGCGCTATGATTTTTTAATTTTTATTTGCTAGCTATCAATAGAGAATGCTCTCTGTGAATTGAAACATGGACAAAATTGGTCATCGTTGTATGTGTTACATTATTTTTATTTGCAAGGAAGGTCAGCCAATATCAAAGCAAAGCTTGATTTTACGCTGGTTGTCTCCTTCGTTTAAAACAGCAAAAATGATAAATAAAATCCACAAAATAGTATTGAATAGTCAGCCATCAACTGAAAGTGCGCGAGCTATCAGGTTCGGTAAGCGTTTTAAAAAATGGTTTACATCGCGTATTAATTGATAGTTTTGACATGAAAAAACTATCAATTAATACGCAGATAATGGGTGCCGCAATTACTCAGAACAACGTAAAAAAGACAAGCTGCTGCTAGAAAAAATACAAGGAACCATCGTGCAGCTAAACCCTTTATGCAAATGAATCTAGAGAACAGCTTGAGCAAATGCTTGCTGCTGAAAAGATGACAACCTTTATACCTCGTCGATCTTTAGAATTACATACTACAGCAAAGTATGGACGACCCTGCTAAACATTTATTATCTACTACAGAAAGTTTTTATAATTTTACAAATATCAATTAATCCTACAATTAGTCCGGATCTTTTGATTTTTAAGATAATAACCTGTCAATTAAATATACCATTTGTTTCGTTAAGTTTTTCAATGTTTAATTAAAGTGTTAAGTTACAATGACATTTGCCATTTAAAACCATCACTAGCTTAATAAACACGTTTAAATTAGTTATTCAAACTTATTTTTTACGCGTATTATTATATAACGACTGCTATTTTATATAAAGTAACGGAAACTTTACCAGATCCTATAATATTTGGCTTCTCGTGATTTTTCACACCTTTAACTAAACATACATGTAATGTTAAAAGTATTTTGGACCCATAACTCGTTAACTTACTTTTAAAAACTTTAATGATGAATTTTTAAGAGGCTTCGTTAAATACTCGTTAAGTTATTTTAGTACAATTTAATTTAAAAATAAATTAAATTGTAAAAATAACTTAACGAGTATTTAACGAAGCCGTATAACTTAACGAGTATTTAACTTAACGAGTATTTAACGTATTTATAACGTTATAGTTAAAAATAAAAAAAATATTTGGTTGGTTCACTAAACTAGAAAAGTTTCGTCAAGTTAACTTAACGAAAAAATGTTTTATGGACGTAAACAAATTTGAATGTATAACAAAAACCTTTGATTTAAATATTGTTTAAATTACTAACTTTCTATAAGTTATTTTCGTTAAGTTTGATTTTTAATCGTTTTGGCTTTTTGGTTCAAACAGAAAAAAATTTAATACCACACTTATATCGGTCGTGACTCTACCATTGTTAAATCATCTTAAATTAGGTCTCTCGAGTAATAGAAGTTTGAGGTGAAAATCTATCAAATAATTGGCAACGCTTTGAACTAAATTACTTAAAGCTTATTGTTTTGATTAGTAATTTTAATTTATCTTTTAAAACCATTTAATATTTCGTTAAATACTCGTTAATTTCTTTGAATAGAGTTAAAAAAAAGTACTTATAAAACACAGCGATATATTTAAACGTTTGCATTAAATTTCGTCGGTGCTTCCAACGATTTACGCAATAATTATTTAAAGTCAGCGAAACACCTTGCTTATTTATAATGGAAAGTCTGGAATAAGTGGTTTAAAATAATTTGATGGAAATATTTTCAATTTTAAAAGTATCAGTACAAATAACGCATTAAAAATCCTACTTCTGATGTAAAAACTAGTCAACCGCAAACATTAACACTAAACATTAACAGTTGTTCGAAATGGGTCAAAAATCGAGGTTAATAAAACCACAGTCAAAGGAATATTTTAAAAAAAATTTATTAGTTTTAAAACATGAGAAGCTTAAATCACAGAAAACATAACAAGGGTGATTTAAGCATTGGAAATGTAAACAAGAGGCAATTACTGCAAAATTTCTTGAAAACACAGTTCTGGTAGATAATGCACATACATAGTCAAGTCGATATTTGTCCTTTACAAAAACATTCAAAATTTATCCAATGATTGTAGATCTGATGGAAGAACATTTCCATTTTTATCTTGTTTTTTTTAGAGTATAAGAAGCAGACCTTAAAATACCAACATATATAAAAGAAAAGTGGTATAGAAAGTGATGTAAATATTGTCAAATCAATTATAAATTTTGGGACAAAGTCGAAAACGTATTAAATCCTTTTAAATACCAATTAATTCGTATGTCAAAATAATTATTTTAAAAATATTGATTGTTTTTAACTTAGAGTAAAACAAAACAAAACTATACGATTATATACATCCAATTATCAAATTAAAAGCTCATCCTTTCCACTTTCAAATTTTTCCGTTTTATTTATATAATTTTTTATTTTAACAGGAAGCATTAAAATTCTATAACACGTTTCAATTGTTTATTCTAGAGAAATGGATTTTAATCCTTTATTTTTCTCATTTTCTAGAATTTTTTTTTTTTTTGCTTTTACTCCGTATTTAGTTTTTATTATTTAATTTTCTTATGTCTCCATTTTTATAGTGTATATAAGAAAGTATTTTTATGTAATGTTGTTATTTATAAGTTTTATTTGTTTTAATTTATTGTAAAAGGAAAAATAAATAAATAAAATGAAGCGAAACAAATATTTCGAATGAAAATGTAGCTGAAGGAAAAAGCTTAACACCTTTTAATTTTTATTTTTTTTTTAAACTTTACACTGAAAGAGAAAATGTAATGAAATTTGTTTTTATTTTTATTTTAATCTTAATAAGCATTTTATACATTTAACTATAAACATATATTTATACATACTTTTTATGTTTAATGAGGAGAAATAAAAATAAACATAATATATACACACAGAGTATAAAAAAGTGCAAAAAAGAAATATAATTCTATTGTAAGCTTTTAGAAAAGCTTATACGGTTTTTATTTTCTAGTTGAACGTTGCAATTAAATTTTTTTATCTACACGCTCATATATTATATTTTACCATCAAAGTGTTGATTAGATGTAGCGTTATCCATAAACTCGTATGTTGTGCAAAGACTTATGTAAATTTAACATTTTAAACTTAATCATAAATTATGTTAAAAAGTTTCCATAAAATTAGTGAAATTGGACAGAAAAATCGCTTTTATATAAAATTATGTTTTAGGTTACAAAAAAAAAAATGTTGAATGAAATTTGTTTAATTAGTTAAGTTAGAAAAAATAAAAATAAAAAAGTTTCAAAGCTCGTGTAATTATATATATTATCATGTTTATTAAACATCCCACAGATTTAACTTTAACTACATTATTTAACATACCGTAGACTCAACGTGTATAAATAGGCGAGTAATTACGATTCACTAAACACAAAGTAAAACAAAGAAAGCTTAATTCCAAGAATAAAAAAGCAAAAAAATTAAATTTTAAGAACAGCAGAATTATAATAAACAATTTTATGTTGTGTACCAAAGGCTTTTATTTAATTAGGCAACAATAATCAGAAGTATAAAATATTTACATTTCAATTAAAGGATGGAAAAAACATCAAAGGATATATTTATATACATAAAAAAAAAAAAATGTATATAACAATTTTACATACAAAATTTTTGTTGTAATATCCTGATTAATAGAAAAAAAAATTCTCCTGGTTTTTACCTTTTTCGGTTTACTATGTTGAAATATATATAAAAAAAATTAAAGTTGTGTGCTTTTATAAAAACCAGTCGTATGTACGACTGAAAGCACACACATGAAAATGTAGGAAGTTTTTTATTCGCTACTCGACTTGTTGTTAAAAAAAAGAGACAGTGTAGCTTTTCCACAACATTATAAAGCATAAACATGTATTACCATTATATACCAAGTTTTGTATCGTTATTAACATTAAAATAATAATACAAATATTATACGAATAATTTTTCATTTTTCCTAGACAAAACGAAAAAACCACATTACTAAAGTAAAAATATAGAAAATGGTAAAGTAAATAAAAATCCTCAACAAAAAATGAAGAGACCAAATTAAAAGTTAGATACAATATTTCCAGTTGTACATATATTACGTCCCTAATTTTATGTGTATATGTTCACATTTTTGGTTTTGTGTTGTGCTGTTCTTCCTAATGGCATACATACGACTGGAGATTATATTTGCTTGCCAGGCTTTGTTGTAATCTTTCAGATACATGAAAAATGATTTCATTTTTTTTTATGTGGAAAAATAAAATTATTAAAAACCATATATGTATGGAAAATATAGAGTATGTGCGGATGAAAATAAATTTTATTTTAGACATCAGGTAGAGATAATGTGGTGAGCCTCAAATTTTAAATTGTACACGAATATATCTAAATCAGTTAACCCTTATAGTTTTAAAACAAATTTTGGTTTGGCGTAGGTTTATAATAAATTAAAAAAATTTTAATTTTGATATATTTTGACCACTAAAATCATGATAAAACGATAATTAACAAGGAAAGCTTGCCTAAGCCAGTAAATAGTAAAACTTACAGACCTATTCTACGAAAAAACTTGAAGAACAAATAAACGACCGATACCATTGTAAGACAAACTGAGGTACTAAATTATAATTATAAAGTTATTATTTTATTCACACTTAATCTCGTAAGAACTTTTATTATTCTTTTAAAGAAATCCTGAGAGAAGATTGAAAGCATCCTAAAAAATCCTGGATTTTCTAAAATAAAGAAAAATATCTCTTACTATATTTAACTGGTCTTTGTAAAGCAACATTTGCGCCTGGAGGAAACTTTTCAACCATTATTTAAGCAAACAGTGGTTGAAACCGTGAAATTTTTTACTAAATTGATGAGCGCATAACATAAACAACCTTATATAACCATAGATAAATACTATAGATTTCTCATTTGCGCGATTAAAATGAAAAAGTGATTTTACATATTTCGATAGTATTAAATGAAAGAAAGTAACAAAAAACAATAGAAAAATGCTTGTATATGTGTAAAATAAAAAATAATAATTAAAAATTCATAAAACAAATGAGAATTCTATTATCTGTGCTAAATTATTACAAAAATATATTATTACATATGTAAATTCAAACAGGTGTACCCATTAGGTAACTGCCTGTCAAATATGAATCTTCAGTAAAGAAAGATAAATTATTAAATGATTTAATTAAATCCAGTTATAATATAAAATATAAATATAAATAATACAAAAATTGCTGGTTTACCTATTTTCCCTTGAGGTGTTGCCATATGTCAAGTTTTTTCCTTTTTTTCAAGTTTCTTTGACCGTAAATAGGATTTCAAGTTTTTCATCATTTTTTTTGCAATTTTATATTAAAGGCAAAAGCTGGGATTCTAGATGTATATTACCACAACAAAAGTAAGAAGCACATTGACCATAGTGCAGCATTACATATGCACAATAATACTCTTCTTAATTTTCAAAAGCATGAATGAATTTAATGCTCAAAGTAAGAAAGTGTTTAAAGCCGAAGTTTAATTAAGTAACTTTTGTGCGAAACATTATATTTTTTTCCAACTATAAATCACCTACTACCCATGGTAAAAGCCACAATCAATGATTCCGCAATATTGTAAAAGATATTTCAAGTTAGCAATTAAAAACCACATTCGTGGTGAAAAAAGGGTTAATGAAGCAGTCGCCATTTTCTACTTGTTTAGACGAGTAACCACAGAAGTATCTACTACTAAACTTCTCAGTTTAGTTGGTTGAATACCCGTCAACAAGCTCCCGAAATTCTTTTTTGCGCCTGGTTATTAAGAACTTACTATTTTATTGGTCCTTTGTTGTTCAATTGTTCAACTGTTCAACCAAGCTTGGATAATTTTACCAAAATTTGTTAAAGGGAGCCTGCCGTGATATTTATAATAGTATATAAAACAGCTCCAAACGGGTTGTACTTTTTGCATATTTTGAATTCCTAATAATTTTTTTTTCTAAAATAAAGTTTTTAGTTTGTGACATGTGGTAACACTAGTTGCAGGTCTTTTCATCCTACTTGGTAGCCTCCTAAAAATATTACCAATTTTTTTCCCTTTTCGTTTTCTAATAAAATGTTGGTTTTAATGCCTAGTTGCTTCGTGATTATATGGAGTTAAATCTTTGTTACGATATTCGACCAGAAGCACTTCAATATTCCACGAATGCACTTCTTTATGAGCAACTGTAGTTACTTTATGATTTTGGTCGTATGTTTCCATGCCTCACACCTATACAGTTTTTGAGTATTGTGACTTTGCACATAAGTAAAACATTCGTATCTTGGTCTTGCGTATTTTAAATGCATATATGACTTTAACGTTAACATATTTACTTATTTCTTCCTCTGTTTCACTCGTTTTTGCTATTGTACAACTAAGGTATTCGAACTCGATTACACCTTCAACCTGTTGCTATTGTCGTTTTATGCATTCGTGTATTATTTTGAGTCTTAATCGTCTTGGTTTATCTAATTATTATTTTGAGACTAATATCGTTAGCTAGGTCATCGTTAGCTAGAGTTTGTGCTCCAACTAGGAGTGTTCACTCATAGTAAATTAGTACATTTCACTGTGTGCACTTTTGTAGTGATTTTAGTTTCCAGCACTCCCATACATTGCTTCTATATAATTACAATTAACTTTTGTGGGATGTCCATTTTACAAAATACCATATTGCATTCCTAAATAAACAAAGAGCTGCTGGTATAGCGAAAAATTCAGTTCATTAAAAATTGTTCAGTGAAGATTTCATATTAGTCTTAAAGCAGTTTGTTAGTTTTTTAATTTTGCATTAGCTATAGATGAGATTAAGTCAAGAATGACTAATTATTAATTCTTTTTTTATAGGAAATACTTTAATAGTAAAACTAAGAATAGTCTTAGAAAATTTTTATGTATATGTACCCAATCAATTTTCTATCAAGCAAAACTAGGCACTAAGTAGTAGTGGGGTGAAAGGTTTATACCACTTACAGTTTTGACTTTCCGTCGTATTACCGGACCAGCTCTGGTCTTAATAAATCAAAATTTTGTTAAAAGTTAATCACTCTATCTGTTATCGAAATAATATTATTCGTATAATTTTACGAAAGTGCTTGCCAATTTAATAAAAGTTATTAGTTGCATTTACGGTGTCAGTCAGTCTATTACGATGGTTCTCTTAGTGATAGTATCTTTGAGAGGATTCTCAAAGATCAACTTATGTCCTCTTTCATTTTTAAAGATAATTTGTATTATAGTTTGATGACATCAATTCATCATTTGACGCTATTTGATAATCTAAACAGCGGCACACGCTGGTGGCTAACAAACTAGAAATCGGCACAAAACTGTTGGTTCTTAGCGATGTTACAAAATTGTTTGACCCACTGAGTTGTTCCTTTGGAACAACTTAAATTAGAACTTTTAGTCAAATTAGAACTAAGCGCTGCATGATAGATACTCTTGTTAAAATTGGTTATAAAACTGGTTTAGTCATTGAATGTTGAGTTTCATTAAATTATCTTATGGTCAGACTCCAACAAAACATTAGATTTGTTCAGCCTCATTAGAGTTGTTCAGGAGATAAAATAACTTACTGAACATAGGAAATGGGTGCATATTGTTACTAAGAAAAATCCTGCACATCTTGTAACACGAAGCGTAATGCCTCACAAAAATAATAAAATTTGGTGCTTTGACCCAACTTTTATAGAATTGAGAGTTTAAAATTAAATGGTTCATTAACTGGAAATAGCAAGATAAAACATTGATCACTCTTTTTAGATACCTCAAGCCTTCTCAGAGTTGTATTTCAATGTAGTAAATTGTCAATTGATTAAAAGCTTATTTATTGCACTTTTATTTAGGTATGAGCATATTTAAACCGTCAAAATTGAACTCAAACTACACTATTGTCTTCAGTTTGTCCAAAATTTTGGACTTTATTGAAAAGATACATCGCCAAGTCTATTCACTAATGCATCTCTTGTTTTAAATTGAAATCTAAAATAGCAGAGCAAATCGTTGGCAATTTACCTGTTTTCGTTTAGAAGTAAATATGCTTTTTAACTTTAAGGCCATAGACTTCACTTGTCCTTTTTACATAAAGTATGTAAAAAATGTAAATTTAATAAAATATGGAAGCAGTAAACATTTTTAGATTTTGTGGCAATGAAGGAATCGAAACGACGGTGCCTAGAGTAAAACATTTTGGAGGACTCTGATCTAACTAGAACTAAAATCTAGTTAGTATAATTTTAGAAACTCAATATTAAATGTTAAGTATAAGAACAAATATTAACCAAGTCATAATTAATAGTTTTACAATATTTTTAAGTAATTAAAATTTTTAAGTTAATCTACTTATAAAAAAAAAACGTTTGAAACTCTAATATTTTTAACTATCGTAAAACCAGCATGTTAAGCTAATTAATTTGACATTAAGGCCCGATTCTATGAATGTGAGCAAAACATTAATCCTTCGATTTATCGTCGTTTGCTTTCTATGAACGACGATGACACCGGCGATTAATCGACCGATTTTTTTTTATCCTCTGTTTTATTTTATTTTTTTGGTGTATAAATCAGAAGATACAATTTTTTTGACGTTTATGAGAATTACGAAAATAATTAAAATTTGATTTTTTTATAATTAACATGGTGGTTAAGAAAATATATAATAGTTAAATTAAAATAAAAGAAAATGAATTTTTTCGTTTTTTCTAATCTAATTTTGGGTTTTCTATTATGAAAAAAAAAATGTGTTTACATTTCTTAAACGAAACAACAGCCACTTTGAGTAAAACCATAGAATCTAAAAAAAAAAATATAGGTGCACGTACGACACACAAAAGTGTTACCACTCATACAAAAGCTGCGGTAAAACTACAATAAAACCGAGGGTAAATTAAAATCTATAGTCGTTCATATAATCGAAGAAAATAAATATCCTCGGTTGGCGATTAATCGGTACTCTCAGATTTTTTTTTATTTATCGTTGTTCATAGAATCGGGCCTAAAAGTATAAAATAAATTCTGAAAGCTCCATAAAATAATATTTAATAGCTTCCTGTTTTTTTTATCAAAAGCTTCATTAAATATATTCTAAAAGCATCATAACAATATTTGAATGCTCAAAGCTTGTTTTTCCTTTGTTGGTACTCAATTTCATTAAAGAAACAAAATTATAAAATACAGTTTTTCTTTTATTATTTCTAAACTTTTGAATACTTCTGAAAAAATGGTAATATACATCCTTCGAAAAATCAAGATATTAACACTTTTAAGGAGCTCCTTGCACCAGATATATGACCCAGTGGTTATTTGATCATACCAGCGGTTCAAAAAATGTTCAAAAATTGGAACTTACTTTCTCCAAGTCTGCGTAAATCTATCAAAGATCATCTCTCTATTACCTCCGTCTGCCTTATATAAGTTGTTTCACAATCGAAATCCTGGATAAATCCCATTATACTATCACAATACCTCTAGTATCCGAGGTCATGCTAAGACATTTCGTATGGGTCTTAATTTTTATTTATTTACAGCAATACCGACTTTATATCTCTTAACGAATTTCTTCAAAACTCAAACTGCGATTTCTTCCAGCAAGGTTTCAATCTAAATTATGCTGTTTTTCATCGAATATATTACTCAAAACAGAAATCTAAAGATGTGTTCCGTTGGCTAAATTTAAACGGGGCTCTTTGAACCATGGTAAAATAGTAATTTAGTAAATCTTGAGAAACGTTGTAATAAGCTCCATATATTATACAGGATTCATGGTGCTGAATCTTATCCAACTTTTACTTCTCCCCGTAAGTGATTTAAAAACACGAAACAGTTCCTTTATATAATAACTATATATTGTGAATTGAGGAAAGCTTAACGTCAAACCCGAAAATGTTTTGGAATTTTTTAAATATGATAAAAGAAAAGATTCTGTAATTCCATCGTCAATGTGTTATTAGGATTGTGTTGCTAATTCGCCTTTTCTGGCATAAGTGATTTATTTGCAAAATTTTTTGGGTCAGTCGTCCGTCCCATAGTTTCCTTTTTAACCACTTTAGTACGAATAATACGGATTTTAATCATATTAATTTAACTGTAGAGCAGTCAGGTTCTGCTACTTAGGGTGCCGGTCATAATGGATTCCAACTCGTTTTGTTCAGGAACTGTGCAGTGAGTTTGGCTTAATCAATTTTTTTCATATTTAATGAAAGTCTTCGTAAAAGCATTTTTCCGGACCCCTGAAAAATTTTCGTTATTCATTCGGTTTTTAAATCAGTTTAAAAGTACCTAACTAATGTGGTTTAGCCATTTTATCCGTTGTACTTAAACTTTTTGAATCTATGGTATACATATACATATAAGTATACGTACTTTCACCTTAGATCGTATATTTCCCATGAGCAATACGGTTTCTTTACTGGTAGGTCAACAGTAATAAATCTAGTATCCTTAAGCGGTGATTTTTTTAATAGCACTAATTCCAAAATACACTTCGATGTTATTTACACCAAATTGGCTTAAGATTTTGACAAAATCGAACACGCAATTCTTATCGCTAAGTTGTATAATTTAAATTGTGAGTTTATTCCGATCACGTCGTTACTATCCTATTTTTTCGACCGACTGCAGGGCATACGTCCACTGATATATATATATATATATATATATATATATATATATATATATATATATATATTTATATATATATATATATATATATATATATATTCGTGAATGATGTGGTTAATCATTTTGAGAGTGATAAGTGCCTTCCGTTTAAAAAAAACACAACACGAACACAAAATAATTACACCTGCTTATATATGTTTGTTAGAAATTCAGATAAATTATAATTGAAAAGCAAACTCACGGATGAGTCTTTTCATCTGCCGCCAAGTGAGTACTAGCAAAATTTACTGTTGAAATGAAATTTCGGCAATTCAGACAAAAAAAATTGGTTGAAAGCACACAGCCTAAATATATATACACACTGTTTATTTTTATATCTAAAATTAACATGATAGATAATGTGCTGATTCAAGGGAACTTAAATTTACCTGATGTCAAATGAGTACACGATGCAGCTGTTAACTGTTGCACGTTTTATAACGTAATAACGACTGTTAAAACTTTATAATAATAGATTGTTTGATGTATTTTTTAAAAACTCACTTAATTTAAATATAGTAAATGGAGCGTCGGTTCCATCTATTGTTAACGATGTTAACCATAAATCGATGGAAATCAACCTGAACCAATCGGAACTTTTGTTGTATAATTTTAATCATAATAATTATGTATTTAAACTGTATGATTTAAACGCACGGATATTGATAGTTTGATCTTATATTGATCATCAATTGATTGGAATCGCGATTTTCATTTAATGATTTAGAACATGACGTGGAACTTAAAAATATGTTCTAATATTTTGTTCTATGGTATCGAAAGATTTGTTTTAATTTCTGTTAAAAAAAATTAATTGTAATAATCCTCCATGGTTTAACAAAATCTTAATTAATTTTAATAAACGTAAGAAAATATTATACAGGTAATGGGAAAGATCCAATAATGCTCTTTTGTCTTTATCCAAAGAATTTGTTATTCAATAATGAATCTGGTAGTAATTGTATGGATATTGCTAATTAATTTGGTTCTTTCTTTCAAAATAACTATAAGCACATTTAACTATATGATATCTAATAGTATTAACACAACCGTGGGTTAACCTTGCATCACTCCAAAGGAAATTATTAAACCCCCTTCGTCAATTTAAAGATAGTTGTAGTACAGATAGTGTATCTTCCAGTTTCCTAAAAAACTGGTTATTATAACTTGGTTATTATCTGGTAATACCTGTGTAAATATTATTCAAAGATTCGCTTTAACCGGAAGTCTTACCAGTTGTTTGAAAACCATCATATATTGTTCCAATCTTTAAATATGGCAATAGAAATTAACGATGTCTTTAAATATAGAGGTATTTTGGTACTATTTGGTGCAATTTCAAAATTATTCGAATAAATTGTATGTGACTACATGTTTTTCGATTTAAAGTCATATATAATAGACGAACAGCACGGGTTTTTCCGTGGACGATTTACCTTGTCAAACTTAATGGAATTTTCAAAACATGCTATAGTTGAGGTGATTTCATTCAATTAATCACCTTATTTTATTAGAAAAATTAAAATTATTTGGCACTGCTGATAGTTTGATAAAATTGATTGAATTTTACCACATTGAAAGCGTGTAGTTTATAAAAATAAATGACTGTTTAACTATTCTGGTAAATGTAAATTTGGGGGTACCCCAGCGCTCCTATCTTGGACCCTTACGCTTTTTTTATTCTTTAACAATATTGCCAAAATAGGTCAAATTTGTATGTTGTTTACTTTATGCTGATGATCTAAACATATGGATAAAATCCATAAATTAAATCCTGGATAAAATTAGCTATTGGTTGTTAGAGCAATTTATTATTTTTGAATGCCAGAACATGTAAAATTATATCATTTACTCTTTCACATTTTTATGGAACATATATGATTATAAAATTGGTAATGATAACTTGCTCCAAATAATTGAAATGAGAGATCTAGGAGTTTACACTGACCTTATCAGGAAACCGCCATATTGGTTCGATTATTGCAAAAGCTTACTCTATATTAGGTGTAAAGAATGTTGACAATGATTTAGACAACGTATACACTAACTATAATACCTAACACTAATTGTATAATACAAATTTTATTTCTATTATGATTGATTCAACGTCATTTATGGGATATATTTTGACATTTAAAATTGTATTCGCATCTAATGACATCTATTATTTAAATTCTTGAAGTATGAATAATGATTATCGGAAAAAAATGTTTTAATGTACAATGTCTGACATCTCTTAGACGGTATTAACACTAGCGCTAATGGATGGTAGTCAACAACTTAGTTATAGTTGGCGCTTAATTTAACATTTTTCAAAAGTTTTGCTTAATATCAAAATAAATCAAATTATTTTGCTGATAAAAACTCTGAGCATCATAGTAATTTATTAAGATTATTTAAAAGAAAATCTTTACAGCATATACAAAAAAGTTGCCTTCAAATCAACGCAAGTAATATGTTTAAGCACCTAAAAGTAATTAAATGTGTAACAACTCACACTATTTTGCATATCGTTAAAATTTAGTAAGGACATACAACCAAGTACCTGCGGTGGCCGAGTGGAAAGCAAACAGTATTATAGGCAGGGTCCTACAATACTGTACACAGTTACATTTTACAAAATAAACACAAATTTATCTCAAGAAAATTGGTTGTAATAAGTAGAACTATATAAGTTTGATTGTCTCTATTGTCTACATTGTCGACATAATAATTTTGTTTGTCTACGTACATTGGGCGCTTTCAGGGCCGCCAACTGTTGGCAACATGTTGAGTAAAATCAACATGTTGAGTACTAAATGCAATCGATATATTCGATACAACTGTTGAGCTAAATGTCATTTTTTCCATTGGTGTTCGAATGTCGATATATTACGTAGCGAACATTTATATAGTGATGAAAATCGGCTTATTTTATGTTGGCAACATAAAATCAAATATGATACCGATAGGTAGCCGTATGTATGTTGGCGGACCTGAAAGCACCCATTGTCTACACGAGTTGACAACCATGTAATTACGCCATGTAGACTACGTATAAAAATCACTACTTGCTTTTGTAGAAACCGTATAAAAAAAATTTGGACTTTTTCGTTGCTATGACAATTTCAAAAAACATTGCACACAATTAAATTTTTCTTCTTAGCCTGTGTCCGACACCCATATTATAAATATTTGTAAATAAAAATTTTGACAATTATTTGAAAAATATTCCCCTACATTTCCAATTTTTTCACTGAAAAAAATATCATCGGTGATATTGACAAATCACTTTCGTTAAATTATAATGAAAGGATCGTCCGTTTAACAATAACTTTGGCAAACATTTAATCAAATTTATCATAAAATAATCAAATGGAAGAACTAATTTTCAAATGAATTACTAAAACTCATCGGTCCAACTGTAGTTGTATTTCGTATTATATTTTTTGTCCGTTACTCTTTTTTCGGTATAGTTTAATTACTCGATATTTATTCCATTTTTGACAAAATTTATTTCGAAATTTATTATGAAGCCATATTAAAAATATGGAAACATATTTATATATTATCTGAATAATGTAAAATTTAATAGTAAAGTTTAAATTATAGGACTTCTACTACTCAAAAAAATCGGGCAAGAAACCAGGTAAAATGTATGATACATTTTATAACGCTCAACATCAGCTCACAAATAGTGGAATAATCCTCAAACGATTTTATTCAGCTAAATCTTCAAAAATAAGCAAAACAAAATTAAAAAAGATAACTGCTCATGCGCAGATCTAAAGCATCATTGGACTGCTACTAAAAATTATAGGCTACAACACATACTGAAGGTAAGAAACTTTGATGAAATAAAATTAAAATTGATAACAGTTGGTCGTTATGTAGGTGGTTGCTGTAGTTCAATTTTTTTCTTACTGCACAGCATGTTAATTCCCACAAAAAAAGTCGGAGATTTCCAGCAATATAAGAAAATGAAAATTATACATTACATTTACGATTCTTTAAAAAGTTTCATTATTGACTTAAAACCGGTAGGGAATTGCGAATTAATCCGGATGAATAGTAATAAAAAGTCCTTTCAACCGCTAAAAATAGTAGCAAGGACTATTTTGGAACCTAAAGTAATACTGATTTACTATGTTGGCGTAAAATGTCATATGACGGCATTAATTGATGCAGTAGATATTTGCTTAAAAAATTTTAATACTTTTAATTTGCAATATCCTGCTGGTGCTTCCAATTTAGTATGGAAGTTCATTTTAATTTTTTTTTATATAATTTATACCATATTAATTGCCTAATTTCAACTCTAAACAACATAACAAATGGAAATTGCTAAATACTTTATAAAATTTTTGTATTTTTGTATTTAAATTTTTGTATTTAGTTAAGTTTTGTTGAATTTCGAAATAATACATTTATTTTTTACAAAATAATTAGAACCTACATTTTTAATTATTTCACTAAATTTTAAACGATTGGTTATATGTAATTATATACATAGTTATGTATATATGTTTATATATATATATATATATATATATAAATATATATATATATATATATATATATATATATATATATAAAGGATTTCGATATAAACTGATTTGACGCATCCTTTCATTGAATTAAAGAAAATTTCTTTCATTTAAACGAAATTATGCGATTTGATAAAATAATTTAAAGAATTTTCTTAATTTTGACGAAATTTTGTTTATTACAACAACCAGTAACTGCTTCTCTTTTAAAAAACTTTTGTTGAATGGGCACATAATTTTTTATTTTAATGTCACACATTGTTGTTTTCACTAATCACAAAATTTGTGATTTAATTGAGTAAAAATTTTTTAAAAACACACACCCACTTTCTTCATTTGTACATACTTTTTCTTCAATTTCACTACTTTTTTTGGTTCAGTGTTATTACGGTGTCCGAAAAGTATAACAATTGATTGAAATATTCCCCGCCTTATTGGTTTTTAAATTCACTTTTTGTGAGGAATAAAAACTATGAAGAAAATTACATTTAAATTGTGTGCTTTGTTTATTGGAATTGTCATAGCAACGAAAAACTTTAAATTTTTATTACAAAACCAAGTAGTGAATTTTACATATTTTTCCATATATCCGAGTATGCTACGCGATCAAGTTTGCCTTTTATTATAGAAAATTTTGGTAATTGTCAAACATAATAATAGCGACTGACCGTGATAATTTGGGTGTGTTCGATTTTATCAAATAAATGTCAATAATTTGTATTCACAAATATTTATCATGAGTGTCGGACACAGTTTTAATTTTTATACCTAACCAAAAATTAATTTAAAAACAAATAAGGCGGGGAAATATTTCTATCAACTATTATATTTTTCGGAGAGGGTAACAAAAAATTGCGAACGTACGGGAATATTTTTCAAAGAAATGTCAAAAATTGTATTCACAAATATTTATTAAGGGTTTCGGACCCAGTCTAAATAATTAAACTGAAGTAAACAAGCTTTTTTGACAAAACAATGTTTATGTAATATATGTATATGTAGCTTGAAAAAGCTACACCATCGTGTATATAGGCTTTTCAGTTATGTTTTGTTAAATGGGAAGTTTGAAAAACTTCGTCTCAAGTGAACTTTTATGAACAATACTGCACTGAACTACCCTATAAAATAAAAACTACTTTACAAAAGCTAATGATATCTATATGACTGCTCTTTGTCTAGTCTTTTAGCTTGTAATTTATTTTGTGAAGATACAAACGTAAATTTATTATATTATACTTCCTTTCGGTTTATTAATAATAAAGCAATAAATTACGAATATATAGTTATTCCTTTACAGATGTTTTAACTAATCCTGATTTCGAGAAACAAAACTACAAAATTTAAAACTTTCAGTGTTGTGAAATTATTCATAACTTTTATCTATATATGAATGTATCATAAATAATTTATTTTGTTCTGTTCATCATGTATACGTAATATACATATGTCCACATACCTTTGTTGTTGATTTTGTTGTCCGCTCGATGTAGATGTTGTTAAAGGTGATCTAGCAGGATATCCTGTAGTCGTACGTGGGCTTCCGCTCATTAAATATTCTTTAAATAAAAAATAAAAATAAAATATTTGGTAAATCAAACAATTTTTTGAGTTTTTTGATTTATATTTTGTAATCAATTAATTATTAACTATATACAGAAGGAACATTTTTCCGTTTAAGTTACAAAAGAATATAAACTTAATAAATGCAGCTTTCTTCATAGTTGTTTTATGCTGAAATTGGATTTTTCCCCAATTTTCCAAAATTGAATTTTCAAGTAATTTCATTATACCAAAAATAGAAATGGAACGTGTATATATATATATATATATATATATATATATATATATATATATATATATATATATATATATATATATATATATATATAGCTATATGGAGTAGGAAAACTTAAAAATAGAATAATGCTGTTTGAAGATGAACCAAAACTAAAATAAAATAAACAAAACGACGCAAAATAAACGAAAGTCTCGAAAGCAGAACACAGAAGCACAAAATAAAAATTAGTTTAAAGTGAGAATATTTTATATTTCTTGGAGGGTTGTTCAATTCCCCGTAGACGATGAGGATTTCGTGTTGATAAAAAATGTATGAATGTACGTAAGTTTAAAAGTTTTTCAAGTTTATTTTGTTGAAAAGTGTTTTTGTTATTTTTTTTTATTTTTTTTACGTGGACTCGTTTGGTATGAGAAAAAGCTTAAAATTTAATTTTATTTTGTTACGTTCCTATTGAAATGGAAATCTTTTCGAGCTTAAAGCATAATACACTTACTTGAATATGCAGTTTTAAATTTATTTAGATTTGGGCGATTTAATATCGCAACAGATTTGGATTTAAGTGTATTGAACTATTTTGCTTTTATATCTTACATAATATTTTTTATTTGTTTGGCAAACAATCAATTCTTTTGTGGTTCCCTCTAACCATTTTTACTTTTACTGTTGCCTTACTATATGCCTACTTAATAAAATTTCGGTTTTTTGAAATCTTTCTTAATGCAATGAACAAATGGTTTAATCAACGATTTAATCATACTGAAACCCGCCAGGTTAATATCTTACGAAAACCAGTAGAACGAAATTTATATGATCCAAAATGTGAACTGGTAGTAAAACGATCAATCGTGCGCGTACCGCCTTTTTAGTAAATTACTAAAGAAATAAGTTACTGTCAGGAGGTTTAACATTTTGGCAAAGAAGTGGTGAGTACAATAAAAAGTGGTTAGTTAAGTCAAAAAACTTTTAGTGTAGCGGCCCTGATCGTAGGATATATATATATATATATATATATATATATATATATATATATATATATATATATATAAAACTTCAAGTGGTGACCCATTACTTACGAAACCTTCGTATTAATAAAAAAAAATTAGAGTGTGATAAAATTTAATTGATAATCTTGTAATTATAATTTATTAATATTTATTAATTAAAACTCATTAAAAAGAAATAAAAAGAAATACAAACATCTGAAAAACGATAAAATTTTCTTGTTTGTAAGTGGAAAAGAGACATTACATAAAGTCCAAAGAAAACTGTATAAAATTAATCAACTGTTTGGAAATTAATCGTGCAATGTGGAGGCTTGCTTAGACAGCTGGAATTAAAACATTAACAAATGATCAGGTGTGGTACTACCTATTAATGGACTCAAATGATATTTTGCGATTGCTGTAAAAATTTCGAAGCGATGGCCCCTATCGTGGTTTGTTCTGTTTCCAATGACATCAGAAGTACCACAGAGGCCCTACACCGAGAGAAAACAGTAGAACTCATTGGCCTACTCACCGCCAGAAACCGATAAATACAACACTCTGAAAAAGGACATTGGTTGACAGGTATTCGCTGTCACAAGAAAATTGCTTGGAGGAACTCGTCAGCAAACAAGACAATGAAAGGTCTAGCGGATGAACACATCAGCGATCACATAGTTGGCAAACTCTGGATGAGACGGATGTCAGAGATTATCAAAGTGGAACTCGTGGGATGCGAGGATAAGCCAACGGTTGACCAGATTTAACAAGCGGACCGAATGTTTCAAGCAGCATCATTACCCAACATTTCGCTGATAGATTCCACCCAATCAAGTTCTTTCAAATCGACAACACCAAATAAATCGGAGATAACAGAACTAAAAGAGCAAATTTTAAAGCTCCAAATAGCCGTAACGGCACTTTCTACAAATAATTGTAGTCGCTGCAGGAGGCCACAAGGCAGCCACACTTCAGAACAAGGATCCTCATTTATTCTCGAAATAAATATGTATTTGGTTGGTATCATTATAAGTATGGCGCTAGAGCACTTAAATTTAAAAGCCATGCAAATTTACAGCCAACAATAAAGTATCCACAAATTCGTCTTCTTTAAACGACTTAATTCGATTATAAATACGGCCGATAATCGAAATTATTCAAACCGCCGCCTTTTCATTAGAGATCAAACAAACAATCTCCTTTTTCTTGTGGATACTGGGGCTGATCTTTCTGTAATCCTAGTTATATATTTTCAAAAAAATCGATCTCTCGATCCAGATTTGTGTCTTTCGGCAGCGAATGACACAACCATAAATACTTACGGGACCAAATTATTTTCGGTTAATATAGGGCTACGGCGAATCTTTACCCACCCTTTCGTATTCGCATCAGTTAACCGTCCAACTATCGTTGCTGATTTTTTTAACAAATTCGGTCTACGTGTAAGCCAAATTAACGACCCGGCCACGAAATTAACAGTCAATGCTATGGCAGTTTCCGTCAACACTGCCACACCAAAACATTTAATGGTTGAGAATGGAAATGGTAAATTATTAAAGGAATTTCCGTCACTTGTAGAACCTCCAAATTAGAACATCCCGGTCAATATGCAAATTTCAGCATATGGTTGAATTAGGCATATGCAAACCGTCGTCTTCTCCGGTTTCCTCTCCACTCTACATGGTTCCAAAGAGAGACAACACAGATTGGCATCCATGTGGAGATTACCATCGACTAAACGCAATTACGGTACCGGATTATTATCCGAAACCGCACATTCACAATTTTTCAGTCTATCTACATGGGTGCACAGTTTTTACAAAAATTCACTTAGTCAGAGCATATATCACGCAATACCTGTAGCAACCGAAGACGTACCAAAAACGGCAATTACCACTCCATTTGGCTTATTTGAATACAAACGAATGCCTTTTGGTCTTTGGAATGCTGCTTAAACCTTTCAACACTTCATGAATGAAGTGTTAAAAGAACTTGATTTCATTTTCGTCTACATTGACGACATTTTAGAGGCAAGTAAAACTGAGGAGGAACATAAATGTGATTTACAGCAAGTATTACAACGACTTGCTGATTACGATGTCAAAATAAAGACATCCAAGTCCGCGACAGATCTTTTTAGAGCTTTCGTTGGCCCACTATAGCGTGCCTGTAAATGCAGTGAGAATTGGAATGGTAATTATCCCAAACTGTAAAATAAAGTATATTTTATTTAAAGCTAAATGAACTGTCGAGTATTAATTAATTAGCAATGAGGAATCCTTTTTGGAATTACTAAATAATAGATCAAGTTCATTCAAGATGCATCACGTTACAATTTTTTCTTTCTACCTAATATGATTTCCTTAATTTAGCCACTTGACTAGGGTTTTTAAATGGATGTTTCAATATATTTTAGGCAATGCCAAATAATGTCTACCCGCATGTTTGCTAGTGGTGAAAACAAAGTTGTGGCTTATCATTGTAAGAAAAATATAATGCGCGTAGCTATGACGCATGAAGCTTTCAGATAATGAAGTTTCTTTACCAGGATCATTTAGAATAAAAAAAAATATTTGTATGTAAATTTCAATATAAATCTCACCAAGAAATCAAAATGTCTTGGTTGAAAGAAAAGTATTTTCTTACAATGATTCCTTTGCAATAATGAAATGGTGAAAAACGTTGTTCGGTCAAAGTAAATTTCCATAATACATAAAAAAAAATCTATTATTTTCTATGCATATGATGTAGTTGCAAAATCAAAAGACTAAATGCACCAACAGTATCCAATACTCAACAATTGATTAATGTACGGTACCGAAAACGACTGTGGTAGTTGTTGTAGGATGAAATTGAACTAAAGTGAATTATGTATACCCAAAATTATTTTGTATTACAACGCAAAATAAAAATTTGTGCGTAGATTAATAAAATTTCCACTCGCAACTACTGTTGTTTTTCACGAAAACAACATTAGATTTTCCAAAGTTAAACATTTTCCTTCAAAATTAATAACGCTTGCAAAATAAAATTAAATTTGAAAAAAGTGGGGACGCGTGCAAAAAAAATATAAAAATGTATGGTACCTTAGTTTGAACGATTGTAGAAAATTTGTAACCCACTTAATGTTAATAGAAAAACACTGCACATATGTTTTGAAAGTAATATACATAAGTTTAAAGTTAAAAACACTAAAACTTAACTAAACTAAACACTTGTTACTCTTTTCACATCTAAATTACAACTGCGTTCATTTCAATCAGTATGCAATTTTTTTATTTTTTGATAATTTTATCCGTTACAAAAAATGTGTAGCCAGTCTACGATGTAAATGAAAACCAGTTTCGTACAACAATTTTTGTAACAAACAAATTAAATGTAAGCACACAAATGTAGTGGTAATTAGTAGCATCCAAACACATTGGCATGAAAGCTTTAACAAGTATTTATTTTAGCAAATAGTTTAAGGTTTAGTTTGGTACGTTTTCGCATATCTCGAGTGAGTGCAAATAATTAGTAAGACATATACTTAGAGAAATCTCAAAAGTTTGGTGTGTTTGAATTTTATTAGTGCGCTAGTGTTCATTCAATTTTGACGATGAAAAGTTTGTATAGTGCTTTGAACCAGTATAGTTTTCTCGGTTTTCATTATGTGAAATGCAAAAGAAGGCTAGATGGAGTCGTGTTGAGTATCTTACGAATCAATAATTGTAATTGGTATAATATCTTCACTAAAAAATGTTTCTCTTTCATAAAATTATTCTAAGACCTAGTGGACCAAAAATTCATAAAACCGGTCTTTTGATTATAGAGGTAAACGATTTTCTCGTGGTAGTGACTGTGAAAGTCATGGTTTGGATTATATTAATTATATTAAATCTTTTTTAAATGTCAGTTTCCCTTTGCTGACTTTGCTAAAACATAAAAATATATTCCGCATTATTTCTTTATCTTTTATCGAACCAGTGACATATTTACTTTTTTCCATTTTTTTGTTTCAGGTCGCATCACTACCTTGATTTAACACCACCACAATGGTGATTTTGGGAAAATTACAAAATCTGCTGCATTTTTTATTATATAATTTAAATTTTATTTTTCTAAACAAGGCCATGGTAAAATTTCAAATATTTACTATAAATCCTTTAAATTTAAAATATAAGCAGCGCAATATTTTGTTCGGTAATAGCAAAATCTCAATAATCAACCACTGAGGCTTACTTTTGTTAGATAATCATTTTCATAGTAGAAATAGGAACAGAATTTTTAAATGAGTTTATAATAAAAGTAAACCTCAATCTTAATATTACAATTTGGAATTAAACACAAGGTGCCTCTGTGGTTGGGGATAATTTCCAAGTTCTTTTCGTAGCAAAAGAACGTCAGAATAGTGATTGGTGACTTTAATAATAGAGCTGGCAAATAATAGACTTACTTATGTGAAAACCTAATTCTTTACCATAGGTCCCAACATGATAAAGCGACTGATAATGGGGACCGAATGATGTAATTTGCAGTCGCGCCTGACCATTTGAAATACCGACCAAATTAAAAATTTGAGGAAATAAAGGTAAATGGCAACATAATTATACGAGTGGATCCAATAAATGATTTGGGGTTGTACATTAATTCTAACTTACCTTGGATTGACCATATATTAAAAATTCGGCAAAAAATTGCTCCAATCATAGGCGTATTCCCAAAAATCTTCGAACCAGTATATATTATAGTTATATCCAGTCACACATCAAGGATATATATATATATATACATATATATATATATATATATATATATACATATATATATATATATATATATATATATATATATATATATATATATATATATATATTTATATATATATATATATATATATATATATAAATATATGGGTCATTCCATCATATTTCGAACGGGCTCCGAAATTCATCCCTTCGATTTTGGTTTTTTCCTTTTCCTCAACACAAAAAAGTGTACCCATACAATTTTCTTTTTTTTTCTACCATCGGTTGTCCCGTTATTTGATATCTAAGTTTTGACAGATTTCGAATTATGATTTTTGGCTCACACATAAAGTACTGTATTTTCAGTTCTAACTACAGTATTTTCAAAAATTAAAATGTTTTTAAAAGGGGTAATTTTAGTCTAAATGAATACGAAAATAATTTTTATAATGTACCGTTATCTTAGGTGTTCTAATCAGATAGATCTTAGTTTATATTTTTTCCGCTAGAGGTCAGAGCTACCAAAATTTATATATACCCGATACATGATTAATAACACGATAGATAACACTCCACCTTTTCATAAAAACGTAAAATTGTTTTTGAAGGTTCCCTAGTTTAGCAACCAGAAGGCTTCAAAGTTGGAAAAGAGTCGATATTTACAATTAATGTATATTTACAATTGATTTTTATAGGTAATAAATCAACAATTGAAAATAATGAAAGTCGTGAATTCTGTTAGCTTCAGTATGAAAACCATCAGATGGCCGCAAAATTGAAATTTATGGATTTTATAAGTTTGTTCGTAGTAAAATAGCTATATGATTCATCAAGCACATGTGCTACAGTTATGACTCATCAAATACCTGTTTTATTACCTTCTATTGTTTATTGGTACCATGCAACAAAAAAATTCCTTGCAGAATAACTTTACTACCACCTCAAATTTGCAATAGTATCATCAACCGTCATATGGATAGACGTACCAATTTTTAGGATCTTTAGTTATTACTTAAAAGCTCAATATAAAGTATATTTTTTATAAATTTATTATTCTAAGTGGTTCAGTGAAATATTGAAGTCAAAATACAAGATGGTTAATCCACAATGCTGCAATGCTTTTTAAATCTATAGGTGTCAATAAAAAATTAGCTGAACAAGCTCAAAAGCTCAAATATATGAAAGAATTTGTAGAAAATGCGGCCTTAAATTATACCAATTAAAAGAAGTTGTAATTTAGTGATGCTAATAAGGAGTGGATTTAAAAGCAGAAGCTACTTGTTTTGTGTAATTTATTTGAGGCATTTCAGAATTATCTGGAAAAAAATCTAACTGAAAATGTTGGATTCTCTAAATTTGCGGAGCTTCGACCAAAAGAATGTATATTAGCTGGAAAGGCCGGAAGACATAATGAATGTGTGTGTGTATTATTCATCAGAATAACAATTTGTTATGCCCATTTATAATAAAAAATTTACGATTGGATCCTGTTATTAAGAATGAAAGAGAACTGCTAAAATCCTGTGAAAATTTGATGTGGGACTGCTGTGAAAATAAATATGAAGAATGCAATGTGCTTGTAGATAATTTTTTGAAAGAAATTAAAGCCGCCGCAGAAGCTGCAGAGCTGGATGATGTAACATACAGCATTTGGAAACCTGATGAGAAGACGTATAAATTGGAAAAAATTACATCTTCAATTGATTAAATTATCGAAATTTTATCAAACTCAAAGTTTGGTCTAGCAGCATTGCGTAATACCGTTCAACAACAATCTAATTACCTAAATCACGTTAAAAATAATCTGCAAGTTGTGGAATATGTTGTGATTTTGGATTTTTCTGAGAATTATATGATTCACAAAATGAAATACAAGCAGCGCATTATTATAAACGGCAAGCAACTTTATTCCCAATCGTAGCGTACTACAAATCATCAACAAATGAAATGAGCATACTTTCCTATGCAGTAGTATCAGAAGAGGAAACACATGATACAGTAGCTGTATATAGATTTCAAACTAAATTTATAAATTTTCTCAAAAAAAATGAGTCGAAGTATCCAGCTCCAAAAAACAATTATTTTTTTTCGGAAGGAGCTGTATCGCAGTTTAAGAACAAGAACAACATGGCCAATATCAACTTCCATCAGCATGATTTCACCACCGACTGCGAATGTAAAAGTAGCATTTTACTTAATTTTAGTAAAGAAAAATATAAAAAAAAATTGTTTAATATTAAACGACATCTACTGGCCGATATATGGCATGTCTAGTTTTATTTTTATGCTTATTTGAAGCATTGGATTATTGTGTTAAGAAATAAGTCCTGTAAAATACATTTCATTAGAATTTTTGTCGACTTACTTTGAAGCCCACTAGCGCCCAAAATAGGTTCTCTTAAAAACGTGATTTGAAGTTTGTTTGAAAGGCTGGATTATTTTCTTTTAAATCCCGTATTAGGATTTTTATGATTTTGGTAGCTACTCCCTCTAGCGGATAAATTCAACAATTGTAATGACGAAGAGAGTATTCTCGAGATATAAGTAGTCAGTCGATACGAGCCGATCATTAAAGATAGACGTATGAAATATAAAGCATTTGTTTGAATTGATAATTAAATATTATTTATGAATTATACGAGATTTTATTGTTTTCTTTAATTATACTAATGAGCCAAGTGTTGATGTTATAATTCAGAAGTGGGATTTGAACTGTGAAAATTGAAAATGCAGTACAAATGGAGACGGAAGCCCTAGATAATAGTTGGCATTTTCATAATTGATTTTGAAAAAAGAAAATAAATAAAAAAACAGAAGAATTAATAAAATATAACAAAAGAAGGAATGATAAAAAAAAAATTTAATATAAGTTCTTAGTAAGCGTTGGATTTTTGTAAAAAAAAAAATAAAGATAACTGAGACCGATAGTTAAAAAAAAAGAAAGTATGATTTCATAGAATTTTACGGGTGTGCGTGTGTAGTGTTAAATGTGATACAAAGAAATGTTCGGCGAATTTTCGGACTTCAATATATGTTAATTGTATTTTAAATGAATTATTCTGAGGATAGTATATAGAGCCGAATATTTTTTTGTGTTTGTACTGTTCTGCATATTTTCGGACATAAATATACCATTAAATGAATGGTTCATGTAAGATGATATATACGATTGTTTTGAGTGAAATGATTTCTATTTTTTTTAAGCGACCATAAATTTGATTGTATATGTGTAAAAATAATGTACTAGAGTATTCAAATTGAGTCTCGATTAAATGAGAAAAGAAAAAATAGAGATAAAAAAAAAGAGAGAAGAAAAAATGAATTTTTCTTTGCGGTTTTGGTTCACAAAACGGTGTAGGAGATTCAGTATTAAATTGTAAAAAGTTAAGAGAACAAAGTAATATTCGTATTATTGTGGTGGTATATGTATTATGTATGTAATAAATATAAGAGTAATTTTAAATTAGTACTAAACTTGCGTATATCGTGAAGTTTCATAAGGATTTTGTTTGTTGAATTTGGCAGAACAGTATAAACATTATAGTACAGGTTAGGATAATAGAAGATATTTAAAATAAGCATTTGTTGTTTTATTATGAATTGGTTTATTATAAAAATTAAACCATTTTGGAGTTGTTTTGTTAATCGATTTATGATAAATGAAATATTAAGAATATTTTAGTCAATATTTTAATATTTTAATTTATGTATATAATAATTAATTATATTTATTAGAATGACTAGAATTAAGAGTGCGCTTACATAACTTAAATGCACTAATTTGAATGGCAATAAGAGTATATTACTAGATAGATTGCGTAAATTACGATATCAACACCCGGGGGAATATTCAACGAATTTTAGTGAGCATACTGACGTATGTAGGGAGTCAAGTCCAATATCCAGCATTATTGTACCAAGAGAAAATAATCAGTCTACAACTTTAAGTCGAAATATGACACTTGTTGAAAAAAAACTAGAATTAATTAAGCGTGAAAAGGAATTAATTCAAAGAGAAAGAATATCGTTGGAAAGTGAGAAGTAGATATTAAATGATAATATAACTGGCCGAACACAATTAGATATTCGTTCTAATCAAGAAGAACTTGATCCAAATCCACAACTAATGAATAGAAATATTATAAGATATGGATTGAGAGATATCAGTGATGTCCTGTAAGAATTTGACCCAACAAACTTAACAGGAATGTCAGCAATACATTGGGTTGAAAGAGTAGTTGCATTAGTTAAAATTCATGATTAGGATAGCAGGATTGTGTTATTAGCAGCAGTTTTCAAAATGAAAGGACCAGCAAAATCTTGGTATGAAAGTATTCAGGATATTATTTTTTACATGGGAACAATTTAAAAATAAATTAATTTCAAGTTCCCCATCAAATAATAATGAAGTACAGATACATCAACTTTTGTCACAAAGAAAAAGAAAATATAATGAAGATATAACGACATATTGCTACGAAATGAATATGGTTGGTAAACGTGCAAAATTAAGTGACCAATCAATATATCAGTACATTATAATGGGATAAAGAGATTTTAAATTAGTAGATACTTTATCAGCAAATCATTATACAAATCTTTTAGAACTCATTTCTCATATTAAACAATAAGAAAGTATAAGACATTGCATGCAACCAAAATTAGAGTTACCGCTGAATGGTTTTAACCGATTTCAAACATTTAGATCTTCAACTAATGCAGAAAACAAATCAAATACGAGTACACAGAATCAAAAATCGATTAAGCGTTACCAGTGTAATAAAATGGGACACATAGCAAGGAACTGTTTTGCAAAAGATGACTCAAAAGAAGTCGAGGACGATCTTATGGTCAGGATGGGCGAATGTAACGACGAAGAGAGTATTCCCTAGATATTGTAATGACGAAGAGAGTATTCTCGAGATATAAGTAGTCAGTCGATACGAGCTGATCATTAAAGATAGACGTATAAAATATAAAGCATTTGTTTGAATTGTGAATTAAATATTATTTATGAATTATACGAGATTTTATTGTTTTTTTTTTAAATTATACTAATGAGTCAAGTGTTGATGTTATATATATATATATATATATATATATATATATATATATATAAATATATATATATATATATATATATATATATATATATATATATATATACATATATATATATATATATATATATATATATATATATATATATATATATATATATATATATATATATATATGTATATATATATATATATATATATATATATATATATATATATATATATATATATATATATATATATATATATATATATATATATATATATATATATATATATATATATGTATATATATATATATCTGTATATAATATATAAAATATGACAATATAATGATCAAATCAGTAACCTACTTACGTCAACATTATCGCAATTGTGCTATACAACAAAATCATTCAATCTTATTGACTGTCACCTATGTCACCTATATTCAAATTATGTATATTTTGTGACTTCACTCCTCATACACCAACAAAACATAATTCCATATTTTATGCAGCGGACAAATGAAAGTCAAACCGGGTGACTTTTCATATTTATATTTTGTGCACATTCATATTTTTCAGCGTTTGGGCAATATACAAATGAATACGGTTCATCCGTTTTTTTATATTGCGCTCATTGACTATGGCGATAAAACCGCGACAGTCAAAAAAAAAATGTTGTGGGTTAAAAGTGATCAAAACTAATCGAAAAAACACCCCAAAAAGTCAATTAAAGTTGCGGAATCTGCAAGTGAATTCTTTTAAAGATTATTTGTATAAATGAATAAATTAATTAAACAAAAAAAGTACAGACTGAGGACTATCAGTACCAAACAACGATTATCATCGTCCAATATGCCAACTTAAATGCATATCGAACCGAATAGCGATTCCGCAAACACCACAGCTAACGGCGGCTGGTAGCTGTTGTGTTGGTCGCGTTATAGAACGCAACCAACACCACAGCCGCCAGCTACCGTGCGCTGTGGAGTTTGCGGAATCGCTATCGACCCGATATGCCCAAGATGGATGTGAAACGATGATTCGATGATTTGATACTATAGTACTGCCTGCAGTCTGCACTGAAATATGAACAATTTTCGTTCTATATATATTTAACAAGAATGCATTTGTAGTTCTAGCGAATTACAAGAATCAAAGTAAAAAAAAAAATAAAAAATGTATAACTTTCGGTATGTACGCAAAATTTAAATCACTACATGTAAATCACATGCAATACAAAATAAAATACTACAATATTAATACTACTACCGTAGAAAAAAATATTATTTGATTTTGGGTGGAGTCGAAAACAAAATAATTGTAGGGGATCGTAAAAATTACAATTACATTTAAATGACGATTCGTATGAAAAATTGATATAATACACCTATCACTCGCTTAACGAAAACTCTAATTAATTTGAATGAAATTTCGCTAATCAATTTCAAAATTGAACCAAAATTTTGGTTTACGTAAAATTTTCAATTTTTTTTACATACATATTTTAACTTTTTGAATTTAATTTTACGAAATTTTATTTTACGAAATTTTAATTTACGAACTTTTCGTGAACGAATTAATTTCGTTAAGCGAGGGATAGGTGTAAAAGCATATTATCATCACCAATAAACAGGTTTCATATTGGTTTTGTTATCTCAAAATAACAAAACCAATATTTGTATATACGCAATAGTGTTGGTTTTGAAAATAATAATAACCATACCATCGTAACAGCTAAGTGTATTAAAATGCAGAACTGGTTTCCACAAAATATGAATATTATGATCGAGTAATGTACACCATTATGTTAAAAGTCTATACACTTGTATACGATATAATGTCATAAACTTTATTGGGTATCATAAATATTTATCCCGACTATGTATAGAAAAATACAAAACAAAAATAAAAAATTGAATTAGTTGGTAGCCGGAAACATCACTGTACGGATGTTTTTTTAATTCGGCTGCTGTAATTTTTATTTTAGTGCATCAAAAGTCCTTAAACCATATATAAGGCCCATTATGGAATTTAACACCGTTTATTTTATAGGTGAAGCTCCAAAATCCCGCATTTTCATGGTCTCGATATAATTTTAAATTGATAAGTATGATAAACTAAAAAAATATTGTGTTATCTATCGACTCATTAGAGCAATTAAAGCAAAGTAGGTGCGTTATTGCTATTTTACAAATATTATTTTGGTTACTGTTCTTTCGAAATTAAATCTCTCATATCAGTGGCATTTGCCAGCAAAGCTACCATTAATTTTACCAAACGTAGAACAAACCATTTCAAATCGTCTAATCATTCCCTAGAGTTGGTCAAAAGAACGGACGCACTTGAGTCAATACGAGCATATTCAAATCGATCATTAAAACCAAATGCACCGAGTAAAGCAAAAAATAGTTTTACTACCACCATCAGTTGTGATTGTATAGCATGTAATAGACAACAGCACAATCTTGTCGATTGCGATAAATTTAAGGCGCTATCTGTTGGAGCACGAAGAACGTTAATCGGGAGTAACCACAGATGTTTTAGATTTCGTCAATGTTCACGAAAGCACCTCAGCCTCCTACATTTGTACACCAAGGAAAATGCAGTAACCTCTAACAAAAATGATCCTAGTAATAACATTAAAGAAAATGCATCGTCAACCTTTCACACATGCTTTAACGAGAGTCAAACTGTTGATATTTCATTAAAATGCACTTTACAAACTATTCTACCCACGGAAATAATTCACGTACTGGATAAGTTCGGCACACCAAAATCATGCCGTGCCTTACTAGACGCGACTTCACAGGCATCATTCATTACCGAAACGCTAGTCCAAAAATTGGTTTACCACGTCAGAATTGCAAAAACTTAATTGCAGGGATCGAGCAAATAAACAGCGCATCACATAAAAATACAACCATACGATTGAGGTCAAGATTTGATTCGACTCAATTAGCATCTTTTAAAGCGCTCATAATTCCAAAGATTACGTCTTCTCTACCCGGTTTTGAATTTGATATCGCTAACACGATAAAATTAGTTGGTTTTAATTTGGCTAATACTAAATTCTACAAACCCGGGTCAATTGAAGTACTACTTGGCGCAGATATCATATTCGATCTGTTTGAAGATAATAGCATCAAATTGAACCAATCGCATTTAGTACTGAACAGAACTTAATTGGGCTGGATAGTAGGAGTGTTAGTGGGTGACATAGAAAAAATGTATTGTCAAGTTTGGGTAAACAGAGAGGATACTAAGCGCCAATTAATCCTGTGGTGAGATAAGCAAAAAAAAATGCAATCATACGCTTTAACTATACAGTGACTTATTGCATGGCTTCTGCTGCATTTATGGCAATCAGATGTCTAACAGAAATAGCACATTTGAATGAAGAAAAATATCCAGAAGCAAGCAAAGGCATTCAAAATGATATGTACGCGAACGATTTAATGACTGGCGCGTCAACGTTATCGCAGTTAATTAACATTAAGGATAATGTAGTAGAAATTTTACGTAGTGGTGGCTTTAATCTGAGGAAAATGTCATCCAACAATTTGCATATGAGAAACCTGTTGAATAATCCTAACCCGGCAAATTTAAAAATCATTTCAGAAGATACAAAGCTGGTTAAATTATTGGGAATAACCTGGGATGCCAACGCAGATAACTTCATCTTTCAAGTGAATCTACAAGACACGAACGTACATACAAAACGAAGCTTTCTTTCGGAAGCGAGCAAAATGTTCGATTCTTTGGGACTTCTAGTCCCAAAGGATCGAACATTTTGGAATATTTAGTTTTTGAGATTTTAAGGCCAGCTGATTTTACGTACGCAACGGATAAAATATGGTATCAGCAGCTAAGAAATAATTTAGCGATTTAAATGAAATTTACTACCGTTCATGTAGTGAACAAAATCTATTCTCAGAGGTATCATTGAGCCCAATCAGACCACTAAAACATGTTTTGAGATTTTAATGCCGGCTGATTTTACGCACGCAACGGATACAATATGGTATCAGCAGCTAAGAAATAATTGAGCGATTTAAATGAAATTTACTACCGTTCATGTAGTAAACAAAACCTATTTTTAGAGGTATCATTGAGCCCAATCAGAGCACTAGAACATGTTTTGAGTAAAATATTCAAGGTGTAAAAACAAAATATAAATTGTAAAAATTGATAAAGATATATTGTAATAATTGTAAAAATTAAAAATCATTGTGGCACTTTTTTGAGAATTTATCCAGTGCCCAAATTTTATACAGCAGATATTTGGAAAAAATAACTGAACTAAATTATTCGAATAAGAGATATGCAAATCTAATAATAATTGGTCAATATTTACATAAAAGTTTTATTGATTTATAGTAAAAAAAAATCATTTGTTTTGCTTTTCTGATTTTTAAGATCCTGCCTGTGTGACATGTAACCCACAAAACATTTTACCTCAAATGTTTAAACTATAAATGGTCCAGAACCATTGTTTTGTAAGCCACTCGATTAGTATTAAGTTTAAAATTTCAAACATAAATAATTTAAAAATTAAATATCATCCTCAAAACTGACATACTCATAAATTTAATAAATATAAAAGAGCTTAAAAGCCCAAAAATGATATTTTTAGTATATTTACCAAGTCAATAATTGAAGTAGTCTAAAAATATTTAATTGCAGACAGTTAGTATAACATTAAATTCATAACTAATTAGTTCCATAAAATATTATATTCCCACCGGAAATTACAACCAAACATAAAAGAGTAGTTCTTTATTCCATTTTGTTGTTGTTGTTGTTGTTGGTTGGTCGTTTAAATGATTAGACTCATAATTTGTATTTGCCTTAACTATACTTTGAACAAGGCATCGGAATGGAAAACATTCGAATAGGCAAGAAAAGCTTTAATAATTTATGACACACACGCATTAACTAATTAAAACCATTTTTTTAATGGCATACATACAAAGCAAAGTCAGAAAAGCTTTTAAAATAAAATATAAACTATTGAAGTGCCGAATTTTTTTGTAAACGATCATAAACATTACCTATGTACATATACGAGTATTTATTGAATTGTGCCTTAATTATTTACACATTTCTTTTTTATTCATTAGTAACTGCCATGTCATTGAATTGTAACTATGTGTGTGAGTAGGTATATACATTACAAATGTAACCTAATGTACTATATCCTGTCTGTTTATTACTACTATTAGTGTTTTTCCTGCTATTCAGGACGCTGGCACAGTGCTGCCAATTGTTTTAAATCATTGTGAGTATTAATCTCTAAAAGACATTTCACAGCAAATAAGAAAAGAATACGCTAACGCCAAACAATTTAAAAAAACTAACATCCAAACATTACTTGGAATTTTAAAATAAAATAAAAAAGAATTGCATTAATACATAAAAAACTTATTCCCTAACTCATCATATCCCCTGGAGACTAGAGAAAATTCGTTTAAATTTCGGTAACTACCGAGTAAAAAAAAAATCTTAATCAAATATATCATAATTCCTTGACAATTCTGTTAATATCTTAACCCAATTAAGTACTTTACCCGTATTTTGATTTAAATCAACCCACCCCGATTATACAAAGGTATTCATCCTTAAATTTTGATTTCACCATCAAAGTTATATACATGCGGACATATTTGTCGAAGAGCAAACCACTTCAATTAATCTAAAATTAGTTGAAACAAATTCGAAAGACAAAAACGAGACCGAAAAAAAACAAAACACTAAAAGGTCTTCCTGATGTGTATCCCAAAACAAAAACAAAAAAAAAAAAAACCACATACGGTGAAAAAATAAAAATAACTTCGCAGGAAAAATATTTGTGGAAAATATTTTTTTTAACAAAGGTAGCAAAAACCCCAAGAAAGCAAAAAAATAAATTTCTTAATGTCATTCTTATACGCAAGGGTTGGATATTCTTTTTTTTAAGCAACGTTCATGTGTATAAATGCAAAAAGGATACATATTTGGAATGTGTTTTTTTTGTACTTGTGTCTTGCTCGGAAACATATTTAGTGACCCTCTTTGTGTAATTTTTGGCCATTTAACTACGTAGCAATGATATATACATATATCCACATATAAGGGATATTATTTTTTATTTTATTGTAATACTGAGTGTATATAAATATAGCAGGACCAAATAAAAAGGGTTATTTATGGTAACATATGTTATTTTATTATTTTTATGAACAAACAGAATGAGGGCAAATGTTGTGTTGTCCTTACATGGTTCCAGCAACACAATTTTTTAAATACCATAATTGAAGTGTTAAGATGAATATTAAAAATAAAGAGTTTACTAAATGGGATGTAGGGTTATCAGTTTTGTTTTCGAAATTTATAGACCGCGCCCCAAACCAGCATAGCCAGTAAAAAAAATTAAATGGTAAGTTAAGGATCTGTGAAAAAAAAAATTTAATTTTCCAAAATGTTTTACATTACCGTTACATTAATAGTAACCAATAAATTGCAAATTAACTATGGTATACAGAGCGTCAAAAATCATTTGTTTGATTCAATTTGAAATGGCAGGGGTTTATGTAATAGTAACCGTACTATTACGGTAGTGATAATGCTTTTTAAAAGAATGATCAGAAAACGAGAACGATGGAAAACCTAACCATTAGGGTTTTGAAAAAGCCTTCTGAAAATAAAATATATTTAAACAAGCCTGGAAAAGTAATTTCAATTATAGATTTAATTCATTTAATTTATAATTTAATCAAAACACCAGAAAGATATAAAAAATCGATTTTCTATTGCCATTAAAGCAAATAAAATTTCAGGAAGAATTAAAACTGACTCTTTTCATAGGTGACAACAAACGTAATTCCAAATTAAAAATTATTTTTTATTCAGAACGAAATAACTGGAAAAAATGCTATTTTTGGAGTTAATTATACGTTTTAATGCAATGGTAGCAGAAATGGTGAGTTTTCATATAACCGTATAGTACCACTTTATACTTCCACTCTTCACATCGAGTTTGGTTTGACACACTCAATTCTAACATCCAACATCCAACATCCAACATCCAACATCCAACATCCAACATCCAACATCCAACATCCAACATCCAACATCCAACATCCAACATCCAACATCCAACATCCAACATCCAACATCCAACATCCAACATCCAACATCCAACATCCAACATCCAACATCCAACATCCAACATCCAACAACCAACATCCAACATCCAACATCCAACATCCAACATCCAACATCCAACATCCGACATCCAACATCCAACATCCAACATCCAACATCCAACATCCAACATCCAACATCCAACATCCAACATCCAACATCCAACATCCAACATCCAACATCCAACATCCAACATCCAACATCCAACATCCAACATCCAACATCCAACATCCAACATCCAACATCCAACATCCAACATCCAACATCCAACATCCAACATCCAACATCCAACATCCAACATCCAACATCCAACATCCGACATCCAACATCATTGTAAACCATTAAGAAAGCATTTGACTTAAGAAAAATTAAGGTTTTAAGTTATCGATAGTTCCACCTTAAACCTTTTATGCGATTATTTGTTACGACTCTCACCAACAGAAAACACAGATTATTCACTATGTAGAAAGTAACTAAGAAGCTGAAAAGATCACAACATTATATATAAAAAGTATGCCGCTATACATAAAAGTAACGGTCAGTGGGTGAGAAATAATGAAGAAAAGGCAGAGGCATTTATTTGCAAACCATTTCAAAAGAGTATTTTAACGCTCAGAACAATACCATGCAAGTGAATTTGGAATTGCCATTGCAAATGAATCATGTCGAAGTTTTTTATAAGCTGGTTCCGGACTATCAGTTTGGATTTTGGCCACAGCATTCAACAATAGAACAAGTACAGAGAATAGTTCAAGTAATTCAAGAAGCCCTGAAGAAAAAAACTTATTTTTTTCTTTTGTATTCACAGACCGTTAATCTCCATAATAAGTTGCACAAATGTAAAATAAATTAATAAAGGAGAGGGGCACAGATCAACATTCGAAACGAAAAAGGAACAAATTTTCGAGGAGCTTGCAACGATCTCTGCAAAAAATGTATTAAAGCTTCTACGATCCAATCTATAAATAGGTCACCCCAAACTATTTTATGATTGGCTCCTCTAGTAGCCAAAGTTCGTTTTCAAGATTGAATGACGGTGTTGATGCACATGTTTTTTGGTGACTGTGGCGCTACAAACCGCAAAGAAACTCGCTATCAGCGACCTAAATTTGTATTTCTTTGACTAATTTGTCACTTACAATGTGATATCCGGGAAAAACTACGGGATGTACAGGTTACGGTATGTAATCGTATAACCCTCGGCAATATGTGGTTGTTCTTTGAATATGTCAACCTTTTTAAATAGACCTTTTAATACGTGACTTACCTTATCTTTGAGGTAAGACGTCAATGAAATTTGCCTTTTTTTAATGTTTCATATTCCTTGTTCTTAACCAGTTTTCCTTTGACCTAACTACCCAATTATGTTAATTCAAAAACAAATTTCACTCCAAGAGTTGCTTAGAGGTAACACCTCAGGAAATGATGTTTGCTGGATTCACTTTAGAAGCCACATAACTTTATTGTATTTGAAGACTTTTTTCTAAAATTTCTAAAAGTTCTATTCCCAATGAAGAATTTTTCACACCTTGAGACATTTGCTAACCATGAGAAGACAAACTTTGAATCGGTTCAGACATAACATTCCACATCTTTAAGGTTTAGCGCTTCTCTAGTATATTTGATTAGCTGACTTAACAGTACTGATCCCAACAGCTCAAGTTTTAGGATGAACACCTGTCTCAGAGGTCCCTTTCAGATACTTCCGATTTGGACATGACAATTCTAGTATGTTTTATTTTGTCATGACCATTAATTGCACAAAAATAACTTACTGCTGCATAAGTACACTTCGACGAATCATGAAACCCGTAGATTTGGACTTTAGTTGTTGAATCGGGCGTCATCAAAAATCATGAGACTTTTCTCCAGTTCAAGCAATAATGATTTGTTAATCTTGCATTACAGTTCGATGTCAGCAAAGAGTATATTGAACCAACTTAATATTTTTAACCATAGTTTCTGCAGGTTAATTTTAACTACAATGACAGCAAGTGAAATCCACCGTAAATGGAAAGAAAATGCGAGCAATCCAATATATTTCATTGAAGATCTCTAATCAGTTCCAGTTATGCAATCGTCGACTTAAAAATCATTAAATGCAATTCTGGATCCTATTAAGTGTATCGATTTGTTGTCTTCTGCGATATGATGTACCTTATGAACAGCTAAGAACCGAGAACATACGTTCCGTTCATGACCGCATTTAACTGAAAAATTATAATTGGCTCAGATGCAGACAGTCTCATTAAGATTCGTTTATAGCTTTTGTGTTTATGGTTCACTTTGATCTCTGTCAATACATATTCTCTGGGCCGATAATGCAATGACATGTCTCCTTGAAATCATTAAAATTTACACCACATCCTTCTATATCTACCAAAAGCGACTACCAGTTTCTTGCTAGAACTGTCATGTTTAATCGCAGCATGGTGAGGTAGATAGAAATATTTGTCGTTGAGCATGCTAAATTGTCATATTCTATCTCGTGCCAATGTCCTAACCTCCAATAGCCAATCATGAGTATGGAGTTCTGGGTGCTGCCTGAATTTACGCTTCATAGCAATTAATCTATTGGTAGCAGCCGATTTCGAATGTCTCAATTTGTCAGAACCAAGACACAATGAGGCTAGTAAAACAAGCTTGCAATGTATCGATGGCTAAAAAGAAGGGGCCTAGAGGATAGAAAGTCAGCTGTCTATTGGTGGACTAATGAAATAGCAAACCTTATAAGGCGTTGTTTGCAACTAAACCGCACATCCACTAGAGTAAAAAAAGATGCGCACATGGCAAATCCTGCACAAAGAGTACACGCTGGCAAGAAAGGCACTGAAACTAGAAATAAACAGACGCAACCATATAAAATGGGAGAACTTGAACGTGAAGTTGACAGTGGACCCTGGGCTTAAGGCTGCAAAACTGTAATTCACAAATTGTGAACACTGGCAACCAGCACCTAAATGGAACCAAACCAAACAATCGTAAACTTTCTTTTTCTGGATAACTCAAGTAATGTTCAGCTACATTGTCCCGATAAACCGGAAGAGGTACTCGTTTTCTCGGTAGAATAAATCCAACAAAGTGCTTCCTTCCTGCGAAACAAGAAAGCACCAGGTCTAGACAGATTGCCCATTGAAGAGTTGAAGTTGATAGCTTTATCCTAACCTGAAATACTTCTAGCATGTACGTCTAAACAAGAACAACTGATTTCTTTGGAAAGGTGTATTCCTAAAGGCATGAAAAACCCAGCGGCTAGTACTCGTAAATAAAAAAAGGCGATCGAAATTACTATATGCTATTGACGCTATTGAAGAAGTAGCGGGACCCTTTTTGGTGGTAAAGGAACAAAATCATTGTTGACAAAAGCTTGTATTACTTACTACACTGAGTGTAAAGAATGATTTTAATTCAGCAAAATGAGGAGACATGCTGTCGGTATTCCCACGCGCTAGAATAACTTTTGCGGATAGTGAATAAGCTACCTTTGTAATTGGAGGCCACGGAATTTGAGACCATGGAAGGCAAATGCAGCAAAAAAATCGAAGGAGGTGCCGCCCAAAGGAACTGTCCTAGGACCTGACCTATGGAATGCATCACACGATGGTATCTTGCGTATAAAAATTCTAAAGGACACTTTTATGATGGGATATGTAAACGATATTGCAGCAGTAATAATCAACCGGGACAGTGACGATATTCAACGAAAGCTAAACCAGATTATGCGACGAACTTTCATATGGTTTAGTGATCATGGTTTGAGGCTAGTCACAGAAAAAACGCAATTGGTTTTGCTGACTAGACGATACATTGTGAATGACTTGCTTCTCGATCTGGAAAACCATTAAATTGAAGTGCATCTGGACTCAAAGTTTAACTTTGAAAAACAGATAAAGTGTTCTTCGGAAATTGTGAAAAAAGGGTATATTGCACTGAGTAGGCTGATGACGAATATTGGAGGCCCACCGGCTGGGAAAAAGAAGTTATTAATGTTGGTAAAACAACGTCGAGGCGCCCTTAGAATATGTAGCTCATACATAACAGCATATGAAACTGCTATTCTGGTCATCGCAGGCGTGACGCCAATCAATCGAATAGCACGGGACGTGTTATGCAGTATTGGCAGAGAAATTGGCCTGACAAAAAGTGTGGGAGATTGACAGAAAGATTAATTCAAAACATCTCTATGTGGGTCAATAAAAAACAAAGATACTTAAACTACTTAATGACCCAATTCCTTACGGGTCATGGGTAGTGGGTTTGAGCGAGTTTCCTCTTCTATTAAAAAATAAAAAAAAAGTTTAAAAGTAACTGAATAATACAAAATTTACAAGGTTTGCACGTCGGCGATGAAAGCCATTAACGTGGAAAAATTCCATGGGAAATAGGTCTGGAACAAGCTTTTTACTAACAGCTTATTTTGTATAAAAATAAAGATTCAGGGAAGATTAATTGCAACACCCTTTAGTAAAAAATATACAATGTAAACGAAAATTAAAATTAAAAAAAAAAAACACCATAAATTAATTAAAATATCACTATGGGTGGTTTTTAAACATTATTTCTATATATATATTCACGAGTAAAATTAGTCTGTGATTATTATTTAATTAATTTTGTCACTCACAAGCAACATCTTAAAAAATTAACAATTTTCGTACAATTCTGTGTCGATTTTTAATTAATTTTACGTCAGTAACACATCTTATGTTGGTTTTTGATTAGAATCAAATACAATATATGGCTTTTCAAATTTTCCAAACCAAAACGACCAAAAAATGGTTATCGATTTTTATTAGATATAATTAAGTCGTAAAATGCAATTACATGTTTTTTATTTTTATGTATGAATTGCATACAACAACAAAAAATAGCATATTAAATTGTTCAAGTGGAAAAATTGTATCTTCCTTCTTAGGGACATATATTTTCCCTTGTAAAGTACTTTAATCACTATGATGGGCAAAAAAAAAATTGTAATAACCATGAGCACCTTAGATTATTTACACAACAAAACCGTTCGTTCGTTGCCACTCTATAAACTTATGATTGACACTTGTAATTTTCGTTATGATGTAAACATTTTCCCTTCAGTAAACAATTATCATTTTATTTTATGATCATCAATAATAGTTAAGTTCATTGGCATTATTGTGTATTAAATATTTCATCCATACATTTTTGTTTATAATATTTATATTATATATATAAATAAATGACCCTCTAATAATTTTTATGAGGGTTTAATAAAATATAGAATTTTTTTTTTATTATTAAAACATAGGAAAATGTTTTGAAATTTTCCAATTTTCCACTTTAATTTCACCAACATTAATTTATATATATACCGTACATAATATTATATAATATAATATTGCTACATATACAAAATAAAAATTAATTACATTTAATATTATTTTTATGGATTAAAAATATGGTCCACACTAATAAAATGAGGATATATTATTATGTGCGCTCGTTTATACGAGCATACATTGTATGAATGGGATTAATAGATGAAATAAAAAAATAATAATTTTGCTCTTTTAGTTTATCTTTTTTAATATTGCCTTAATTATTATAACCATGATTGTCGTAATCATCAACGCCATTTATGTTTTGGGATAATGATTTATTATCATCGTCATCGTTGTCGTATATCTATGTATGATATGGCGACTGCGGTTAAAGTTATAAAAAAAAATGTTGTGTGACATAAATTAAAGTTGATATATTTGTCAAAGCATTGGTTAAATAAATTTAAACTTAAGGTAAGATGCAGTTTAATGGTCTTTCAAGGCTTTAAAAGTTATGGCTTAATCCTCTGTCAGATTAAATTATGTATCAAGAAGCGACGTAAAATTTTAAAATTCTCATCGTTGAGAGCTTTGAAGTTTTGTAATATCAATATCAATGTGCGCAAGCACATTTATACCATTATGGATTTCACTGGTTGTAAAATTTTTGTTTAAGAGCAAATTCTTTTTTCCAACTATTTGGGTGCTGGCCATTCGATCACTAACAATTATTCCCAAAGAAAGTGTACTATCTATGATCGCAATCATAATAATCTGCTTCATTTACCAAATAATACAAACACTCAAAGCCATTTCAACTTCAATAGAGGTCAATAGCAAAACTTAATTAATCAATCACCGAAAGTAATAGCCAACAACCATATCACCAACGACAAATCTGGAAATAAATTCACCTGCAAGATTACGATTCTTCCAACATTATGCATGAACGGCAATATTCCGCAATTTCGATGAATGGGTTATCGTTTGTGAGTGTTGGAAGAACAAGGGGTAGCAAATATGACAAAAGATACTCAAATTATGAAAGACAACTATGTGTAAACCTCCAGACCACCAATAAAATCATTCGCTCTTAGTCAAAACAAACTTTAACAACAAGCCACTGTGTTATTTTAGACATCAACAATTTGTTCAAAAAAAAAAAAAAACGTACGAGAATAACCTACCTAAATCAATGAATAGGCAACTTTTCTAATTCGAGGGTAACGCTCACACCAGACTTTCATAATACTGGTGTTGTTTACACTACTCCAGTAGCAATAATTTCTAAGAAGGGAAGAGGTGAAAAAACCAAAAATCACACCCAATAAATTGCGGAGCAAGGTAGAGGTTGTGGTGCAACCACTATAAAAGCTTTTCAATTGAAGAAAAAGCAAAGTATTAATAGCATCCATTACTTTAACAACACCATCAACTTTGCAACTACAAAAGAGGTAACTATCCCAATTTCCAACCAATTCAAAGAGTAATTGGCAGATTCCTTTGACAATAGCAACAACATTAACAGTTTTTAAGTTGTGAAATTTCGAAACAAACGGCAGAAAACGTTCAAATACGCACATCGCAAAAGCACCAACTACAACAACAACAACAAAGACTACATTATGAATAACTATAAGAACGAAACAAATGCTTAGACCATTACATGTACATCAGCAGTCGGTACAAAATACGATCGATCTTTGCACTGGACTAAATGTCACAACTTTTAAAAATAAAAAAGGTCGACAGTACAAAACATAGCATTTTTTTGTAAAACATAGAAGACTTTAAAAAGTGGAAAGATTGTTTATTGGATGTGAACACAAGATTTTTTACATGCAACTCAGGAGAAGAGTGGGCAAAGTCCATCGTACAAAAAGGGTCTAACTAAATTTAAATCGATCCAAGCCATTAAAACAGAAATCAAGCAAAAAGTAGTGCATCGGTGCAAGCAGGATGATCACCCAACCTATTTTTGCGACTACCTCATAAATCAAGTCATGATGGAGTGGTTACATAGCAAAATGACAACTTAGCAGTGGAAAAAACAGCAAAAATAATAATAGAACAAGCCTGGAAGGTTGAGAACTCTATTGTTCGGCTTCTTCTTGTATATTGAAAAGTCTTAAACTAGTTGCAATTAATGTTAGTTCCATATCTATCATAAACCCGACGTTATGTTGGCCTGCATATCATAGGTTATCGCACATTTAACGAAACGCAATACGGGATCTAATACTGGGGAAAGCGCAGCACGAAAAAATAGAGATAATTGATAAAATTTATTCATTTATTTTTCCGAGCTAAACATTTGGACTTCATTTGGACTTGATAATATTCCCAACAAAGTGCTAAAACAGTTACCGGACAAAATTATTGTAGAACTTTATGCTCAATCTACAATCACGCTTTCAATAATCACGTTTCCCCAGTGTTGGAAACCTACACGGATCTTTCACATAATCAAGAAAATTGGACCGCATATAGAACCGAACAGCTCTATAAGTCTGCTCTTGAACCTTGGTTAGATCTATGAAATCATATTTTACAATATATACGATCACTCTGAGCGTTAGAATCTCATTTTGGAAAACCAGTTTGGTTTCAGGCAGCAATGCACTTTTGGGTCGTCGTGAAGCACCTTCTCGGCCGGCAATAGTGAAACTGGTGAAAACATTTGAGCTGTTGGGACAAGTTAGTGATGTGAAAAATCGAAACCCTGTGCGTCGCTCAAGTACAACTGAGAATATTGCCTGTAGTGTTGAAGAAAACCCAGGTTTGACGATTTCTCGTCGATCTTTGGAATTAGACATTTTACAAACGACATTACACCGTATTTTGCATAAAAACTTAGGTCTTAAGGCTTTTAAAGTTCAGTTAACACAAGAACTCCGATAAAGCTGGCCGGTCACCGTAAATGTTGTATTTTTGCTAATTGGGTCCCTAATTGGGTATTTTTGCTAAATGCATCAAAATGATCCGGATTTTCATCAAAAAATCATCTTCAGTGATGAGGCCTATTTTCACCTATCTGATGGTACGTTAATAAGCAGAATTGTTGCATTTAGGGCTCAGAAAATTCAAAAGCCTCTCCATCCTCAACGTGTCATTGTTTGTTGCGGTTTTTAGGCTGGCGGTGTGATTGGACCTTACTTTTTTGAAAATGAGGCTTGTGCAACTGTTATGGTTAATGGATTGCGCTACCGAGCTATGATTAATGCTGATGATGATTAATTTTTAATGCTGGAATTGAAATATATTGATGTGGATGACGTTTATTTTCAGCAAGATGGCGCTACGAGCTACACAAGCAACGAAACAATCGCAATTTTGCAAGAAAGGTTTCCTGACCATGTTATTTCTTGAAGAGGTGTTCATGTGATTTAACTCATGTGTCTATGCCAATGCACAACAATCGATTCAATACCGTAATGATGGGATTCGTGAAGTCGAGGACATATCGAGGACATACAGCCACAAATGTGCTAATTGGTCATGGAAAATTTCATATAAAGGATATTTGGTGCTGCAAGCGTAGCCGTGGCGGTCATTTGGCTGATATCATTTTCAAATGTTAATGGCATACCTTCCTCTTTACAATGAAATAAACATTCATTGATTTCTCTTAAAAAATTCTCGTTTTTTTTGTAGTATTAAAATGAAATAATAAGAACGAGCACATCATCATAAAAATTATTAAAGCACGTCGCGCATTATTTGGTCTGTATTTTTGTTTAGAGCCAAATGCATCATAGAGCCTATCAATATGATTTGCTATCAAACTTTAATTAGACCACTTTAAACGTACTTTTGTCCAATTTGGTATCATTGCAACCATGTATAGATACATAGAAGAAAATAAAAATTTTCAAGCGTAGATGTATCCGTGATCAGAGACAGAAATACAGGAAAATTGGGATGGAAAACAGACATTATATATCCAATGTCAACCTTTGGACAAACTTGAATATATACAAAATGAGCGGCAGGCAATGATTGTTAATTTTGAATATTTAAGAATTTTTTTTTGACTTGATTGAAAGCTTGTTACACTTATGATAAAAAAGAAAGTTTAATGGGCTACGAACAATGATAAGGTATCGATATTCGATTCACAACTAACCGATTCAAAAAATCAATGAAAAAATACTCGTATTCTTAACAATATCAATAATAATAATAATAATAATAATAATAATAATAATAATAATACTGTGTTGCTTTTAGGAAGCTTAACGAAATACCAAAACTATTACATTTTACGTTTATATTTGGGATTAGTTTCCCAAAACTTGATTTCTGCCCTTACGACAATATTTTTTTGTAGTTGCTGGCGACAGCTACGTAAACTAATAATATTATATGATTATCGTTGTTCGGTTAGTGCTTAAGATGCCGTATGATTTTTATGTTATTGTTTTTAAAAAACAAAATCATATACCTTCATAAATTCTCAAATCAGAAAAAAAAATTGAACATTGGAATTAATTAATCTAACATTTAAATTAAAGATTTTTACCAAAAAAATTTTCGCATTCGTGGAAAAAAGTTTCCACATTTTTCATAGGCAACAAAAAATCAAATACGAATTAAAATAGAATTTCAAACTTATAAATAATTAATTTGTAATTTGAAATTAAAAAAATTAATGGTTGGCGTATTTATTTTATTGAAAATTAAGAGTTCATAATGCCTTATTTACTTCGGAGAAATGATATTTATTAGGCTTGTGTGGCGTGAATATATAATGATGATAATGAACTTTATTTAGTACTCCATTTCCAAATTACAGTTCTGTGAATTGCTTTTTTATTTTTTTATCAATTTCGTAATTGGTGGTTAAATATTTTTTTTTTTTGAGTTCCAAGATATTTAATTTTGATTTCACGTTGTTAGCAAAATGAGGACCTGATTGTGTTATTTTTTCAATTTTTTGTATATTTTCCGAAAAAGTTATTTAGAGCCTTACTATTGAAATCGATCGCTGTTCATTTTACGTTCATTTTATCAAATTCGCACTATTGATTTCCATGACGTTCGTTACTGAATGATTAATCTAGCAACCACTATTTAACATTGTTCATATTCGACTATCATCGTTCGTAGTAGCATACAAAAATAAAAACAAAATATTTTTTTTGTTTTGAACATACATATACAAAAATTATGAAGTTTTGACGTACGAAGAGTACTAAAATGTGTAAAGAATACTAGATTTGTAAATTTAATGGTACTTATTCATTGATAATAAGAGTACTAAATATTTAATAATAATCGAAATCAAAACCTTCTGTAATAAAAGCAGAATACATCCAATACGTAGACTATACAAATTCAAGATTTGTTAAATTATTAGTGAGAATGAGAACTATGAAGAAATTTTTTATTTATATTAGTGTAAATTAGTTATTAAAATTGTCAAAACAACGAAAAAATCCATATTTTGGTTATATATTTTTGACTGTTACTAATACCACACCAGATTGAAAATTGTATTAATTTTTTTTGTATATATCGGCGTGTGATACGCGATGAGTTTGGTTTTTATTATAGAAAGTTTTGGCCGAAAGAAATAGTACGAAATTATTCCGCACTCGTTCAACTAGAGGCTTAAATAAACGAAGACATAGTGTAAATAAACGAAGACTTTGCTTAGTGACTTAATTGCGACTTAAAAATATATACAGTTGTCAAATTTCTGGTTAACCCCGGTTCTATTCCTACGGTCTTTTTACATTTAACAAACGGCAGGATAAGAGGGATTTTTATATATTTATATTTCAATAAATATATTTCTATGCATGATAAAAACGACCTGGTTCAGACACCTCATGATCATTACGGCACAATTCTATTCTATTTTAATAGTGTAGGGAAAAGAAAGTTATGTCAGAAATGACAGAATTGGCCCGGTCTTCCGGTAGCCAATATTACTACTGTTAGCATAAAACAAATTCACATTTTACTGAAACTGTTAGATTAAAAAAAAATTAATTAAATATTACAAATCAATTGAATTAACTGTTTTATGACCAATACCTCATTAATCGCCAAAAATCTAATTTATATACACTTTATTTGACTTGAAACTTTAAAGTTAATATAAATTAGATATTAAAGAATTGAATAAAAATTACAAATCAATTGAATTAATCGTTTTATGAGCAATACGTCACATAATCGCCGAAAATCTAATTTATATACTCTTTATTTGTCATAAAATTTTAAAGTTATTATATACTAGATTCTAAAAAAATTGATTTAACATTACAAATTTATTGAATTAACTGTTTTATGACAAATGAAGCAATTAATCGCCGAAAATCTAATTTATTTACACTTTATTTGAAACAAAACATTAAAATCAATATAAATTAGATTTTAAAAAATTTATTAAAAATTACAAATCAATTGCATTAACCGTTTTATGACCAATACCAACACCAGCCAACATCAAATTGTATATAAAATCGAGAACTGTAAAGATAAACTTCCCAACTACGAATTAAAAAAATTCTCTTCAACTTTCATTGAAAATCTGACCATTATGACCACTGCTATATAAGTTTTTTCCCAGAAATAATATCTTTCATACACAAATCTCAGTAAGTTCAGTAAGTACAAGGCCAGAAATCCACTCAGCCTCAACAAGAATATCCACAAAGATAAAGACACACGAAACATTAAGTAAATTATCAAGAACTAATCCAAATGTAACATATGCTGATGCACTCACTATTGGAAGTTCGAGAAGGCAACATAGCTCTGCTTCAGTTAATGATTCAAATAGAACCAAACTAATAAAATATTACAAGACATTCTTAATAGACTTAGTTCACAGGAAAAAAAGCAAGAAATATCCCTCATATCAATCATGCAAAGGGTCACTCTACTCGAAAAAAAATCAAACAGCATTAGAGTTAGCCTCTCTTTGCTAATTAACATGGCAAGTAATTGGCAACGTACACGAGACCCAGCTGCCAAAAATATGGGATTTTAAAAATAAATCAATATATTCATACTTACAATCTGTCATCTATGATAAAGGTAGTGATTATTCATTGTGGAAAGCAACCAAATATCTGAAAAGGCCAGTTATGCACATACCACTAATAAATAATGGTCCTCTGGCTAAAACCAAAGAAGAAAAAGCAGAAACGTTCGCGGATCATCTCGAGAGTACTTTTCACCCCAATTTATCAACACTTAATCAACAGGATATACTGATTGAAAACCATACAACCATCCTGAGACTGGAAGTCCCATTAATTACTGCTAAAGAAGTGAAGCAAGAAATAAAGAATCATGTAGTACTTAAAAAATCACCAGGATTTGATAACTGGAGAGATTCTTAAACAACCACCTAATAAAGCTATTAAAAAAATATCGGACATAATTAATGCTTCGTTTAGACTCCATTATATCCCTCTATCTTAGAAATTTGCGGAAGTGATAATGATACCCAAACCAGGTAAGCCACCAAGTAAATTAACCTCGTGCAGGCCAATATAACTTCTTCCCATCATGTCAAAACGGTTTAAAAGACTATTATTAAAACGAATTAAACAAAAAATTATAAAATCAGGAGCTGTTCCGTCCCATCAGTTTGGGTTTAGAGAGAAACACTCCACAATCGATCAAATCCATAGAAAAACAGATTTAATAGAAAAATCCTTAGAGGAAAAAAAGATTTGTTCAGCCATATATCTGGATATAGCACAGGCATTTGAAAGTCTGGCTAGATGGTTTAATATTTAAATTGGTGAAAACGGCATTTGAGTATTGCGAACTGTTAAAGTCATACCTGAAAAGAATAAACTTTAGAATTAAACAGGAAGGAACTTACCCCAGCATAAAAGAAGCTAAAGGAGGATTCCCGCAATGGAATATCTTAGGGCCACTCTTCTTCTAGCTGTTGGTGACACAATTGGTGAAATCACATTCAAACTATAAAAAGCCATAAATAATATACAAGGTTGGCTAACTAAGTGGAGAATTAAAGTAAATGAATCAAAGTCTACTCTCATTAACTTCACTAATAGGTCAATAGAATCGCTACTTGTGACTGTCAATAATATCGCTCATCATCATATCATCTATTAATAATAAACTTATGCTTTATAAACAAGTGCTCAAGCCGGTCTGGACTTATGGTATCCGACTATGGGGATCACCAAAACCAGCAATCAACAGATAGTTCAACGATTCCAAAATAAAGCTCTTAGAAGGATTGTAAACGCCCCTTGATACACTCGTAATAGTGATCTTCATAGAGATCTCGGAATAGACACAATCGCAAGTAAAATGAATAAATGTACTCAAAAGTACCAGGAGAGGCTCCATCATCACCCTAATATTGAAGTTGTAATACTACTTCATCAAGAGAGTATTATAAGAAGACTCAAAAGACTAAAACCTTTTGAGTTACCTGAGTAGTGCGCATAATGCAAAATCAACCAAAACAACACTTTATGGAAAAAATATGTAGCGACTCAGATATTTCGTGCACATTCATATAATTCGCTAACGCTTGGCCTGATGAGATGACAATTAATTTTTAACTAAATTCTTCATCTGATCGAAACTGAGCTTTGCTTCGCACACCACCACAAGCGATCAAACATTTTTGATACTATGTCGAAGGTCGAGATTTTACAGTCCACACCAACCAAAAACCGCTCACTCGAGCGATTCAATCCAAGGCTGAGCGCAACCCGCGACAGACTCGCCACTTGGATTTTGTATCTCAGTTTACTACTGACACGTGGTTGCCGATACACTGTCTCGAGCATCAAACCACGAAACTTCAGCTGTCGAGACTTGAAACATGAATCGCAAGAAGCTGACACGGAACTTCAGGATATTCTTTCTGGTTCTTTCAAACAATCAAACTCCACTTGGAAATTAGAAAGTTTTAAATTAGCTGATTTAGCGATCTACTGCGAAACTTAAACGGGCAACAATCGTCTGTATATCGCAGAAACACTGCGACGAACCAATATATCGCATCCAAGCATACGGGCCACTCGGAAGCTAATATCTACTAGATATTTCTGGCCCAGTATGAATAAGTATGTAACTCACTGGGCAAAATCCTGTTTATCCTGCTAAAGATGCAAGGTCACAAGACATACTAAGTCCCAACATGGGCATTTCAGCGTTTAGATATAGTGGGACCACTTCCACCTTCTAATGGATATACAGATCTACTTACCTATGTTGATCGTTTCACATGATGGCCAGAAGCGTATTGTATAAAAGACATCTCTGCAGTTACGATTGCTCGAATATTTGTTGAGAACTACATCTCCAGATTCGGAGTACCGGTTAACATCACGACCAATCAAGGTACACCGTTTGAATCCAAACTCTTTGGTGATCTAACTAAGCTTCTCGGTTCCAACTGGATCCGAACCACCTCGTACCATCCTCAATCAAACGGTATGGTTAAGCGTTTTCACCGCCAGCTGAAAACTTCACTAAAAGCCCGATGTAACACTGTGCATTGGAGTTCCGAGATACCCATAGTACTACTAGGTATTCGAGCTACAATACTCCTCTGTCTTCACGTCGGGGTCATCATTATAACGACGGTGGAATGTGGTCATTATTTTAATTATTCAGATGTGTGGTGGTGTGCGAAGCAAAACTCAGTTTCGACCTGATGAGGAATTTAGTTAAAAATTAATTGACGTCTCATCAGGCCATGGCGACAGAGTGCTATGTGTAATTGCTACTTTACGCTCTATATATATTTATGTACAGTGTACATGTAGCGTTAGCGAATTATATGAGTGTGCACGAAATATCTGAATAATTGATTTTTGCGTTTGTGTAGCGAAGTCGCAACAAATACATAGAAGTGAATTTATTATTATATTGTTAGAATCAAATGCTGTTAGTCAAAAATGACTAGGTACTTTGTAAAAAATCTTTTTAAAATAAAAAATAAAAAGTTATAAAAAAAATACACAAATCTGAGAAATTACCTGACTAGCCAACAAGCTAGAGATAAATCCCCCTCCTATAAAACATCAGTAAAATCTATACACGAAAAATATTTATTATGGCCCATAATCTTTGGGCCTAGCAAAAATCTTGTATAGTTTCAAAACTTCTGATGGAATAAAATACAAGTAACAACGTCTTATGAAACCCAAATACCGAAATACAAAATTAAGAATTTGCATAACTTTTGTAATAAAACACTCAAAACTGGTTCGATTTTGATGAGTAATGTCTTATTCAAAAGCTTGCTGCCTTATTCAAAAGATATTATCATAGTTACTGCTATACAAAATTAAAACCTTTTTTTGAATTATTTTTGAGCAAAGTGATTAGGTAAGGGGCTATCCCACAAAATTATGTAGATCACCCTAATTTTCTAAGCCCAATAAACTAAGATAGGACATTTGAACTTTTTATGCAGTTAAAAAGTTAGTTTTAAAACGAAATGGTTCCAATAAAGAAATGAATTGGAATCTCCAAAATTGTATCTTATGTTTAAGTTTAGGGGTATAAAATTAAGATTTAGCACAAAGAATGCTTGTTTGATTTTTCCAGTGTAAATTCAGATATAAAAAACCTAATTAATTTTTTTTGTTATATAAAGTGACCTAGCTACGTAACATTATATAAAAAAAAATCGTGTGAACTTTCATATTTTCACAAATGTTACTAATTTTATCTACCCACAAATAAATTGGAACAACTTTGTTCACAAACATTTTAGTTAATTCTAACGATTTTCTTAATTGCTAATTTTGATTTAATCAAAATCCATAAATTATTAAAAAAAAACCTTGTTATATCGACTGATTAATACTAATTATATACTATGAAACCATTACGATACATTTTGTATTATTTAAATCTATACCAATTATAATAAAATATTAAATAAAAATGTTCTAGTTTCGGTTGAGCTTCGAACGCCAATTAAGGCCAATGACTCAGTAATCGTACATATCCAAAAACTATGTGTATACGCTAATCAAAACTGAATAAATTTAGTATTTTCGATATCATTCCATCGTATACTAAATGATATACCGTGTCATTTCCCATCTAAATGATTTCAATCTTCCATAAATAACCCAAATGAAAAAAAAAAAAAAAAAAAAACATTTTCCTTATTACTTTTGACCATTTTCTTATAACCTCACCATTCTATACATACCACACAATTGCTTAGGTATAATGGTACAACAAAATAAATTTTACCTCAACAACAACAACAACGAAAAACGAAAAAATTAAAACGAACAAACACACAAACAACGTGTACACAATCTTAATAATAATTTCCTAATTAACTTAAATTATTCAATTAGTTTTTGGGTAGTAAAATTATATTTTCTATATTTACTTTGACATGAAAAAATAAACAAATCTTGTAACCATCAAATTAATTTATTAAAAGCTTTACAACAACAACAACAACAACAACAACGACGACGATATAAATATTACACGAACGGCTAGGAAAATTATTTATAATAGTTAAACATTTTCTACCATTACTAATTGTTTTTTAGTAGTGCGTGACACAAGTAATATATTAATTGTATTGCTATTGTTGTTGTTGTTGTTTTTCTTCTTTAACCATAAAAGCTTAACATTATGGTATTTGATAATAAAGCCTCGTAAAATTTGTTGGTTACCTTTGTCCCTATTTTTCTTTTCATTTTAATTTGTGATTAAAATTTTTCCGTTATTTTTTTTTTTTAACGAGGTACCCATCAAAATAATTTTAATATGAAAGCGATTTCATGCGAATGATAAGACAACAAACAAATCAATCTTGTTATATCATTTTCCCTTCGATATTTATTTTCTTTTATTTAGAAAAGCGCACCGAAAATTATTAATGACAAAAAAAAAATAAGCATTGAATCGTTTAATGATTGTAATTATGTGGCGTGCGGAGAGCTTTGATATTAAATCAATATGTATATATTGTACACAACAAATAAATAAAAAATATTGGAAAATTATTATTTTTATTAAGCTCATTATTTTTTTCCGATTTTCTTTTCATGACAAAAAGTTTTTGTTTTTTTTTTGGTTGTTCGTTTATCGAACAACTTAAAGTCTCACCATTATCGATTAATTGAACTAATTTTGGTTTAGGTGATTGACACGATTTGATATAATTTATATACACACTCACCCGCACGAAAAACGATAAAGTTTATAAATATAACAGTAGGGGACGGTCGGACGACTAAAACATTTGTAATAATGTGAAATTTAACAACTTGTGAAATATATAATTTATACGAAAGCTTTCAAATTTAATTGGGGTGTACATTAGAAGTTTGAAAATATTCGAGTATAATAATTATTATAAATTTGGTTTAGTCTAATTCAAGTGCACGGAGGTTAATAGTGGGCAACCACATTTTAAATGGAGTAACAGTATGTTAACTTTTATTAAGACTAATTTGGTAGTAAGTTCTAGCTCATTATAAACATTATAGTCAATTTTGTTTAAAGGTGGTCCAGTGTAACTACATAAAAATCAATAAAACAAGTGACAAAAACCACTTGGGACTACTAATATAGGGCAAAAAATGAAAACTTTTGATTGTTCTCCCCGTTTGTCAATTTTTACTACTGGAGTGCCGCAAAGCAGCCATAAAGCTACATTTTTATTCATAGTATTTAGAAGTACCCTTCCCTTACAGTGCAGTCAGATTACAATTTACAAGTAAAACATACACGTCTTACATCACACCGTTACTGAAGGACACATCTTCCAGTATCACTACCACGTAGACTAGATCCAGTGAGTCACAAAGCAAAATTTATAAACCGTTGTCATTACCAATTACTTGCCCTTTACATATGGTAAGGAAGATTGGAGACCGTGTAGGGACTATCGATGATTAACCACAGTCACAACACCTGACCGCTATCCGATATCCCACATTCAAAACTTCTCTATGCATCTAAATGAACGCACTATATTTACAAAGATAGATCTCATCAGAGCTTATCACTTAATTTTCGTAGCACCTTAAGATGTTCATAAGACGGCAACCATGACACAATTTGGCCATTTAGACTATGCAATGCCACACAAACATTTCAGCACTTTATTAATGAGATCTAGACTTCATTTTTATCTATATCGACGACACATTTGTGGCATGGAAAAACGAACAACAACACAAACTGCATCTAGAAGAACTTTTCCAACATCTTACACAGTTTGATGTATGAATGAAGAGCTGCAAATACATTTTTGCCGCAAACACTCTTGATTTTTTAAGCCATAGAATAGCTCCTAATGGCATTTTACCAGAAGAACGTGTTTACGCCACTAAAGAGTTCCCAGCTCAAACGTCAATCAAACAAATTCAGCAGTTTATCGGCATGGTCAACTATGACCACCCATTTATACAAAAACTCGCAGAAACACTCGCGCCAATTCATATCCACTTAGCAGCTTTACTCAAAAAGCCTAAAACACTAAAGGATTTTTCTTGGTCTTTAAAATTCAAACAAGCGTTCACGCAAATCAAAGATAACTCGAAGCTTAGCATCATAACTAACTGATGCATCGAAAACGGCCATCGGAGCAGTTCTACAACAGCTCAATAACAAATTTTGGGAGCCACTGGAATTTTTCTCCAAGAAACTATCGCTTGCTGAAAAAAAATATTCCGTATTCGATCGGGAATTACTAGCAATTTATCTGTCGGTTAAAGCACTTCCGACATTTTGTCGAAGGTCGGGAATCCACTGTTTTTACCGACCACAAACCTCTGACTAGAGCAATCCAGGCCAAAACTGAACGTACTCCAAAACAATTACTACAGACATTCAGCATGTTCACGGGCAAGTCAACGTTGTCACTGATACGCTTTCACGTACAACCGAAACGGAAACTCAGCTCATTGAAAAAACACGACGAAGAAACGTCGAGCAATTCCAGTACTGCACAGGACTGCTACGCAATGATGCTGCAGACCTATTAAGGCATATTTCAAATGGAAGAACACTGTGTGCAGTACAATTACCAATGTCCCGGGATTAAGTCACTAATCAAGCAGTTCCGGAGTCAACAGACTGTTGACGCACTGCAGAGTTTGTCAAGTCAATGCGTAGAGTATGCGAAACGTTTGATGAAGACATCAGAGGGTAAAAGTATTACGTTTTTTTCACAGGCACTCGTGTAAGAACCTTAGGAATGAATTAATGTGACCCATGACATCTGCAATTTTGTTTTGTGATGTTTTTCTCCTGGTTGTTGCTCTCGAATATCTCTTTTTGGGGCGCCATATAATTAAAATTGAGAAAAAACCTCCATAAAATAAACAAACGTTTGCTTTTTATTGCAGATGAATTGCGACTTGTAGTTTTTAAGATAAAATCAAGCTTTCTTTGAGCTTCTAAAACGTAAAACGCCTTAAACTGTTCTGCCCCCCATCATACTAAACAAGTTCTGTTTTCCTTCAAACATTCACATTTTAACGAAATTAAACTTTTCCAAATTGCAGCATTACGTCTTCGCTTTCTTGATTTCTTTGGTGTTAGTTGTGGCAGTTCATCAATTAATGGCTAGTTAGATTTTTTGTTTAGTGCAGATGATTGATATGATGGATATGGTGACCTAATGACATCTTCATCTGCTTCAACTATCGCGGATACAACTACGGAATGGTCAAGCACAATTTTTTTTCATAGTAAAATTTGATCGCTAAATGCCATATTTCCGTGTATGGGTTCACGCAAATTAAGCTCAGGATTTGTTATAATGGCCATAATTCTAACAGAAACATTAAACTTTATTTACAAACTAAAATTAACTTACGTTGAAATTTACACAATTACTAACAATTACATTAGAACCTCGGAGCAATTTGACTTTACCGCTGAAGAGTAAAAATTTACACCTCCACGTTTGACGTTTAATCCTTGTATAGTTGGTAGTGTTTTTGGTTTATGGTTATTGCAGAGCGATGTAAATGTTTCTCATATTTTCTGACTGATATTTAAATTTTTGAGGTGCGACCAATAGAAAAATAATGATTTGTGTTCTTTATCACGATACTTTATCACGAGTACATTATTAACATGGGGTCCATTTAAATATGGTCATACTGTGTTTTCAAAGTTTCCAACTTAATAAAGTGGCATATTTATGTTGAGTTAAAAGGTTGAAAATAATCGTTTTAACGTTTTCTATTTTAATGGTTTGTTCTAAAATTATTGAGCAACTACGTTAGCTAAGTCATATTTACAGGAGTCACAGAAATTCGAAAAACCAAGATAGTCATAATAATGACAAAAGCTATAATATTAACGTTAAAATCATTATAAGCACGTTAGTCACTAAAATCACTATAACAACGAAAAGCACAGAAAGTCACAATATTAAACCACATGAAAGTCATAATATTCATTAAACCCACGGTAGTCACCCCACCATAGTCTTGATAAAAATTGTATTCACAATAG
>OY744475.1:209265766-209330766 GCA_963556175.1 Tipula confusa
ATGGCGTGAATTGTGTTGTGGTCTTGTCTGAAACCAAACTGGTTATCGGGTATCAATTTTTGTTCCAAAACCTGATCATTTAATTTTTCGTAAATTATAATTTGAAGAGTTTGACGAAATTGGAGAGTAAGCTAATGGGACGATAGCTTTCTGGGTCCGTTGGTGATTTGTTTTTTTTCAGAATGGGGAACACTCGTGCAATTTTCCAACACTCGGGAAACGACTTATTATTTAAAAGATTATTAAACAATGTACAAATTTCGACAATGATAGAATTTGGAAGATGTTTAAAAATTATATTTGGTATTAAGTCTGGGCCGAACGATTTTTTATTATTGGCTAATTTTAATATTGCTGTTAGTTGATCGAAAGTAATAAAATAATTTGGATCGTCTTGAGGTTGATTTGGTGAGCTAGCTCGATTCGTTGCCGAAAATTTTGTTTTAGTGATATGAGCAGTTTTATCGTTCTTATGTTTCTCAATGATTGGATTGATTAATTTGTTGATTTCTCGTTCGTGATCTTGATTTCCTAAATTTTTATTTCTTTGTGTGTGATCTTCAATATGTTGGCCGATAATGTTTAAATTTATAATTTCGTTGTGAATTTGTAATTTATTGGTTTCGTCATTTTTCGCAATTTGGCTCCAATCAATGTCTAAACGATTATAATTGTTTATGTCCGAATTGTTAATTTCTAAAATTTTTACATTTATGAAATTGCTTTTTTTGTATTTTGTTAATTTTTTGATTTCTGACCAAATTTTTGTACTGGGTCGAATTCCCTTCATTAAGTCTGACCAATATTTTTCAATTTGAATTTTGACATTCTGCTCGATGAGTTGGACCGTTCTTTTAATTTCCACTTTCCAGTCGTTAATTTTGTTGTTATTGCCAAAAGTATAATTTTGATTTCGATTGTTCGAGGCTAAGTTTCGTTTCAAAGTTTTAATTTTGGTGATCAAAAAGGATTTATGCTTGTAGAGTTTCTCAATGATCGGGTTTGTGTAGCAGATCATATTATTGAAATGCCTTTGTTTCGGAGAATTTTGTTTAATATTTCCCAGAATTAATTGAGTGATTTGCGTGATATATTTATTAATTTCATCGTTGGTTAGATTTCGGTCGGTGGGTATTAAATTTTGCTCTATATTGTTGTTATTGTTTGAAAGATGTAGTGTTGTTGTCCGATGTGCGTCATCCAATGATTTGGTCCACTTTTGCCAATCAATTCCGGTAAAATTATATCGTAAGTGTTGTTGTTCGTCCTGTTCGTCGTTGTCAATTTTGTTGGTTCCTCTCTCGAACTCGCCAACTCCTCGTACCATAATCTCAATGGCTCTGTGATCGCTGTCGTAATGGTGTGTTGAAATTTCGTGCTTTGAATTTTGATTAACTTGGATGCGTATGTCTAAAATGGCCAAATCAAGAAAATTGCCTGAACGGATCATAGTGGGCTTTTCGCTTTTGAATAATTTTGCTCGGTATTCCATAGAATTTTCGGTCATCCACCGATTAAGTCGATTTCCTCGAGAATTATTAAGCGTGTTTCCCCAATTCGTGTGGCGTGCATTCAAATCTCCTGCTATGATGTAAAAATGATTCGGATTGTCTAAATTTAGATTGGTGAAAATTTTGCTCCATTCCTCGATGAAATGTTCGTCCGAAATGCGAGAAGCATTGCCCGTACAGTAGATGGAGATTAGAAAAATTTTGTTGTAAACAAAAAAAATTTTAAAAAATTTTGTTGTAAATTTTGTACTTAGATTATATTTATTAGCTACCGATGCATTCAGGTTACTAATTGAATTTATATATTTAACTATTTTCTTTTTAATTTTTTTATAAATCTAATTAAAAAAGGAACTAATTGTATTTAAACGTTATGTTAAAATTTTATATATTTATATTGTTGCACTATTTATGTTCACCAAAACAGTAGCTTGACGTTAGTAAAACAAGTTGAAAATAATTTTATTTAATCTAATTTTTTTGAATCAAGGACTCTTTTAAAAATTTTTGACAGATAATTGCACGAAAATAATTGAAAGTTTTTTGGAAAAAAAAAAAAAATATTTGAAAGTTTAAATTCAATCTTTCTCAATGAGAAATTGAGTTACCCCCTGAATAGGGTGTCCTTTTTTAGGGGGCACACACATACACACTGCACTCTTATGAATGTATATAAGGCACTAACTATATCACTATTAATTTAAATTTGATTAACGGCACATATATGAGTCTCTTGCACATACAAATGAGAGCTCCACTATATTTTTTATAATTTCTTTAACACTGAATTGTAGTTCATAGAAATAATTTTTTTTTTTTTTATTATAATTAATAGAAGTTTAATTTAGATCGTTGTGAAATCGTTGTGAAATCGCGATACCGATATAATTGGGTAGCCCCCTACTAGGGCTCCCATTATATTTTTGAATGAATTTTACCGAAAAAGTTTTTAATTTTAGTTTTAATTTTAATTTTAATTTAAATTTATTTAATTAATTTTATTATAATTATTAAAGCTTTAATATTTTTTTAATTATTTTATATTAAATTTATTTCATTTCTTCCTTTATTTTTTTGGTCTTTACTTAACGAGAGACAATTGAAGACTTTTTATTGGTTATGCTTAACCCTGGAAAATGGACTATAAATGAACACAGAGATCATTATATAGAAGGAGTATGTTAATTCCTAATTGTTTAACTATTTTGTCGTTAGCTAAACGAGACGGTCTCCCTGTAAAAGACCTCTTTTTTTTTTAAAGCTCCAGTAAAGTGTTCCGGATAATGCCGATCCTATTCCCACAGCCTTTTTACATTTAACAAACGGTAGTATAGAAGGGATTGTCATATATTTATATTTCCATAGATATATTTCCATGCATGAAAGAACCGACACGGTTTTAGTCACTTCATGTTCATTACGGAACAATTGGATTCTACAGGTTTACGTGGAGTAGGGAAGTTAAGTTATGTTAGTAACGACAGAATTGAAAAAAAAAATCGAAACATATTATGAATTTAATTCATTTTGTTACTTGTATCAAAAACAAATTAAATATGACCCAAAACACTTTTGGTCCTTTTAAAATTAAACATAAATTACGGGTTTTCCTGTGGTTACGACATATAATGGGCAGAAATCATGTAACCCTTCTGCCATATCAAACATGTTTGTTAAATTTTTTCAATCGGTTTATAAGCTTTAGAATTACCAGCTTTACAGTTAAGATATTGTACTATGCATATGTTCGATAATAACTCGAGTATGATGTTTGGTGTCTACGGTGGTTATATCCAAAAAAATTTAAAGTCTTCTTTCGTTGGAAACCTACTACTCGATTAAATCGATGCACCATCCATATACTGGAAAACATTAACATTAAAGTGCCAAGCATACGTTTACGTGTTCATGATTTCCTCAATCCAGAAGTACACAGGACTAACTATGGTAAGAAACTTCAAACGAAAGTTAAAGCAACACTTTGCTCCATCTTCCTTCGAATTATATATGTAAAAACGGGCGTACGGTGCCCGGCGCTTTCTGGGATATCCTGTTTAATGCTTGGCCGTACATTCTAAATCAATCAATCAATCGATCAATAAGTAATATATAAAAAATAGAAAAAGCGGAAGCATCCTTAATTCATCGTTATTGATAACCGCTGAGTTATGGTGGAATAGGCCGGATTATTTATTGCAGGATTCCAAAGAGTGGAATTGCCTTTTACTACCGATAGACACGGTAGTAAAAAACGTGGTCCATGTAGCAGCACTAGAAGTTGATTGCGATATGTTTTCGGGTTAGCATCACCGCAATTCCTTCATGACGTTACAATACACTTTTAGTTTTGTCATGCGCTATTTACACAATTTGAAATGGAGAGGCAGGACCCATAACGGTAAGCTTTCAATGACAGAAGTTGCTGCGGGGCATGATACATTGATAAGAGCTGTGTAGTTAAGTAAATTTAGAACCGAGGTGAAATATGTATCAACAGCGAGGTATCAATTGAAGAATAAATGTCTTGGGTTATTAGATGCTGTTCAGGTGTGATACGTGTTGGAGGGTGCCTAAGGTTCTAAAATTTAGCCTACACATCGAAGCGCCCCATAGTCTTGCCGGCAAATCATTTCGTAACAACAGCCAAGGTACGGTTTATTCACAACACACACCTACATGTGAGGCCTCAAGGCTTCTTGGCCGTGACTCGTCACCAATACTGGCCGATCGCTGGGCAAAAAATCGTAAATACTGTAGTAAACAACTGTGTCATCTGCAATCGTGCTAAATCAAAAATGTTCCAGCAGTTTATGGAGGATTTACCTAATTACCGAGTCACAGTGGCACATTTATTCCATGTAACAGTGGTCGATTATTGTGGCCCAATGTTCGTGTATTATAATATAAGAGGGAAAGATCAAATGAAAGCAAATTTAGCAGTATGTTTGTGTGTTGCGTCACTCGAGCGGTGCATCTAGATTTGGCATCGGACATATCGAACAATTGTTTTATGGGAGCAATAAGGTGATTTGTAGCCACACGGGGATTGCCGGAAAAAAAAATGTCCGATAACGGGCGAAATTTTGTTGGCGCATATAACAAATTGCGGAATTAGCAAATTTGTTGATGAGTACTAATTTGGACGATGAAATACAATCCTGGTGTCAAGGCTTCAAAGTTTCACCTGAAGCGGATTACGCACAACTTTAAGTTCACGTTTGAGCAGATGACAACGGTAAGAAAACATGGAATAGATGTGCTCAAACCGGGGCATTTTTTGGTTGGACGGCCTCTAACGTCGATACTGAAGCCAGCATTTAATCAAAAATGGGAGCAAATTAACTAAATTTACAAAACATTCTGGTCACGAATGCAGAAACGAAATAATTGGCTGAGGAAAACACCAAATATCAAAATTGGCATGATTGTAATCATTCAGGATCCCAATTTTCCACAATTGCAATAAAAATTCAGGAGGGTGATAGCAGTTCATCCAGGCAAGGATGGTTTGGTGCGCGTCGCTACAATCCGCAAAGCGACAGGAGAGTTCACAAGATTGATTATGATTTTGGCACTAGTGCCAATTAACATTGAATCCCATAGGGTTCAGGCGGGGAGGATGAAAATGATACACGCTTTCAATTCTATAGAGGTAATCTTAGGTCAAACTTGAAGAGAATATAATACCCAAATCTGATAAATAATTTAAACTCTATTGACGGTAGTTAATAGCATATACCGCTGAAATATAGGCGAACAATTTCGATAGAAAGAGAGTGTGTTGTGCATTTAATAATTTTTAAAGGAAATTTGTTACACGACGTCTAAATAAAAAACTGTATCAGGTCCTTTTGAAGTCTCACTCATTTAGGTATGATACTAATTGGTGCAACGAATTTATGTCGTCAGTATAAATTAAACATTCAGTCACATCATCAACACATAACGACGATATGACTACCCAGAGGCACGCCAGAGGACACACTTAAAGATTCGCAAAAAGAAAATAAATTTGCAACAATCGACCTTTTAGGAAGAAATTCATGTTAATCATGTGCATATTGTGGTGACAAATAAATATCTCTGCACCATTGCTGAATCATTGACATAACAATTGTCTAAAGAGTAAACTTTTGGTTCATTAAAACCTGGAAATGAAACGTTTGGAGAGAAATTTGGCAAATAATTGGAAAGTTTATTATTTATATAATAAAATTTAATACTGGTATACGGAATATTTGAGAAAATAATTGTAAACTAAATGGTTCAAAAGCTTTGACCTCAACCTAGTATATCTTCACGGATATTTCAAGTTTAAGTAAAAAATAATAATTCTTCATATTTTTTCTAAGAAAACCTAGAAATATACTAGCAGCCCGGAGGTCATTAGTCACTAAGGACATTATCCTTAGTCTAAAAAGTAGATTAGATTGATTTTCTTTTAAATTTATAGCCGATTTACATTCAACGAATTTTGTCATCTTAACAAAAAAACGAGACACCAGATTGAAAAATAATCCAAGCCAAACTGAGAAAAAATTTCATCTTGTAAAAATAAAAGATCAAACCCGAGATCCAAACCCAAAAACTGTTATAAAAAAATGATCTTCTTTTTTACAAGATGAAAAGTTTTATCTTTTTGTAGCAAAACAGATAAAAAGTTGACAATACATGTATAAAAGTACCAACCATGTTTTACATCTGTAAATTAACTTCAGATGGTAACAGAAATATATCAGCTCAACAACCAATAAAACGAGCATTTCTAATAACAACAAATGTTCAGAATACATCCATGCGCATAAAATGGATGCATTTTGACTATTTGCTGCCAAAAAAATGACAGAATTGAAACATGTTAGCATTTCAAAGAATTAAGTCATAGCAAGAGGAGTCAATTGGAGATGTTACATAATTTTTGAATAGAGTTTTTCGGTCGTAAAATCGTTCAACTCTTCACTGCCGCAACAATATAAAACTTACAGTGATAGTAATTCTGTATTACTAGCAACAGCAGTGATAAAAGTTAGCAACATCCATTAGTTTACTACGAGACGCACCACGTGAAATAGTCAAGAACAAGAGTTATAGCAGAATTTTTAGAAATTTCAGTATCAAAAAATTAATCACACCACCAAGTTACAATTGACATATACTCAGATTTAAGGAAACAATCAAAAAACCGTTACCAGATAAAGCCATAATTGAAATGAAAACCCAAAAAGAATTTTAAAGAATCAAAGCAAATATAGGAGCAGCCACACTTGGAATTACGCTTTAAAAGGGTAGCAACATTTTAGGAAGAATCATAAAGTCCTAAATGAAAACATTGAACTAAACCATTTGTAGCAGATTTGACAACGATTTGCAGATTTGACAACGATTTTTGGATCCTTCACGTACTTACTGCACATCACATCATGTCATTTTAAAACTGGACAGCAGAAAAATTATAATACGAGTGTTTGATGCTTTGTGTAAAACAACTACGAATGTTTCCCTTAAGAAACTGATGCTTGTTTGGCCTACTGTTATTGAGAAATTGCCCCGGCAAAACAACATAGCTGAACGAATTTCCAATAATATTAAGATGACCTCTTGGAAACAAGAAACTGTTAACATAGAGATTATATACCATAACATTTACGAAGCATCTTGTGCAATCAGTTTTTATGATGCAGCAAAGTATCCTATCGGATCATTATATTTAACCTACAATATTTTTATGTAGCTTATCTTTTGTCTGGAACACATATATAGTCTAGAAGCAGTTACTGCTCAATCATATTACAATCGACATTTGCTGCATTTTTTTCACATGTGATCAAACAATATTTCAACTATGCAATCGTGGGCAACCGGTGCCACCAACTGAAAAAAATAAATCGAATTACTATTTTACCATATATTGAAACCAAATCTAATTTCTACTCGTGCATCGTATTTTTTTCCACTTTGGTGTAACCTTTCATGTTGGTTGATAAAAATTAGAACTATGTTTCTAATAAACGTTTATACGGTGAAACCAAAAACATAAAAAATCATTACACAGACACATATATACCACCTTGTTGGATACTTATCTAACTACGTTTACATTATAATAAATATAATAATAAAAAAAAAAATTGCATTTTTTATTTCGATTTTCCGACCTCATTTTCTTTTTTTTTTTCTCCCCGTCTTTGTATACTATGTGTTGTTCGGTTAAAGCTACAAATGAAAATTTACTGTTATTTTATTTATACTATGTGCAATCTCGTTATTTGTGATAAATGTTTTTCTTGTACATGAATGAACTTTGCCATATATAGATATAACATAAACACTATCCAGATGAGCATGAAGCATAAATGGTTTTGTTTTACATTTTTTTAATAAAAATGTACAAGAATGTTGTGAAAAAGGAGACCAAAACTTAAAAATATCTTAAATCATTTTACTTGTTATGTATATACTTAAGAGAATGAGGTACTCTTCTTATGAATAGCAACACGCCGTTCAATAATGTGAGAAAAACAAGGGTGTCTAATGCGATATGGTCGGTCGGTATCGTTCGTTGTATGTACTTGCTATTAATGTAATGATTTGTTGTTATGCTTTGTGATGGATTAGAAAAATGTTGATGAGAATATTATCAATTAAGCTAATCAATCAAATAAATAGCAAATGAAAATTGTGTTTCGTTTAAATGATGCTGTGTTATTGGTTATTTTCTTTTTTAAGGGGTTCCCAGATTATACTTTACTAGAACATTATACAACATCTTTGAATTAAAGTTAAATTGATATCGTATTTGTTACACTACCATTAAACAAGACTGATACAAGGGATTAGAATTAACAATCAATATTCGCTAATTTGATATATAGCCTTTGAGCTTTTTGAGTTTTTGTAACTAGAATTAATTTTTCCTAATCAATGAAAAACGTTTTTTTCCTGTATACACAAACGTGTAGAAAATAAGTTGAACGTTTATATTTCAAAAATTAATTTACACGATAGTGTAAGCTATACGCAAATCCACAAAGGTGTTGGTTGCTAAGTCAAAGATTTGACCTTAAATTATATTTAAATAGAAATTAATTTATGCACAATAATTTTTGCGCGTGTGGGAAAACTTGGCACCCTTGCGGGAATATTAGGATTTTAGTTATTAACAATATGACTTTCAAATTGATTCAAAAAACTATGAATTTAATGTCACAGTTGACTACTGCAAATAAATACTTACGCGGCTTTCACACCAAATAAACTTTTTGTCCGATAGAATTTTTTGTTATACAAAAATAATATTTTAAAATTTTTTTCTAGTGCATTAAGATATTTTTTTTTTACAATTTAACATATTTCATTAAATGCGATGAAGAATTAAATTACCGAACATAAAAATGTATTAAAGAAGCGCCAAATCAGCAAAAAAAAATGCGGTTTACGGTATAACTAAAGTTATCTGCATCACAGTAACCTTAATTTTTTCTTTCAATAGTGAAATTTTATTATGACAAATTTTTTATTTAAATTTAAAAGTTGCTCCTAGCAACTTTACTTTTATGTATTTATTTGGTGTAAAATCTGGGATTGTAAGTATGCCACCTAGATGTTATAGAACCAAACAAACTTTTTGTTCTATACGATTTTATTCTCCTTGCCCATGCTTACCTGTAAAGGCGGATTTACAATATAGCGAACAATTGATCTACTATAGTGATCATGTTGCAGCTGGTGGGAAAAGGAAATCATTTTGTTTCAATCTTACACAAACAGCTCATCACTTACTACAAAAAAAGAATACTTAAGAAACATAACTCTAAAATTCTTAATTGATCGTGCAATGCTTTATTTTTATTGACATTTCTGAGAGACAACAATGCGATCTGTTGCAGGTTGAAAAGGACAGCTATAGTTTTGTTTTTTATTTGGTAAGTGTAATGGGCCACTCAGAAAAAAAATATAAAAAACGTTTTACTAAAAATATCAAAATATGGTTACACAAACCAGCAACTTGTTTAATGTGACCAAAATTTTCAGATGTATAGTAAAATTATTTTAAATTTACAATCAACTATTAGAATATTTAAAAATTTATAATAAAATTATTAAAATTTTAGTAAATTGGATCATAATCTGATGTTTTTAATCAGATTGAAAAAAAAAGAAAGATTTTAGATGGCTTTGATTTATATGTATCTTGTTGCTGGTTTTGATTAATTACAAAAACAATTGGTTAATAGTAAAATAAAATCTATACATTCATAGTCATATCGTATAATAAACATCTATAGGAGTAAGTAATATTAATTGTAATTTGATGTGAGGTAGAAAAAGTATTTAGCTAATTCGCCATATTTACTATCTATATATTTTTATTTAAATTAAAACAATTAGAGTTTTGTGAATATATAGTGCATATTATATAAAATAAACATTTATTGTCAATGTAATATATAAAAATAATGTAACTTTTAAGAGTAAAAAATATTATTAAACTCAAAACCTTCTATAATAAAAGCTGAATTCATCTAACACGTATAGGCTATGAAAATATTCTATGTTTAAAGGATTTGTGTGGTATAAAAACTATAAAGAAAAATTAGATTGATATTAATATGCATTTTTCATTGAAATTTTAATAAAAACAAAACCTCCTATATTACAAGCCAATTTCGATTTCTGGTACACGATAACTACCAAAATTTCTACACAGTACATGCTTATACAAGCCGTTCTGAAAGTTAATTTGACCAATATACTAAAACAAACAGTACGTTTTAAAATGTGTATTAGTTAAATAAACGTTAATAAAAAGCACTCACACTCAGATATCACAAAACAATACATTTAAACACTAATACACCTATACATCAGTGTATTTTTAGTGAAATTTTCTCTATATGAAAAGTTTAGCACGGCTTGTATAACATTGTTGTTGGTTTTTCTTTTACACAATATTCATCACTATACACAGCACCTAAAATATGAACGCACTATTAAAAATACGATACATTAGTAAGCAATCAATAAGGCTTGCATAATATAGAAGGTTTTGGGTAGAAAACAAAAATATAGTTTTTTTATATGGGTTTTGAATGGTGATATTAAATGGTGTTTTGGGATCTAGGTCAGTTGACAAAAATGGGAGATTGTCCCAAAAACTGGGTTTGAGTTTCCTAAAAATAGGTGGTAAAAATACCTGACTTATTGTCAATATTCCTTGCCGGTTTGGTTCACGAAGAAGACAAAAAAAAGTTTGGTAATCAAAGAATATTGTATCCTCTCATCATTGATTTAGTTTTAGTTTTTCTTGGTAGATTTTCTTCATTGGCCGTTTAATTATTGCGTTTGATCTGGCCAGCTTAACTGTATTGATATACAAACTAAACCATCTTGTTTTGGATGTATATTGATTTCTCAACCTAATAGCCAATAACAAAATGAAGCCTTATCATTTTTTACGAGTTATACATCATAAACTTATATATCTTGTGCCTTTTAGAACACACAACCGATCTTCAAAACCTCGAAATACACGGTCTTGATTGTTAGGCACACGAACAAATACACTTAGTCTTAAGTCGTTAAGTCCGTATTGTTAAATGCATGAATATTTTGTACTCGACGAGCTGTTAAATCACCCATAAATTGATTTTTATTTCTAGGACTGATTCGAAAACATTTTATACACTTGTGGACAACTCACAAATAACATTCATCCTAATAACATTTTTGAACATCAGTATCTAGTATTTCCAACGTAATAACGATAAATAAAGGCTCACTCCAGGTTATAAAATTCGTGATAATCAGTACTACAACCACCTACTTAAAGTATCTTATCAGTGTAAACAAACGGAGTTAACGTTTTAAGTTTGCCGAAATTCGATATTGGTTTTCCCTTCATTAAGGTATCATATACCTGAGCTCGAGTGCGATACAAATTTGTATTTTATTTTTGAATTAATGCTTTAATAATTTCATTTGGTGATAATCGCAAAATTGTTGTGCATTCGGTAGAAACTGGAGTATCACGATAGCAGGCCCTGACAAAAAATCATTGGTGGTAGTGAAATATCAATTCACCTGTAGACGATGCCCTTCGAAATCGTGAGTAGGCCAATTTAATTAATTTTAGCACAACTAAATTGGACATGACCACCGTAGTTTATGAGTTGCCAATTCCTTTATACATAGTTAACGCGTGGCAGAATCAGCTGGGTTATCTTCGGATACAACATGTTGCCAATGATTTTTCTTCTTATGAGACAATATATACGATATCCTATTGACAATTAAGGTCTTCCATTGTTTTGTTACTGATGACAGCCAACTTACTGCAATTGTTGAATCGGTTCATAATCCGATATAATAAATAACATCAATTGTATTAACATGCGTTCAGCCTGAAGTTCGAATCTGTGATATCTATATGATCAGCGCTACCTTAGTTTAAGGAATCCGAATAGAAGCCTTTTGTTGAGTCCCTTCCAAAGAAATTGTATATGTAACGGCTGAATATTCTAATTCACTAGCATTGCAATAACCGCATAGTTCACGCGATGGCGTAAAGTAGGACGTTAAATTAACCGCGAAAGAGTTGGGAGAACTGCGGCCTCAAAACAGATTGCATTGATTAAAATATATATATATATATATATATATATATATATATATATATATATATATATATATATATATATATTTATATATATATATATATATATATATATATACACACACACATATATATATATATATATATATATATATATATATATATATATATATATATATATATATATATATATATATATATATATATATATATATATATATATATATATATATATATATACTTTTTATTTTTTTTTGCTACTATAGAATCCATCCAAATTTTGTTTTATATTCGACCGAATTTGTTCATATTTATCCAATTAAGCAATAGCTAGTTTTAGATGTTTAAATTTGTTCAGTGTGATATCAGATATTGATGACATTGGGGGTTGATTGCTGTGATACATCTCGTCATCGTTCGAGATATTTATATACACCATGCCCTTGGTTTTACGTATAAACATATTATGTAGAACCAAAATCCTTTGTAGAGATTGAGCTTGTTTGTTTTTGTAGACCAATTCGTGCACCGTTAATATTTTGCACTACTGAAAGGTTTTCTTTGAATTCCAAATTCTTACTATAACCATTGGTAGGATACAAAAATTATCGGTTTTTGAACAGTGTAGTGTAGTTGTGAACCTTTACTTGAATTTTTTCCTTTAGTTCGTTCGCTTTCGTGAAATAAACTTTGATGCTTTCGATAGCACCTTTGGCCCCGACCTCTTAACCGTCCACTATATTATATACTTTGTGACCAGAATTTCAGTTGTAGACTATTGTTTAGATTGAGGTCATCCGTTCAATTGGTGTCATTCGACCTTGCATAATTTGCATTTGAATGTTATTTGTGCTTGTAAATGTTTTCACATTACGATCGGCCTTTGATATGTGAATTTGGATGATACATCATAGCATTCTAGTGCATCAATGCGATTCGATACAAATTAGAGAAATTTATCAAATGTTGGAAAATTGTACTTCTGTATTTTTTGAAAATGAGTATACATTTTATTCCAAAGCTTTAGAAATAGTTTAGCCAATGATCGTAATTTTCAGCTTCCGTACCCATACTTTTAGGTCATATTACTAGTTCATCATACACATCATGATTTTACGAATATTGATGGAATTTGCCTCATATACAGCTATTGTTCATTGAAGTTTGTGGCAAACCAATTAACAGCATAACGTTTTAAAAGAAACCGACTTATAATTAGCAGAAGTATAATTAGCCACCTCATCTTTCAGGTAGCTTTTTAATAATGAAATTTTTGAATATCAGAAAGCCATGAGCATTGATCAATTTGATGCGAAAACATTTTATCAAACGATTGCTAATTCATGTAGTTACCTGGAAGATGACATATTTCTATTTTTGGCACCTTAATGTCATGAGCTTCTCCTAGGGCATCCGCTGTTGTACCATTAAACGATTGATGTTCCGAAACATGAAACAATTTTTGGAATGTCGGACAGAATGCTAATAGCATGAGGTTTCTTTCCCCAATTTTAAAAATTGGTCTTATAAAAGAAGTATTTTAAGGATCTTCTAAAATCCTGTCTAAAAACTTCAATTGAAAAGACCATAGGCGCAATTCCTAATAAGAATTTGAGGGAGTTCATCTTATTCTGCACTTTTACTATTGTCTGTACAAACTACTAAGTCAAATTAAATTTACGTTTTAACGTTTTTAGATGCTGAACTAAAACCATTGTTGTGAATCCACGCCATTTAGGAAAGATATAGAATTCGCCGACCATAAACATTTATACTTTTATTGTAAGCATCATAACCAGTCAAACACTGCTAAATATGGACTAAAATGATTTATTTGAAATTAAAAATTTGAATTAAATAAATTTCAAAGTACCATCCTGCTTCCCCGAACGATTTGACTTTATAAAATTTACGCTTTCTAAACCCATAAAAATGTCAAATAAAATTTAATTATCAAATTTTTTATTTTGGTTATTTTCCTATTTTAAACGAGCTACAACAATTTAAGTATCAGCCATAAAAAAAAATTGATCGCTCCAGCCACTCGCAATAACTTAAACTCTTCTAAATATATACAAGCCGCATAAATAAAATAAAAATAAAATAATTCAATTATAACGAATTTTCCCGATTTTCTTTTATGTTTTATGAATAATATTTTTTTCATTTTCTATTATTATAATTTCCCTAATTTATATTATTGCCATCATTTCCGTTGAATATTTTTCACTTTTCATTGTCGTCATTCATATTTTTATGACGAATTTTTATGTTGTGTTGTTGTTGTTGTGTATATATTATTAAATGTGGAAATAAGATATTAAAATCATTGTCAAGTATAAATATTAATTTATCATCATTACTTATATATGTGTCAATACATATTTTATGTGTATATATTTGTCCTAAATGTTTATTGAAAATTGGAAACTAATTCGGTCGATGAGTAGTTTTCTATGTACTAAATATACTGCAACAACAATTTGCCGGAAATATTATCCTAAGTATTCTGTTTTGTCATCATACTCAAACCATATATACATTTATAACTATTCTTAAACGATATCCTGATTAAATTAACCCCTACTTCCAATAAAACGAAGCCAACCAATTAAATTGACTTTGCTAACTTAAGTCACGTACGATTTTTTTTTTCAAATGTTTAAAAGTTCTAATTTTTGTTTTAAAATAATAAAATAAATGAAATAAAAAAAAAAGTGAAACGAGAAAAGCTCAATAGAAAAATTATTATAAATTCTAAAACATATATTAGCACGTTTTGCTATAAATGTATACAGTGTGATCTGTAGAACATAATAATTGAGGGGAATACTGAACCCGCCTACTTTGTTCAGCCTACAAACTTTAGCTTTAAATTTTAAAATTTTAAACGGTGTTGCCAATATTTTATAAATTATTTGTTTAAAAATGAATCGTATTAACCTATACCCTTTCAATGGACTTTCACATAAGCTTTGAAGCCGTAATTTGTATTTTTGGGCCAAAACTATGTAGCTTATTCTAAGCTATATTTACGTATAAGCCATATTTATAAGCCATATTTATTATGTAATAATTCATAAAATCTAGACCACACCAACTGATGTCATTTCTTCACTCGGTGCAAAACAATGACTGCTTTCAAATACCACTACCATTAGTCGTAGTTCTGTCCCACATACACAAACGTGGGACGTTTGTAGGACATAGAACATGGTCACTGACAAATTATTAAGGACATTATAGTGATCACGTTTAAGCATTAGATTTTAAGAATCTAGCTCAGACACAAAACAGTCTGACCATGAATTACATCAATTACTGAATATTTTATCATGCTCTTTTTTTTACCTCCAAATTTATACTGGAATACCACCCCAGAAAAACCGCACAAGTTATTTTTTTATTGTAAGAAGGACGCAATCAAAGAAAAGTTGCTAATCAAGTAAACATGAGCCAATCTGCTGTCTTAAAGTTATACAGAAGATTTCAGAAAACTGGTACCGTCAAAAGAAGGCTATATTCTCAGCGGCATCGGTGTACATTTGAGAGGGACGATCGATTTACTATCTTAATTTTATTGATGTGCAGCAGGAGCTAAGATAATTTGGATTAGCTTCTAGTGCATGAACAGGAAGAATACGCTAGAAGAAAGCCAACCTCTTTTCAAGGCGGTCCGTTAAAGGCCCAAAATTGACAGCAAACCAAAGCAAAGGGCGACTTGAATTTTTGCTCGCGAACACATTAATTGAATATGTATACATGGCAGTGATAAGTGAGGTAGGGTCTATCCGCGTGGAGGAGAACCTTTTTTTTAAAACTGTTGAACAATACATATGGTGCATTCTTCAAAAGAAGATTTCAAATTGATGCATAACAATGCCCAGTCTTGCACAGCTTAAACCACTTGGCAGTTCATGGGTTAGGTCGGACTTGAGATGTTGATATTGCCAGCTCTCAGTTCAGACATAAATTTAATTGAGTTTTTATGGGACAAACTGGCTCGGAGGCTCCGAGCCAGAAATCCGGTACCATCTAACATCCATGACCTCAAGATTGCGGTAGATGAAAAGTGAGGTGCGGTCCCCCAAGTTGTTGTTAAAATATGGGGATAATATCAATGGGGAACCGCATGCGAACCACGGTAGACAAAAGGGGAACGGGGCGGGGAGGTCAATACGAAGTATTACCTTTTAAAAATTTTTTGCTTGTTTGAATTTTTGACCTCCAGCTGGAGTGCAGAATCCATGGGCCAAACCATCGTCAGCACTTTGCTTAAAATTATATAGATCATACTTCCAGACGAGTATAATGAAACCATATAACAGCCATAAAACGACTTGTAAAGTAAATAAATAAAAAATCTTTAACAAAAATATTAAATAAAAAAAAAATTTAATTTCAATTTCAAATTAAAAATAGTTTTATATTTTGTTTGGTACTTAAAATTATTTTTTAAGTTAAGATAAAATAAACTTTTATTTCGATGTGTGCTTTTGCTGTTGTTTTTTTTTTAAAGAAAGCTTAACAACCATGATACAGTTTTGTCGAAAATAAAAAAATTGTATTTTAAAATTTTGTTCGTACATACCAAAACTGAGCATGGCATTGTTTGTATTTTCAAGCACGCATAATACTTAATCTTTATTGTTGAAAGTTTTTTTTTTTGGAGCTTTTTATATTTTTTTTTTGATGATAAGAGAAATTATTCTATCGTTATTATATTGATAGCTTATAGATAGCTATAAGATAGCTTAAGAATGTACGTGACGTATTAACTCGTTCATTGGTTGTTGTTAAATATAATTTTTAAATATATCGTAAAATAATCTGTTTGCTGTAACCACCAATAGTGTAGTCTGGATGCATGAAATTGGCTTAAAATAGAATATGAGCGTAACTTTTTTACTGTCACTCTATATGTTGGGTTATTTATGGTAGTTTTACAGAGTCAACCAATTTTCATTTTTTTGGAAATCATTAAAGATTTTCAAACTAAGGAAGATACCAAAACATTGGATGTTTCAAGAAATTGTTGGGACTGTGGTAGAAGGCATATTGCCATAGAGAGCTTAAATGTATAATATATGGTAGAAAATACAATGCAAAAATACAGAAGTACATAGAAAGTTAAAAAAGTCCTGTAACATATGTATAAATTGCAAAGAGAATTATCCTGCAAATTTTCATAAATGTGTTTTTTTTGGAAAACTTCCCCGATAAAACCTTTTAACGGATTATAATCAGCATGCTCCAGAACTAGCTAAGTTTCTCAGTTTATGATAACCCATTTCATCGTTTACCATTTTATTCACAATAGGGATAAAAAGGTCAAAGGAGGATTAATAGTAATAATGGGAAAAAATTATCTAAACATTCAAAAGCCGATTTTTTTTAACCAAACTTTTAAAAATAAAACAAAGAAAATAGTAAATCGGTAACAAATTGCTTACCACTTTATAATCTGGGCAAACACCTGTTAGGTTGCAACAATCATGTCAAATTGGTTAAAGAAATATTTACATAAAACTGGCCACATTATCAAATTATATCATTATTTTAACCATTTCACGTCATTTTTATGGTTAAAAATACAAATACTTCTAAATTATTTAATAATGTGATTGTTGCCTTATTCCATTTTTTCATAATTCTTGACAAGAATGTCATGAGTTCATGAGTATGTCATGAGTTTTTCGAAAAACAATTTAGCTGTCCAAAATTAAACTACGGTGTCATCACCATGATTTTTTTTTAATGTTACTCTCCAATTTATTATGCTGCACAAACACGTCAATATTCATTATTATTATCCTTTTTTATTCGCCTTGTTGCCGTAAAAGTTGCTCCTGGAATTAGTTGATATTTGATGGTCGTCGTCTTATATTTCATTAATGGTATCGTCAAATTCAACAAGACCTTTAAAGTCTTCATCTGGCACATAATTCTTTGCACAATTTATATAGTGCAACACAAACATTGATAATTTAACACTCATGAGAGAAAGCCGTGCTTCCTTTAAAATTTCACTTTGATGAATTGCCTTTCTTTTGAAGTTAATGGCCATATAATATAGTTGAGCCACGTGACTCCATAATAGAAAATATTTGCAAAAATATTTTAGATACTTCATTTTGACATAATCTTTTTTTCATATCGTGTCCAGTACAATGAGATAAGAACCTTTGGCCAGCAATCAAAGCACACATAATATATGCATTTCAAAGGATGTTCGTGTTGATCAAGACACCTCGTAAATAAAAGGAAAATTATAGTCACATATAGAATATCCTTCGATATAAAAATATTTTTAAATCTGAAATTTTGAAATCTATAGAAACATCAAAACGAGGAGGCATTTGTAATGAAAATGCAAAGACATGAGTACAAATAATCAAGTCAAAATACATATGAAATAGAAGAAATCATAAAGGTGGAGGCACAACGGCGATGCCAAAAAAATTTAATGCAATGGCTACTACGACAAATACAAATGTAGATAGAAAATTCTTACGGTGTGGCAAACTGAACCATTTAGCAACAAATGCACAAATAGAAAGTCATATTGTAAATTGCAAACAAAAAGGACATTTTGAAAAAGTTTGGGTAAAAAAAGCGAGGGACATCAATAGGAAGAAGTTAAAAGCAATATGCCGATCAGTGAAATGTTGCTCATTGAAAATAAAAATGGATATTCGTGTTTCATTTGACAAAGATACAGACAGTCCTGTTGGTCGATTTTAATTTGGACGAAACACGCCGATATTTTAGTTCATTGATTTTACAACTCAACGATACAGAATTGGAAAATTACACCGAAGACTGATTGGACATGTGGAGCTTTACTTACATCAACGTTTAAACTGACAAACTATACACATATTTGAAATTCTACACTGCTCGATCATGACGAAATCCATTGGTGGGACTTCTGTACGTACTGCAATCATTGCAAATAATGCAAAATATACATAAGACAATCAAATGCGAAAATGGTTTGCATCACTGGTGTTCAAGCAAGTTTACGCGTGAAAAGTGATGCCGTTCCAGTGTTAATAAAGGCACGTTATTTTCTATTTCCACTAATGGAACCAGTTGAAAACAAATTGAATCAATTAGTTGAGGACGAAATTATGGAAATGGTGGACACAAGCGTTTAAACTACACCGGTTGTGTCTGTGCGCAAAGCGAATAAACAAGTACATATATTTGCGGCGATCACAAGTGACAATCAATCTATAGGAAGAAATCTACTACATTGCCTACTATGAATTATCTAATGGAAATGAAAATGAAGACGCATCTCGTTTACCAGTTCCGAATACAATAAACACAATCTTTAACATATATAATCGAAATCATTGCAATCGAAAATTTGCAAATAAAACGGAGCTATGACAGTTTCGATATCAATCAAACTAAATTTTTGTTGCAACAAGATTGTCTAATGCGTGGTAAGCACAAATTTTCTTGTCATACAGACAAAGTTTACATACCTTGCTACGGGTCGATCATCATCAATGCTTATGTTTAGTCGACAAATACGACTCCGTTTGCATTTGCAAGTGCAATTGGATGATGGTCGTGAGTGAAAGCCACTCATTGAACAAGTACGAAAAGTTGGTGATAATTTGCTACCAAAACCCGGTATTAAACAAGATCTTGCCAGTTTTGTTTACCATGCAAATACAAATGATCACTAAAATACGGTACAAACATAGCTACCTATGCAAAATGATGATCCAACTACAGCAAATGAACCGTTAAATATGTTTACTGAGATATGTTAACTGAGATTTACTGTATGTTTACAGCATTCGTTCCAGGAGTTGCAGAGAACGAAAAGCACCAAAACGGTTTACAAAAAACGAATGGAATTATATTCACACAGAAAAGAAGAAAAAAGTTGTTTTATTTCAACCGTCATAGTAAACCTATTATAACAATTGATAGCTATATTCACTCAGAACTATATTCATACATTCAGTACGTCATGAGAATTAAAACAATAAAGGCTTTTGATTGTGTTCGTTCATTTGTTCATTCGTTCTGTAAACTTATTTTGATTATTTTATGGTTGGTGAAAAAATTGCCGAACGAATACCGCCGAGATCACTATTTCAGTAATATAAAATAATGCGAATTAGCTGGCTGCGTTTTACTTATCTACAAAATACACAACAATAAACTGTACAGTTTTTAATAAGTTTCATGGTGCTAGTGTGATAGATTTTTTTTCTGAGCAACATGATGTAGAATTGCACAAGGTAAATTGTTTGAGTACTTTATATATTAACCTTAACGAAAGGTTAAACAATTTTTCCTTAGTAAATTTTTTTTTATACATCTAGTACTATATAAAGTTTAACAATTTGACGTGGTGGGGTATGAAACAAAAGGTAAAACTCCTCCAGAGTAGGTCAACTATTGCATTATGATAATCTATTTTCAAGAAGCTATAAGCTTACGAGATCACCAACATCTTCAACTAAACATTTTGTTAAACAAGTTAACAAAAATGGTGAACTAAGAAGAAAACTTTGTGAAATTGAAAAAGTAATGTCGCAGCTAAGCACCGAAGTGGTGTTATTTAAAAGCCTTTACAAGTTAAAGAATCTGAAAAGCCTCCTCAGGCAGCAATGAGATAGACACAATTGAAAGATTTTTTTACTGATGAAGAAAAACTAGCAAGAGAAATAAGTTGAGTATTAAAAAAGAAAAGGAAAGTGAAGTCGTCTCCGAAAAGTGGTGAAATTCTACAAAGCTCTCTCCTAAATACTGTTGAAGTAGCTGGAATACAACGGAAAAAACCTGACGAAGGAAAATAGCCAGGCAAACCGAAAAAGAAGGATCCGCTATACCAGTTACTATTATTAGCATAACCAATTATGCCTCTGTGCAAACAATAATAAAATCAGTTATTGATAAAGAATACAGAATTGCATCACTTAACAATGGTGCATGGAAAATTAATACATCTGATGCTGAGACGTACAAAGATTTGCCTATATAAAGCTAAATACTGATGCAAATGATTGGTTTATTTATGAAGATAAGAATGATCACCCAATTAAAGTTATAGCTATTGGGGCCTCCATCTAACTTGTTCAAAGGAGGATATAATAGAAAACCTGATGGGCAACAGCAAATTGGAGATGGAGCAAATATAACCCTCAACATGAGAATCAGAATGGAATCGTTGAGAAAATCAAATGGCTCAACTCCTCAATGTAAAAAATGCCAAAGCTAAAACCATACCTAAAGATATTGTCAATGAGACCTAGATGTGTCAGATGTGAAGGAAAACACACCGCTAAAGCATGTTTTTTAAGTAAAAACATTCCAGCAAAATGTATAAACGTAAAGAGCAACATCCAGCAAATTATAGAGGACAAAACAACTACTAAGAATAAGAACCAAAGCACTACAGCAAAATTTTAGAATACCTGTTGAAAATAAGCCCAATATAAATATAGAGAAAAGTGAATTTCAATCAAACACGATAAAAAATATAAAAACTTACTCACAGATAGAACAAGAAAGCGATTTGGTGGGAAAAAAAGACGAACCGATACCCAAATTTTTGAAAATATTCTAAAATGCACAGCAAGCTTAAACTTTCGGCTTGTGAAACAAGAAATAAGCATAGAAGCTCTAAATATGCACTTAAATATTCAAAGTACAGTGAGTGAAATCACCTGCATGATTTACTAAAATATGAGAATTAATCAAACACTTAGAATATTCATCTGGAATGCAAATGGGCTAATGTAATATATTCCAGAACTAGAAATATTTTTAAATACAGAAAAAATAGATATATGCATAATAACTGAAAGTCATTTTACTAAAACTTTATTTCCTACAATACGTGGGTATTGTGGTTTTTACGCCATCTATCCAGCAGGTAAAACGAAAGAAGGATCAGTTATATTTGTAAAAAAAAACATCAAATACCACGAAGGAATAAAAATTGAAAAAGAAATTATGCAAGTGACCACTATCAATGTTCAACTTAGTGATGGAAGAGAATATAATTTTTACTCAATCTATTACCTTCCGCGACGTTATCTAAATAAAGAGGACTATATTTCTTGTTTAATTCATTAGGGTTTAATTTCATTATCGGCAATATGATTTTAACGCCAAAAGTTCGTTTTGGGGATCAAAACTAACACCCCACAAAGGAACGAAGCTACTTACCGCAGATGAAGCAACAAAATGCGTATTTTACTCTGCAGTTAAACTAACATACTGAATCCAAATAAAATTCCAGATCTCATATATTTGTATGTAACAAAAGGGGTGTCAGAAAACTACATGTATTCACAGAAGAAAGTGAAGAACTATCGTCAGATAACTCTACTGTAATCAAAACCCGCAGTGCAATGATTGTTAAGAAAGAGTCATTGCTCAAATTATCAAACAATTAAACAAATTGGAAACTGTCCTAAAAACTAGTCAGTGATAATATAAATCTTCCATTGCCAGTTATAACTTCGGCCTTACGAAGGACCCATTATAACAACTTAACAATATTACCTACAAGCAGCTGAATAGTATGCCTAATAGTCAAAAAGAAACTCGAAAAAATATTAACATTCAGACCTCTTCCTAGACAAACTTCAGATGAAAACATAACACTACTCAACAAAATTTACAGCCAAAGCATAAAACCTGTATCTTTAATAGAGTTAAAAGTTGAGATAAGCAATAACTTAACCTCAAAAAATCTCCTGGCTATGATCTAATTAAAGGACAAATAGTTAAAACACTACCTGAAAAAGGATTACGAAAGTTACTTTAAATAATTAATGCAGAATTCAGACTTAACTATATGTTCCACACCAATGGAAAGTGGGAAAAGTGGGAAAAGAAATCTACCAGAGCAGTTTTATCAGATTCTAAAATCCTGCTTAGCTGACCGACATTTTAAGGTAATACATGAAGATCAATACTCTTCATTGACTAAAATAACAGCAGAGGTACCACAAGGAAGTGTCTTAGGTTAAATTCTGTATATTCTTTACACAAGATATTTGGCAAATGCATAAGAAACTCACATAGCAACATTTTCTGATGACACTGTAATCTTAGCAATTAGTAACAATGTAGAAGAAGCAATGAGAAAAGAGCAATGAGCCTCTAAAGTATTGAGTAACTGGATAAAGAGATGGCCAATCCAGCAAATTGAAACCAGATCCATTCATGTCAACATTACCAAAAAAAAAAAATGGATACGAGTGGAAATCAACTCACAGCACGTTCGACATGCAAATACAGCCAAATATCTATAGGCATGACACTTGAATCTAAGTTTAAGTGGAAAAAGCATTTCAAAAAGGAAAGGAAAGAATTTAACATCAAATACAGAAAAAAGGATTAGCTTATAGCTAGGAATTCCAAGCTATCATCATAATAAGCTGCTGATATATATGCAAGTTTTAAAACCAATATGGACCTTTGGTATTCAGCTTTGAGGATGAACCAAGAAGACCAATGTGAAAATAATAAAATTATTCTAAAACCAAGTTTTACGTGGTATTGTAAATGGATACATTTACAATACCCCATAAAAAGAGAACACTATATATGAAAGACAAATTACTAGATGAATTGTAATTTAGTTGTAATACAAATAAAATAAAAAAATTTGGCATGGTTTTTGCCTCCTTATTTCAGTTCAGAAATTATACAATGAGTTACGGGCCATTCTAATCTACAATTATATTAAACTTAAGTATGTATCTAAAAAATTTAAAATTTCCCAAATATCTTTAAAATTCATTGTTTTGTTTTGACCCCTGCCAGATCAAAATCGTTCTCCTTAAGCTCTATATAGTTTTTTTTTTGTAGAGACGACTATCCTTATAAATGGTATTCAAACACAAAACTAAAATACCCAATAAATCTTCATTCGAAACATTTTATTTCCTATTTAGAAAATTAATAGGCAAATAATTTTAAAAAATTTCCTATTTAATTTATTGGTATTTTCTTCGTTTATTTATATAATGAGTTTTTGATTAAGGGCGATAGACAATAAAAACAATTGTATTGTTTTAAAAAAAAAATTTTAAATTTTAACTATGCATTTTACAGTAAAAATTTTCTAAAAATTTTCATTTTTGTAAGAAAATAATAAAACCCCCTCTTGTTAGAAAACTCCTTCACAATCATGTAGATTGATAAGCAGTTTAGCTAAATAATTTATTCTAAACTACATCAATTTGTCAATTTAAAATAAAATTTTAAATTGTCGTAATTAAAACATAAAAACTAGAAAAACAAAAAATAAAACATTTGAACTTTGAAACATTTATTTAAATAAATGAATTTTCGTGTTTGCATATTTCAGGCCTACTAGCTTATATATAATATAACGCAAGAAAATTAAAAAAATTTAAATGTTCGCTTAGCTGTTACCAATTTATAAAATTGTAAATTTCATTTTTATTTTTATTATACAAGGTGCTAAAATAGCGATTTCATGTTGTAATATTGTCCGGCACCATAATTTATTTTTATTTTTCAATTTGACATTTTAATCGAGATTATTTTAATACACATTATGATTTATGGATATATTTCTATTTTATACTTAAAATGTTGTGTCCAATTTTCTAATTAAAGCACCAGTTAACATTCAAGTTTTTATTTTGTTTTTTCAGATTTACTTTATTATTTTATTAATGACAAATAAAATTTGAATCTAAAGCTTTTTAATATTGAGAATGATATTTCTACCAAGCTCTGTTATTACTTGTGTAATATCGATTACCTAATATCAATGATGACGACATTCTAAAATATCAGTATTTTATCAGTCATCACAATCATACCACATTCTTGGCAATTTACCGGCAAAATTTACCTAACTTATATATATCAACTTTTGAATAATTTTGTTAGTCTTTGCTGCTCGAATGTAAACAAATCAAACCTTGCCATCATTTGCAGGATGTGTTTCAACGAATCTTCTGAAATTATGCAAATTGTCCTGGCGTAATGCAGTCGATGTCGTTTAATTTGTTAGCTACTATTGGTCTTAAATTCATGATGGTTTCTACTTTTATCATCAACATCCCTAATTTTTCTATGGTGAGTATTATTTCACCAACCACTCTTGCTAGCCGAATTTTTGTATTCTTCATTGCCGCCTTCCATATACCACCTAAGGAGAGCCCTGTGGATTAAACTTCCATTATTTTCTATGTCTTTAATAGCGTTGTTGCTATGTGATACGTCTAACGATTTTGACTTCTAAAATTAGCGTTCTTCTAATGATTGGAGTTCATTGGGAGTGCTTTCAAAATTTCTTCTATTATCACTGTAGATAGTATGAAAATTTCCGATGTGATTCTTAACAAAGCGCCCAGAAAACTTTCAGTGGTTTAGTTCCCTACTATTTGTATATGCATTCGAATGTACAAACGTATATGAAGCATTGTATTTGGCCTCTACATTTCAAAGATGTACCTTAAATGATCAACTGTGCTGGTTTGTATCCATCTTGGAAGTTAGTTGCCCTTCAATTGTAGCCATATTTTCGCTATGTTTGATAAAAGACCCAGTTTAAGTTCTGGGATGCAAGCCAGCTCATGTTGTTCATATCTAAGATGTTTTGCTCGTCCCTTCCATAAATGTTAAAGCATCCCATCAGTGGTCATTAATTTGCGCAGCTTAAACCCATGATCTTTAAATGCCGGTATAATTTGCTTAGTCATAGTTTTAACATGTAATCTTGTACTTTGATTGGCTTAATTCCTATGTACTAGGTTTTTCAGTTAGGTTTTTGCTCCATTAGATGTTCTGGTACCTCAAATTTTCTTGTTCGAAGTTCAAAGCATGGTACCTAGCTGCTTGCATGACAATTTGTTAATAAATTTAATAACTGTATCTTGTTTGGTATTATTTAGAAGAAACATCTCATTTCTGCTCTTCTGGTGATATTTTAGAATACGTTAGCAATTCTTCCACCTCTCGAGTTCTTGGCGAGTTGTTCAGATTGAAGGGCCATGTACACACCTAATAGCACAAAAATTGCCACTGCATTGAATGTTCTACAAGTTTGTCCCTTGCATTGGTGAGTCTAAGTTTAAAAAGTAAGATACACTCCTTTGAAATAAACGATGTCTTTGGCGGAGTCCAGCTATGTGAATTTATATCCCGGTTTCATCATCCAATTTATTTACTGCGACAAATATTAACCATGGATCTCTTCATTTTAGATGCTTCTAGCTCTCTGACTGATTTGTTTAATGCATATGCAAGCTTTCTTATATTAAACGCATGCATGACTTGATAAAGATGTTCATCGTTTCTCTCTTCCAATCGTATAACTAAACTCAATAATCTTGTTTACGCAGATGATAAAGCCAAGACAATGGGACATTAACAAAAATAGTTTTACTCATATGTAAAATCACTACTACTGCCTTTGTAATGCTGAAACATAAGAGAGTATCATAAAGAAGCAGTAGGTGTTAGTTACCGTCTTCGATGAATAATGAAATGTTTTTGACTGAATGCCACATCAAACATCGAGCTGTATAGAAGCAAAAGTAAAAAATTGATACCAAAATAAGGAAACGGGATTGGGGATGTTTCTTACACTAATGAACCCACAAGGATAAAACAAGTCGGAAGACTTTCCATTGACTAGAAAAAACTTTGCTAATAACTGCAACATAGTACATAAACTAAATCTGAACTTAAATAGGTTATATCCCAATTACTCGAAGAATTGTAATTAATTTGTAATAAATTCAATAAAAAAAAAAGTTTTTATTATAAACCTAAAGGAAAGTTCATATTTTGTAAAGTTATTAGATTTTAATTAATATTTTGTGGTCTATAACGAAAAATCAAACATTTTTATTTAATGTATTCCAAACTGAACGTTTCGAGTAAAAAAAAATTTAAAAAGTTCAACCGAACACAAAAAAAAAAAAAAAAAATTAAAATCAAATTACATATAACTTTTTTTTATGTTTAAATATGGAAAATTAATTACCAATGTATTATTATAGAAATTTTTATATTGTTACATTACATAAAAATGTACATGGAAATTATGCTGTTTGAAATTAAATGGAAATTCGGTTTGAACTTTGAATAAAAAACCGAATATTATTTAATAAAATGTATTGCCCAATCACAATTTAGTTTAAGTGGTGTGTGAATTTTTAAATTTGAATGATAATACATTTTTCATCTCATTCGAATTGTCCACAAAATTCGAAAAATTATATCAATTGACTACCGTTAAAAATTCAAGATGAAAGTTGAAAATTGAATGCGATTTTTATAAATTTTCCAAAAAGTTTACTGCTTAATTAACTTTCAATTTTTTAACTTTATACAATTGTACTGTAATATTGTCTCTAAAAATAAAATGGGAAATATTTTTTGTTCCAATTCAATTAAAATGTTGAATTTGGTTTTTCGATATCTAATGGTTTTTGGTCTGTATACTACTTCTATAAAGGTTATATTTAATCTTGTTCAGCATAATGATAAATAAAAATAAAGCTGCAAAATAATAAAAACTTATATTTCTATATGAAAAACTACAATATATTATACTACAGGAGTTAACTCTTTTAGTCGTAAATTAAACCAGGATATGTAAAAATATTTTATGTGTTTAGTTAAGTTGATGGGGAGTATAGAAATGATATTATACCAAAAAAAAATCGAAATCTTATACCAGAGTGCTTTTAGGAAATGTCCATTATACAGGACAATTTTAACCAACGGTAAAATCTTCTTTACAAATAAAAATTTAATATTAGTAGAACTTTTCAACAATAACAATGTATTATTTGCAGTTCAGTCAATATTAAAATATAAAATTATTTAAAAATGAATTATAAAATAAATAACGAAAATATAATAACTCATATTTTTAAAACATTTACATAGAGTTTCTGTTTTCTCGAACTTTTTTTGTTCTCGAGATTCGAGAATCTTGAATTTTCCAATATTTTTAATTCTCGAGAATTTGAAAATTTTATAAAAAATTTCTTGAAATTCTCGAGATTCTCGAGAATTTTGGAATATAAATTTTACCCTCGGGAATAAAAAATATTTTATCAATAAATTAATTTAATTTCTTTATTAAAAAACAATAAATAATTAAACAATTCAAGGAACATAATTGATTGCTAACATAAAGTAATTGCTGTTAATAGCAAAATATATAAAATAAATAAAAAAAAACAAATATCACTTCATAAAAACTCAGTTGATAATTGTTCAAAAATATCAAAATTATACATAGCTAGTTATTTTTATTTATCGTTATTTAAAAAGTAATGTTTTAAAATTACTAAACTATCTAATGACTTGTCATTTAAACGGTTTGTCATTTAAATGATTTGTCACTCTTCGCCTGCTACACAAATTTCCGGAGACCGAAAAATTCCTTTCGTTTTGCGTTGATGTGGGTTTAATTAACAATAAAGTATTCTTTAAGTCTTCGAGATTACTGGTTATTTTACCAGTTACTTCATAAACCACCATTTCCGTAATCAAAGTGCGAGTTATCGTCTATTTTTGTTGGCAAAAATACCATGGAAGTCATGGTCGAAAGATGAAATGATTTCGGCTGAACATTTTTCTAAATTTTGAAATAGTCCCCGGGGCAATGTTTTAGCAGTTTCGGTAATTTCTTTTGAGCACAATGAAAGAAACTCATCTTTTTCAGGCTTATTAAAGTAATTAGCATTCTGAAGAAATTAGTAGTGAAATCATCAAATTGTTTTTTTTTTTAAATCTGGTTTTTAATTTCACTTAATAATTTTCGACTTATCCTGGAATTATTTGCCTGAAGAGATTTGAACAAAACTTTTAAAATGCCTTCCGCAGAGAGTATTGATGCATCTTGACGGCTTAAGCCTGTATAGATTTTTTAACTGGAGTTAGACTATTAAATATATTAGAGGCCATGACATCATCAGTTTTGGGCTCCAAATAAATAAATTTAAATCCAAATAAATTTTTTATTTGCCGCTTTCATTTGATTGATATTGGAAATAATTTGATTTTTGACAGTATCGTGAAATTTAAATATTAAATTCATTACATCTATTGGAGTTTTCGGCAATGAAAAGCCTTGTAATTGTAAACTTTTTCGGATAAATGAACTTTTACTTATTGCATTAATTGAAATTCTATCCTTCACAGCAAGTTTAGAAACAATTAGAACCAGGTAGAAAATTCTTTTAATTTTCTCTTCAAGTTATGTAATATGCCGATGTAAACCCGTCGTTGATGAAGCTTTACACGCGAATGACTTTGCGCAATTAGTGCACGTAGCTTTATCTTTATCAAGCTTTGCTCTATTAAAATGTTTCCAAACATCTTCGCTATCATATTCATTCATATCAGTACAATTTAAGGATTACAAAAATCTGTTTTTTATATCAAATATTGTGAATTTTATTAATCAAAGCTAACCTGTATCACTAAACACTATTAAACCGGTAAAAATAAATTAATTAAAAACTACAATTAACATTTATGTTACCGAGCAATTGGCGCAGTGGTTAAAGCTGCTGCGGTGTTTGGGACGGGAGGTACCGGGTTCGAATACCAACGGGGGAGGGTTGCAAAAGGGATTTTTCATCACCTGATTTCGATCGGTGATGACGATGAACACAACTATGACCCCCTGTTGGAGTGCAGAATCCATGAGCCGAACCATCGTCCATGTCAGTGCAGGCTGGCTGGAGCAATGCAATGTGCAGATGGATTTAAAATCGAACCTGTATTCGTGCGTCCTCAATTTGGCTGGTGACGGCGTAAGGTAGGACGTTAAAAATTAACTGCGAAAGAGTTGGGAGAGCTTCGGCCCCAGAACAGATTGCAGAGTTCAGAAACAAAAAAAAAAAAAAAAAAAACATTTATGTTATGATTTTATCAGAAAGATTTTTTTGCATGTAAAATTTATTGACAAATGACAACTGATTGGTGAGTGAAAATTGTTAGGTTAGTTTAACCATATACAAAAGAGAATTTTGCGATAAAAACATTTTAATGTTTTAAGTGACATCTCATCTTGAGCATTAGAAACACAATTTTTGTAATTTTAATTTTAATTCTTAAATTAAAAAAAAGGCCGCTAAAAAAAGGTATTTCTCGAGAATCTCGATTATATTTCTCGAGAAACGGGAATCTCGAAAATATTAAATTTATATTTCTCGAGATTTCCAGGGTAAAAAATTTGAATGGTACATTTTTGTCAATAAAAAAAGTTTTAAATTTACAACTTGGTAGTTTACATTGTGATACATCGTTTTTCTGGACATGTAAAAGTAAATGATTGACATAATCATACTGTATTTCTTGAAGTGGCCGTACTTCATGCTACTACACTTTCAATGACAATGATAATGATAGTGAATCTTCAAAGTCGTTAATTTTTAATGACCGTCCCCGCTTCCTAACTGTTTGATTTTTTTTAATTAAGGCTTCTGCCAAAGTTATTTTAAAATTGAGTAGATCCAAGACATTGTTTTTATTTACACCACGTTTTGTTAAATTGTCTATGTACTTCAACCAGCTAGAGCAGACGGAAGGCCCACAAAATTAAATATCAGTCGCAATGGCCATTTTTTAGATTTTATGAAAATACGATAAAAGCTTATCACTTGATCCATCAAATCGAAGCCGCCCATGCCATTATTGTACAGTTGCACTATTTCTGGTTGTTGAACGGATGCGTATTTTTTTAATGCTTTTTATCGTCTAATAAACTTTTTATCGTTGATCCTTGCAGTGCCGATGGCGTTTATGTTTTATAATTTCGAACAACTGGAAGGTTGAAAAGAAGTTGTTGAAGTAAAGTGTATGACGTGGTTTGCTAATTCTATGACACAATTGCAGTACAACAGAAGCACCAAATCAAAATTTTTGCTGTCCAAAATGCCTGTTGATTTCCCTTGATAAACTAGGAATCATACAGACGACCACTTTTCCCGCATAACATGTACACATTAATGCCCCAAGAACAGAATTTTCCCTTGATATATTGTTTGGCAGAGTGATGGCGTTTAAACGGTATGAATTGTTCATCAAAATGCTTTGGCATTTCTAAGTTATTAACAAAGTGCATATGATTTCAGTGCTGCGAAAATCTGTCAAACAGCTTTTGTGACTAAATCTATTAATAAATGAATGTGTCAGTACATCCTGGTTCGTGAAAATTTTCATCCACTAATTAAAATGTAAAGTGCAACAAGTTTTGGAATTTTTCAAGCATTTTTGAGTTTAAATCCTTTCGTATTTTTAAGTTGCAGCATGTTCTAAAAACTCTAGAGTAATTTTTTTTCTTCAAAATATGTAGTTGTGAATTCTTCCAAAGTGATGTCATTGTCTGTTTTATTTTTAAATTCAAATGGTACACTCTTAAATGGTTCTTAATTGTGTTTCAATTTAATTTTTTTTCTGTATATTGCAACGTTGATTCCAAATTTATAATTTGGTCGATTACTTGAAATTCTACATTTTCGACAATCTGTAAATTTTGATCGGCGAAAATTGTATAATTCGATGTGCTCGTGATTTCATCATTTCCGATATTGTCATTTAGTGAATATAGATTGATTTTCTCTTCAGCGATATATTCTGCTTTTTCCTCTTAAAATAATATACCAACAGAAGTAGATATAGAAGAACGACTATATCCTGCAAAATACTATCATTGACTAACAAAGTGCACGTTGTTTGAAGTTTCTGTTTTTATATCATCTTCATCTGATGTAAAATCAAACGCGGATTCAACTGTGTTGATAAGTATCTCCAATTCCGAAATCGTAAAGGTATGTTTATGAGGTGGAAATGTTTTTTTCTTTTGGCGTTTGTTATTCATCCTACGAACGAAGAGTAAATTTAACAATAGTTGAGTAAAAATGTCCCATATAACAAGGAAAAACGACCAAACCATCTGGTATCGATCTCTTCTGCTACTGCAACCACCAAATATGTCTAGTATACTTCCAAGTGGTAACATCTTTGCAACGACAGAATATTCATTGGCTAAATACTAGAGGCGATTGCAATCAATACACTAACGCAATGAGTAAAACTAATCAAGAAAAAAAATCACCTCAGGTGATATACCATCGGTCTCACGGATTTCTGGGGGAGATCAATTAATGATAAACTATAATTATTACAACCAATTCCCTAACATATGGAAAAATGATAAAAAAGAAAAAGACATTTCACATCCATTCCAAAAAAGGCAGAAGTTAACTCGATCTCCTACGAAAGTCACTAGCCCTTTTTTGGAAGACAACATCAAATTTGTAAAAAAAAAAATTCTCCTGACAAATAGGAAAAATCTGGAAAACGAACTGTTGGAAGAGAACTGCACTCGTTCTATAATTGAAAAAAAAACTGTACATTAAATTGTGCAAGCCAAAAGTGTAGTGATTCCACAAATATAAACAAGCAACTGAATCAAACAATTGGTATGGATGCAGAAGCAAATAAAAGTTCTTGAAAATAAAATTAATGCTATTTAATTAAAGTAAGCCAAAAATTCACAGATTTAATAACAACTGAGTACCATAAAGAACTCTTTAAAGCTATCAGAAAATGCGGTAGTGACACTTTTTCAACTGAAAAACCATAGCCTACTGGCCTACAGATCAAAACAAAATATCGGACTTAATTGATGTCTTTATAATCAAAATTATTTCAATGAATAATAATCGCAAGTAGACGAAAGTTGAGGCCTAAATTTGGACCATTCTCCTTAATACTTTTGACATTAAGTGAAACAGTTATTAAAAAAGAAAGAAATCGAAGCTTAATAAATAAACATACTAGTCGAGAATATTTTAGGCAATCTTTAGAAAATGAAACGGAAAAGGAAACAACTACCCTAAATAAGTTAGAGAACTCTTGGCAGAAAAAGAAGATCGATATGAATATGGCAGCAAACCAAAGCTTTTTACTATAAAACTAAGTTGAATAGTCTTAATCAATGGTTAAGAAAGGAAATCCAAAAACTAAAAAATGATTAATCAGTAACTGTATAAAACAACTAACTAATAATAGCATAGTGTTCATTATTCACCTTGGAAAGCAACCAAAAAAATCAAAACATTAATAATGCCGAATCCTCCTATAAGGATAGAAAGGGCAAATGGACAAGAAATAACGAAGATAAAGTTCAAAGTTTCGCGGAACACCCGCTAAAAAAATCTAAAATAATAACGGTGGAATCTGAAAAAAATGTGAAGAAATCCTAATGACTTCACCAAAAAAGTCATACATTAAATAAAATTTAATATTAATTCGAAAAAATCTCCTGGTTATGATCTTATCACTGCACAAATTTAAAAAGAACTAACAATGAAGGCTCTAGTTAAGCTCACTAATCATATAAATGTAGCATTTAGAATTGACTTTGAGCTTAGTTTGCAAAATTAGTTAAATTTGTAACAGAACCTTCTCTACACGAAGATCTATCAAACATGGAGTACTACAAGGTTCCATTCCTATATCCCGTTTTATTCACCTTATATAAAAGTGATTTCAAAAATACACCAATGCAAAATTGTCAGTATTTGTGAATGAGTGCATAGGGGGTTAGATTAAATCGATATTTAAAACGGGCAATGTAAAATGCTGCTTATATAAAAGAAATCGGGCAAATACCAGATATACAAAACTAAACTTATTCGTCTCTGATTTGTGCCTAAGATCAACTTGCAGCCAATACTATGATGTTCGTGAACATCATAGTATTTTTCATGCAAAAATTTAATGAACGTTATTTTGATTATTTTTTTTAAAACAGGACGTTCAAACCGCACCAAGTACATTTTCCAAACACATTTACAACAGGCGTACGTAATCCTTTTGACGTAATTCTTTCAATAACATCATTGCAGATAGTCTAAGCAAATGAATCCATGTTATTTAGTCCAATAGTCAAATTCGTCTTGTTTATATAGACGTTCGATCTATATATGTTTGCACAAAGAGAAAACAGAGGTTTAAATCGGTAGATCAGGTTGACCAATTTATTTTCAATCGTCAAGATTAAACGTCATCTCGCCTATGGTAATATCTTGTATTTGTACACAAAAACGACTGTATCGTTTTCCGATACAATCGTATTACTGCTTCATTTTCGATAAAACTGCACTGTTCTAAAACCAAACTAAAAGGTGCCCGAATCTTAAAATGCCAAATTAGTTGGTTTGCTTATCCGTGAAAATGAATCTCGTCTCTAAAGAAATGTTTTTTGATGATTAGTCGATTATGACAGAAAAAGCACAATTCTCATTAAATAATATCAGCTGGATGTATCTCCTTTCCAGATAAAAAGCCATAGACGTTGGGAAAAAATGTGGTTGTGGAAAGATACATCGTGATCTTTTTGGAATCAATTCGTGTCATGTACTCGTAATCAATTGACAAGAAAAAAATAGAAAACTGGACATTCTTGCAATTACTAGAAGATGCATCCGAATTACTTATCCGCAAATTCTGAAGTTGCCTATTGTCTTTTCCAACATGACAGGGTAAAAACAAATAATGTAAATATTGTCATACGAAGGTTTCAATCTATCAATAAAGATTGATTGTGGTTTATCTTTGATCAATATCACAAAGTGTTTAAGTAGGCAGCGGGTTACCTTATATGGTCTTTCATAATCCAGTCCAAACTTTATCAACCCTGACGAAAACTTAACCGCAGGTATCTAACCTTTTCGGGACGGAAATATCATTTCCATTTACGAGTCGTAGTAGGTACACAATTTCTCATTGTATCTTGCAGTCCATCAAATGACAGAGGATGTTCGATAAAGAGCTCATAAAGAAGTTTAATCGTCTATCCAACGACGGGCTCCACAGGTAAAAATTTAATATCCTCTTTTAACGTAGCTCCAATTCCAAATAAATCAATGGGAATTTCAGAGCTCCAATTAATAGTGTTGCCTCTGGCAATCGGTCAACCGTACCTTAAGATTGGAAGTAATACGTTATAGTACGTTTTCTATGTGAGCTAAGGAACTTATAGAATGTAATGTTGACCGGTTAATTCACTTTCGAGCTTTAAAAATGCGAAATCGCATTGCTGAGTCCGAGTAAAATTCTTGAGTATCTTGAGCTTCTTTTTAGGCACCGCCATGTGCGAGTAAATCGGGCAAATAATTTCAGCAATTTTAGGTAGGAATCGGCGATAATAAATAATCATACCAATAAATCGCTGAACTGGATATTTATTATATTAATTTTAGAGACTTTGTTTTCCAAACAAAGCTTAAAGAGTGTAAAGAGCAAATTCTACAAAGTGGCCTAAATTTATTTTATTAATATTAGTCTAAAGTAGTACAGAATCTATAGACCGATTTAAGTAAATCATGTAATGTACCAAGGTAAAATTGGAGTACTATATGAAGATGATAAATATGTTATTGAAAGTAAATTATAGGGACAAAAAGTTGCAATCCTTTGCATTGTAAATCTTTTGCACTGTAACTATAATTTTAAATTTTCCAAATATTGACAGACACAATTTAATAATAAACATTTTTTATTAAAATTAGCTAATTCACACCAGATCACCACCTACCCGTTTATTATAACCACACACCTAATTAACAAGTGAACCGCATAATACTAAAACCAAAAAAAAAAAAAACAAAAAAAAGCATAAAAACCATCCACATTAATTTTCACCTTAAAATCAAAACTACTCTACACCTATTATCGTAACCGTAAACCATAGAGCACTTCAATTTAATTTTTTTTTTATTCCGATTTTCTATTTTATATTGCCCATGTTGTCATAAAATCCAAGGTAGATATAATGAAAAACGAAGCACCATCCTTACGATAAAACGACGAACACAATACTTAAATAATGTTTTATCGTGGTTTTACTGTATATTATACTCATGTAATGCTTTATAATTTTTATTGAACAACTTTTTTACTTATTCAGTTTTAGGTTGTATATATTATGTGTGTGTGTGTATGCTTTTATTTAGGAAATTCATTATAATTTAAGATTTTTCATGAAAAATGTTTAGCTCGTTTTGTTTCTTGTGAGTATGATACAATTTTATTGTTTCAATTTATATTTTATTGCTATTGAAAGTTTTTCCTGTTTTCCGTTTTTGTATTCTGCGTGTATGCTGTACTGTGTGTCCCTCTCTTTCGTAAAGTTGTAAGTGCGCTTGATTAAACTTTGATTATTGTAACAAAGAAATAATTTTTTTTTTTTTATAGTTTTTGGACAAGTTGTATGGTTCAACGGTGTTGTGTGGTTTAGATGAGGATTCACATTATATTCGAATGTGACAAAATAAAATTATTTCAAACTATTAGTTGACTTTCCGACTTCGATATTTTATTTTATGTTGGTTTGAGATCCACTATTGATCGTTTCGTAGAATAGAAAATACACGTTTTAGTTTTATTGATGTTTCGAGGATTGAATTTACTTATTATTAACAGTTGAAATGTGATGTAGTTACACACAAAAACGAGATAAATAAATGCATACATATATGGTTGTATATATATATATATATATATATATATATATATATATATATATATATATATATATATATATATATATATATATATATATATATATATATATAATATATATATATATATATATATATATATATATATATATATATATATATATATATATATATATATATATAAATGTATATATAAACTTATATGTATGAGTGCACGGTAACAAATCGAGACTAATGTTAGAAAAAATTGTTTAACCACAATAGTTTTATAGAATAATAAAACAATCCAATGCTAATTCTTAAACTTCAAAAAGTTTAAAACTTATTTAAAACTACAAAGCATTAATTTTAAACATAAAAAGTTTTGATCTAAAATAAAACCAAAAAACACTTGAAATAAATACTTTTTGTTTTGGCAACTAATAAATAAAACTCTAACAGTTTGATTGTAAGTACAAAAAAATATTTTGATATATTTGGTTATAAAAAATTTAAACATAAAAGGTTTAAAAAATCCAAAATTTTCTGTTAAATATTAAAATTTAAAACATAAGAGTTTTAAAATTGCCCATAATGGTTCTCAACTAAAAAAAAAGAGTAAGGTTAACTTTTCTATATTAAAAAATAAAACGCGAAGGTGTAATAAATGAAATTTGCATTGTTTTCTTATAATTCTTATAATTCACTAGGATAACGTTATCATACGAAGTATAAAAACCTAATATGAAGTATTGTCATTACTTAGATGATAAAGTTTAGGCTAAGAATCTGAACTAAGGAAATTTATGTAAATATTAAACAATCAAATATTAACCAATCAAATATTTTTAGGAAAAAAAAATATTTTTGTAGTTTGGTCACTAGAGTAGCCTGATGAGAGAATGAATTGTTAATTTGGATTTCAAATATAATTCACTGTATTTATATACTCTCATGAGCTCGAAACCGAACTACAATGGATCGAACAAAATTTCGTATCTTTTCATTGTAAACTATTTTTTATTACTTATTTGTTTTGTTTTAGCCAATTAGGCAACCTACTAATTTCAATGGCGAATGTGGAATGAAAGAACTATTTATAACAAAAACCAATACCTAACTGATCAGATTAGGAAATTACTGACTCGAATTCTCGGACTTATTTAAAACCTTTTTTAAATAAAACTAAAACTTTTTTATAAGACTACAAACTAACATTTTAGTTTATATTTTAATCCTGTTAAATTTTAAATACAGAAGTTTCCTTTTTGAACCAGAAGATACTATTTTACAGACATTTTTTGTTTAAAATTGAAACGTTTATAACTCGGAGTAAAACTTCTTGAGCATTAGTTTTAAATATTATATTGTTACTTTTTTAAACTTCTGAGTTTGTTCATTTATACTTTTTAAAGTTTAAATATTAAACCGAAATAGTTTAGGATCTATATATGAAGTCAAAAATGTTTCAAAATTAGTCTCATTTTTTTACTGTGGAGGATTTCAGGATCACACATGATAAAGAAATGCTCAATCGTATATGTGTTAATAATAATAGGGAGTGGCCAGGTTTATGTGTATGCAGAGGGATAAAGACAAGATTGGCTTTTTGTTCCGTACCTGTAAACAACTTCAATAAGTGCTCACACTACCTCTTAGTGGTGGCCACTATAAACTACTCCGTTAAAAAAGTAGGCTAAAGTGTGAGAGCTGTAATCCTCCTACAGGAGATATAGGCGTAAAATCCTGTAAAATCTCATTGTAGGGAAACTTCAACAAAAGCTTTGGATGCATTTGGATTCATCACAACGACCTCGGACACGATATAAGAACAACAATTTAAGATTTTGCACATGAAACGTATTTAGCCTACATCGCCCGGAGTGCCTCCAACAACTCTTTGAACAAGCATCTTAGTTTAAGCTTGACCTCATAGCACTCAAGAAAACCAGACTAATCGGCAATGACCTAGTCGATTACAGTAGCTACGGATTAACTGTATGTCAAAGCAATAACATGGATAAAGAATTTGGCATCGGTTTCTTGATTGATAACCGATCAATCAAATTGATCACATCCTCTTGTCAAAAACACATTTTTCTGGACTCAACGATATCAGAAGTAAACGTAGAGCCAACATCGAATCAGACCACTACCTTGTAATTGCTGAATTAAAATTTCGCCTATCAATCATATACAATAAACGTTTTCATTGTATAACTCGCTGGATCACATCAACATTAGGCAACAAAGTTACTCGCACCACCTTTGAGACTAATAAATCAGGAATCTTGGAGGAAAAACCAGTTCTTGACTCCTTTCAAGAACAATGGAAGATAATTAAAACAGTGGTTCAGTAGTTCATCTAGATCTAAAAAAATTTGACTGAACGATGATTGTCGCACGTTAACGAAATGTATCATAAAATACAAGGCCTTCCTACAATGCCTACATAATCACAAGGAAAGCCTTGTATTGGCTATGCAGGCACAAAACAGGGATTGACATAAACAACAGGCACATAACATCCAAAATTCAGACCTAAGAGATATATATCGATACATAAGATAAATATCTACATAATTCCATTGATGTAGTAGTGCTATTTGCAATAAAGCAGGAGAATTACAAATGGACACTAACACCTTCTTAGAAGTGTGGAGGAATTATTTATCTACGCTTCTAAATAGACAGACACCATCTACTGAGCAACAGCATATCTTGCGTTAATCTGATATTACCGTCAAAATGAACCCCACCACCACTTCCACCAAGATACGATGAAGTGCGGGACATGATAGCGCAGATGAAAAATTAAGACACCCGGTAAGGACGATATATGCAACGAAGTGCTCAAATATGGCAGTGATCATATATTCCATCACATGTTTGAGCTTGTAGCAAGGTTTTGGCCAACGTTTAGTCCCGAAAAGTTATCAACATACTATAAGAGGATCTTGGATGATTACTAATGCGTTTTTTGTCCAAACAGATCAACAACTGATCATATCCTTAGACTTTCAGCAGCTGTACGACAACATTAAGAGAAACGCGTTATGAAACGTATAGTTTTATCTGAGCACACCTTCAAAATTAATATCTATATGCAAACTTTTAATGAATAAGTCAAAGTATAAGGTGCTAATTGAAGGTAACATTTCGGATGCCAAAAACTTACTGTAAGGGAACGAAAGATTATTCGGATTATGCTCGGTCCCATCAAGGAGGAAGCCATGTATAAAATGCGATAAAATCGACATCATTAGATTTATAGAATCGATTTACAAAATAAGCCTTGGAGTCGGCCACCAACGAAAGTGAATCCTTGTGGGTGACCGCCTACTCGGTTGATTGGATGACGTAGAGAAAGACCTGCATACACTTGGTCACTGTGTCTAGTGTTGTCTTGTGACATATTGCAACATTTGGAGAAGTATCTTTAGCGCCAGAGGAAGAAGAAGAAGAAGAAGAAGAAGAAGATAATAATATAACAATATTTTGCAATATTGAACTTTAACAAAACAAATAATTTTCCATATTATTGATTGAAAAATGTTCTTTTACCGTCGTACAGAGCTTTTAATTTTTTAGTATTTTTAAAATAACAATAACATAAAAATTTTAGAAAATTATCATAATAATCGTAAAAAAGTAGAAAAATAAAAAAAAAAACTTTTTCGCTTTTATACTTTGCTTAATAGCTTTTCTTCCCGTCTTCACTGCATACAGTATTCAGTTCGCTTTGTGGTTATAAAAACTAATGTGACATGTATTTTCGAAAAATAATAGAAAATATTGTTGATTTTCCAGGTTTTTGTTTTATTTATATGTGAATCGAGAGTCCATAAACAAAATGCAATACATGAAAAATTGAAAATTATGGCCAAAAAGGAAATATTTTTATGGAAAAGTGGTATATATATATATATATATATATATATATATATATATATATATATATATATATATATATATATATATATATATATATATATTCATAGGATATATAGTAGATTTAAATTAAATGATATCGAATATTTTATGAATATGGTCGATATTTATTATATTTTTTGGGTTATATATTTTATTATTTTGCAACTGAAGAAAAGCACGTTTTATTGGCCGGTTATTTTTTTACGCTAACATAAGCAAAAATGATATTGAAACTAGAAGAAAGTCTGTTGCGTTTACTTATATATTAACAAGTTTTATGTTATGCTAAAAATTAATAATAATTTGAAAGATATCCTTAAATTATAAAATTTTATGTTTTGGAACAAAAAAAAAACAAAATTAAATTATATTACTGCACTAATTTGAGTGCAATCTACTATGTAGCTGCACATGCTAGTTTTTAATCAAATCAAGTCGTTCTACTTATGTACTTTGATAAAGTAAATTAATGTTGACCTAATTATGCAATTTATATTATTTTATAAATTGAAAAAATTCGCAATAATATAAGTTTTTCAAATTATCTAAATTGAAAAAGCATAGGGTAATCTGAAACAATGCTACTACATAGTTAAACCAAATTGTAACAGGCGGTTTAATTATTGCACTTAATCAGTGGACAAATAAGTTGTAAATTCGGTACTCACTATTATGCTTAATTAATATGAAAGCACTCACCTGAAAAAAGAAAAAAAAATTAAATTAAATTTAAAATTAATTAAAGTTTTTTAATTATTTTAAAGTAGCTAAATGATGATAACTAAATAAAATCTTAATCTTATTTAAGAATATTTTTAATTAGGACCACAATCGATAAATTTTACTTTATTTAAACCTAAATCGGTACTTTAAAACTACATAATGCTGGAAACATAATAACGACCATGATTATTTGGTTTGAGAATTTGAATGTAATATACGTCACCATATTTTTCTTCTATTAAATTGTGCTTGAATGCTTGACGATAACTGTTTCTAACTCTTCGAAGTTTAACATTATCATTTGAGGTTTATCAGCCTCTTAAGAACTGATTTAGAACTTAAGAACACTTAGAATTGATCAAAAATGATTTTATGACAGATGCCTCAGGTTTGGTCAGAAAACAATTAATTTAACTGATTGGTAATGTTCAATCAACATTTTAAAGATCTAATTTATATTAATTTTAAAGTTTTGTGTCAAATAAAGTGTATAACAATTAGATTTTCGGCTACTACATGACGTATTGGTTATAAAACGGTTAATTTAATTGATTTGTAATGTTTAATCAAATTTTTTTTAATCTAATTTATATTATAATTTTTATTATTTATTTAATTTATTTAATTTATTTAATTTATTTAATTTATTTAATTTATTTAATTTATTTAATTTATTTAATTTATTTATTTAATTTATTTAATTTATTTAATTTATTTAATTTATTTAATCTATTTAATTTATTTAATTTATTTAATTTATTTAATTTATTTAATTTATTTAATTTATTTAATTTATTTAATTTATTTAATTTATTTAATTTATTTAATTTATTTAATTTATTTAATTTATTTAATTTATTTAATTTATTTAATTTATTTAATTTATTTAATTTATTTAATTTATTTAATTTATTTAATTTATTTAATTTATTTAATTTATTTAATTTATTTAATTTATTTAATTTATTTAATTTATTTAATTTATTTAATTTATTTAATTTATTTAATTTATTTAATTTATTTAATTTATTTAATTTATTTAATTTATTTAATTTATTTAATTTATTTAATTTATTTAATTTATTTAATTTATTTAATTTATTTAATTTATTTAATTTATTTAATTTATTTAATTTATTTAATTTATTTAATTTATTTAATTTATTTAATTTATTTAATTTATTTAATTAATTTGATTTATTTAATTTATTTAATTTATTTAATTTATTTAATTTATTTAATTTATTTAATTTATTTAATTTATTTAATTTATTTAATTTATTTAATTTATTTAATTTATTTAATTTATTTAATTTATTTAATTTATTTAATTTATTTAATTTATTTAATTTATTTAATTTATTTAATTTATTTAATTTATTTAATTTATTTAATTTATTTAATTTATTTAATTTATTTAATTTATTTAATTTATTTAATTTATTTAATTTATTTAATTTATTTAATTTATTTAATTTATTTAATTTATTTAATTTATTTAATTTATTTAATTTATTTAATTTATTTAATTTATTTAATTTATTTAATTTATTTAATTTATTTAATTTATTTAATTTATTTAATTTATTTAATTTATTTAATTTATTTAATTTATTTAATTTATTTAATTTATTTAATTTGTTTAATTTATTTAATTTATTTAATTTATTTAATTTATTTAATTTATTTAATTTATTTAATTTATTTAATTTATTTAATTTATTTAATTTATTTAATTTATTTAATTTATTTAATTTATTTAATTTATTTAATTTATTTAATTTATTTAATTTATTTAATTTATTTAATTTATTTAATTTATTTAATTTATTTAATTTATTTAATTTATTTAATTTATTTAATTTATTTAATTTATTTAATTTATTTAATTTATTTAATTTATTTAATTTATTTAATTTATTTAATTTATTTAATTTATTTAATTTTTTTTAATTTATTTAATTTATTTAATTTATTTAATTTATTTAATTTATTTAATTTATTTAATTTATTTAATTTATTTAATTTATTTAATTTATTTAATTTATTTAATTTATTTAATTTATTTAATTTATTTAATTTATTTAATTTATTTAATTTATTTAATTTATTTAATTTATTTAATTTATTTAATTTATTCAATTTATTTAATTTATTTAATTTATTTAATTTATTTAATTTATTTAATTTATTTAATTTATTTAATTTATTTAATTTATTTAATTTATTTAATTTATTTAATTTATTTAATTTATTTAATTTATTTAATTTATTTAATTTATTTAATTTATTTAATTTATTTAATTTATTTAATTTATTTAATTTATTTAATTTATTTAATTTATTTAATTTATTTAATTTATTTAATTTATTTAATTTATTTAATTTATTTAATTTATTTAATTTATTTAATTTATTTAATTTATTTAATTTATTTAATTTATTTAATTTATTTAATTTATTTAATTTATTTAATTTATTTAATTTATTTAATTTATTTAATTTATTTAATTTATTTAATTTATTTAATTTATTTAATTTATTTAATTTATTTAATTTATTTAATTTATTTAATTTATTTAATTTATTTAATTTATTTAATTTATTTAATTTATTTAATTTATTTAATTTATTTAATTTATTTAATTTATTTAATTTATTTAATTTATTTAATTTATTTAATTTATTTAATTTATTTAATTTATTTAATTTATTTAATTTATTTAATTTATTTAATTTATTTAATTTATTTAATTTATTTAATTTATTTAATTTATTTAATTTATTTAATTTATTTAATTTATTTAATTTATTTAATTTATTTAATTTATTTAATTTATTTAATTTATTTAATTTATTTAATTTATTTAATTTATTTAATTTATTTAATTTATTTAATTTATTTAATTTATTTAATTTATTTAATTTATTTAATTTATTTAATTTATTTAATTTATTTAATTTATTTAATTTATTTAATTTATTTAATTTATTTAATTTATTTAATTTATTTAATTTATTTAATTTATTTAATTTATTTAATTTATTTAATTTATTTAATTTATTTAATTTATTTAATTTATTTAATTTATTTAATTTATTTAATTTATTTAATTTATTTAATTTATTTAATTTATTTAATTTATTTAATTTATTTAATTTATTTAATTTATTTAATTTATTTAATTTATTTAATTTATTTAATTTATTTAATTTATTTAATTTATTTAATTTATTTAATTTATTTAATTTATTTAATTTATTTAATTTATTTAATTTATTTAATTTATTTAATTTATTTAATTTATTTAATTTATTTAATTTATTTAATTTATTTAATTTATTTAATTTATTTAATTTATTTAATTTATTTAATTTATTTAATTTATTTAATTTATTTAATTTATTTAATTTATTTAATTTATTTAATTTATTTAATTTATTTAATTTATTTAATTTATTTAATTTATTTAATTTATTTAATTTATTTAATTTATTTAATTTATTTAATTTATTTAATTTATTTAATTTATTTAATTTATTTAATTTATTTAATTTATTTAATTTATTTAATTTATTTAATTTATTTAATTTATTTAATTTATTTAATTTATTTAATTTATTTAATTTATTTAATTTATTTAATTTATTTAATTTATTTAATTTATTTAATTTATTTAATTTATTTAATTTATTTAATTTATTTAATTTATTTAATTTATTTAATTTATTTAATTTATTTAATTTATTTAATTTATTTAATTTATTTAATTTATTTAATTTATTTAATTTATTTAATTTATTTAATTTATTTAATTTATTTAATTTATTTAATTTATTTAATTTATTTAATTTATTTAATTTATTTAATTTATTTAATTTATTTAATTTATTTAATTTATTTAATTTATTTAATTTATTTAATTTATTTAATTTATTTAATTTATTTAATTTATTTAATTTATTTAATTTATTTAATTTATTTAATTTATTTAATTTATTTAATTTATTTAATTTATTTAATTTATTTAATTTATTTAATTTATTTAATTTATTTAATTTATTTAATTTATTTAATTTATTTAATTTATTTAATTTATTTAATTTATTTAATTTATTTAATTTATTTAATTTATTTAATTTATTTAATTTATTTAATTTATTTAATTTATTTAATTTATTTAATTTATTTAATTTATTTAATTTATTTAATTTATTTAATTTATTTAATTTATTTAATTTATTTAATTTATTTAATTTATTTAATTTATTTAATTTATTTAATTTATTTAATTTATTTAATTTATTTAATTTATTTAATTTATTTAATTTATTTAATTTATTTAATTTATTTAATTTATTTAATTTATTTAATTTATTTAATTTATTTAATTTATTTAATTTATTTAATTTATTTAATTTATTTAATTTATTTAATTTATTTAATTTATTTAATTTATTTAATTTATTTAATTTATTTAATTTATTTAATTTATTTAATTTATTTAATTTATTTAATTTATTTAATTTATTTAATTTATTTAATTTATTTAATTTATTTAATTTATTTAATTTATTTAATTTATTTAATTTATTTAATTTATTTAATTTATTTAATTTATTTAATTTATTTAATTTATTTAATTTATTTAATTTATTTAATTTATTTAATTTATTTAATTTATTTAATTTATTTAATTTATTTAATTTATTTAATTTATTTAATTTATTTAATTTATTTAATTTATTTAATTTATTTAATTTATTTAATTTATTTAATTTATTTAATTTATTTAATTTATTTAATTTATTTAATTTATTTAATTTATTTAATTTATTTAATTTATTTAATTTATTTAATTTATTTAATTTATTTAATTTATTTAATTTATTTAATTTATTTAATTTATTTAATTTATTTAATTTATTTAATTTATTTAATTTATTTAATTTATTTAATTTATTTAATTTATTTAATTTATTTAATTTATTTAATTTATTTAATTTATTTAATTTATTTAATTTATTTAATTTATTTAATTTATTTAATTTATTTAATTTATTTAATTTATTTAATTTATTTAATTTATTTAATTTATTTAATTTATTTAATTTATTTAATTTATTTAATTTATTTAATTTATTTAATTTATTTAATTTATTTAATTTATTTAATTTATTTAATTTATTTAATTTATTTAATTTATTTAATTTATTTAATTTATTTAATTTATTTAATTTATTTAATTTATTTAATTTATTTAATTTATTTAATTTATTTAATTTATTTAATTTATTTAATTTATTTAATTTATTTAATTTATTTAATTTATTTAATTTATTTAATTTATTTAATTTATTTAATTTATTTAATTTATTTAATTTATTTAATTTATTTAATTTATTTAATTTATTTAATTTATTTAATTTATTTAATTTATTTAATTTATTTAATTTATTTAATTTATTTGATTTATTTAATTTATTTAATTTATTTAATTTATTTAATTTATTTAATTTATTTAATTTATTTAATTTATTTAATTTATTTAATTTATTTAATTTATTTAATTTATTTAATTTATTTAATTTATTTAATTTATTTAAATTATTTAATTTATTTAATTTATTTAATTTATTTAATTTATTTAATTTATTTAATTTATTTAATTTATTTAATTTATTTAATTTATTTAATTTATTTAATTTATTTAATTTATTTAATTTATTTAATTTATTTAATTTATTTAATTTATTTAATTTATTTAATTTATTTAATTTATTTAATTTATTTAATTTATTTAATTTATTTAATTTATTTAATTTATTTAATTTATTTAATTTATTTAATTTATTTAATTTATTTAATTTATTTAATTTATTTAATTATATTTAATATGGTTTTAAGAGGAAAAGCACATGGTTTGTTACAGAAGCGAAGTTTTGAAGTCACAACTAAACTATGTTCGGGGACATTTTTGTTAATTATTCCCTTGCACGAGGTCAGCTAGTTTTTGAGGACATTAACTACATGAAGAAACATTTAATGACATTAATTAGGAATTCGAGAAAAATAATACAGTTGAGGCAGTGGTCTTAAGTTTAAAAAATAATTCAGATACACTAAATTGCTACAACTCGAGAAATACTCAATCTCTAACAATTCCAAAATATTAATAACTGTAAAAGAGATTGTGTCTGGAATTATACCTTTTTAAAAATTTAGTTTTAATTATAAGCCCAGATCAATAAGGATTTGTCAATTCAGAAATCTGAACTTATAAACCACAACAAAAAAAGGCTAAGCCTACGATTTACAAATTCTTCAACGAAATTACAAATTAAAAACTCTCAATTTAATTGGTTAACAAAACAACAAAAAAAAAAATATTAAATTTAATTGTTATGAAACATCTTAACTTCTCGATGACAGTATATCCAAAATTCCCCCGACATTTAAGAAATTGGCACGTCCTCCCTCGTTTGAAAATAAAAACATTTTTTTTTAACATTTAAAAACTATTTTTCCATTAAAACATAAATAAACTTATATTTTCATTTTATTTTTGGGGTGGTATGTGCTGTTATTATTTCCATCTACTCTAAACTACTGTCTTATGTATGTGAATAAGTGTGTGTGTGTGTATGTGTGTGCTTTTGCTTTTCAAGAGACTATACAGTATTTGTAGTATGTGTCGTACTAGTTTATTCCAACAGTTTGTTTATGGATTTTTCTTTGTTTTTTTTATTGTTTGGAAAAGTGGGGTATTTTCTGTTTTATGTATTTAAGAGGGTGCAAATAGGAAATTGTGGTTAAATCTAAGTTTTTAAGTAAGTTTCATTAATTTTTTTCGTAAATTGCATGACAACAGTACTTTTAAAAAATTCATAATTTTTATTTGTTCAATACATATATGTAGTTTCCAATAATGCAAAAGCTTATATGTTATGTAATTTTAAAAAATAAGCTTAATATGAATGAAGTGTGGAATTTAATTCAGAAACCAAACATATAAACATGTTTAAGTTTAGAAAATGATGACTGGCGGAAATCAATATAATTATCATCGATTATCTTTATCGTAATAATCGTTTTTATATTTCTATAGCTAAATACCTAAAAAATTATGAATAAGGCTAAAATGTCAACTGTGAACAATAAAATTAGTCCAATGTATTTGTGTTCCTATATCGCATTTTGGTTGGGGAAAATTATGGAAACTGCGCGGTACCATCAATAGAGGGGTATATAAAATAAAAAATGGATGGTGCCGAAAATAAAATTATCGGAAAAAAACTCGTAAAGTTAAAATTTTATCATTGTCAAACTTTGTGCGGTTTGTCAATATTTTGGCGGAGAATATCGAGCATAAAGGAGAATTCGTTATGTATTTTTATCATATACAACTGTGCACATGTGATTCAAAAAATGGAAAATTGATAAATTTTTTTTCGTGATTTGGTCTTTAATATTGATTTATTAAAATTTTACATATTTTACATTTCGTGTGGCTTGTTGAACAAGGAACATTTAATGTCAGGTTTAGATTTTGAAATATAATAGGAAGCTTGTACTTTTTTTCATTAAAGATGTAAATAAAGATATAAACAAGTATATGTATTTAGATTGAAAACTTGATTGTCTTCCATAAAGGTTACAAAATTTCACTAAGTAGTAAAGATACAGTCAAAAATATTTATCCACAGATAATACTATCTTGCCAATGTTTTTTTTTTACATAATATTGGATATTGAATTGGAAAATTACTTAAACATTGCTAAATCCGCAACCAGCTTTAATTACAAAACCGAACTTAACTGAGTGGTTATCGGGCTTTCTTTAAAAGAAACTCATTGCACCGAGAGTTTTGCAATTTTTTGCAATTATATCAAAAAAGATAGCATTATAACTTTATTTAAGAATGGTGACTTCAAAAAATATTTAGAAGACTAAAAAAAAATATAGCATGATTTTCATAAAAAAAGCTTTTTGTGTAACTTAAATATTTGAGTTATGGCATAGTTTTATGAAATCACATCAGTGCTGTACTATTAAATATTTTATTGAAATGAAAAATTACAGACAAGAAAGTGACTGTCAAAGTATCAAACATTAAACTTCCTATACCGTAACCTGTTGTTAACGCCGCATGGTAGTCAACCACCTCAACAATCGCTTAATTGTTAATTTATAAAAAATTTTAGTCAACTTCTGCATCGCAACTTTTGGTATTTTTTTAAACATCAAATCAGGGATATGGTCTATACCCAGGGTTTTTAGTGGTCGGACTGATGTAATATTTAATTCTTCATGTGTTATTAGGTCAACATTAAGTTAATTAATTTCTTCGCAAGTATTTCTGATATCATTTTCCATTAATTACAAGTGTAATTGTTTGAGAGTGAAAATTCAAATGCTTTAGAAAATGCATCACACTGTTCTTCGTTTGGGAATAAATGCGTGTTGTTACTGTCATCTTTAAAAAAAGGTATAGGGCGAGGTTTATTTTTAAAGTTCTTAGCTGTCCTCCAGAATTTTTTAGATCCTTTTACAATATCTTTCAGATTTTTGTATTTTTTTGTTTAGGTAATTTACATTCATTTGGAATGAAAAGTCAATTGGATCCTCTTCGAGTGTCTAATCGGTATTCCAAGTACGTTAATTGAGCGGGCTTTAATGATTATGTCATGGAAAATGATCTGAATTGAGATCAAGCACGGTTTTGACGCCATATACATGCATTGGTTGATTTGTTAGAAAGAGATCCAAAAAGCTTGGAACCCCTCTATAGCTGTAATAAGTTAGTTTATCCCAAGTTAGAACCTATAGTTATTAAATTATTGGAGTTTAAATGTAAACTATGCAAAATACAACCACCTTTATTGTTCTTAACGTCGTCGATTTTCTTTGCAAGTGCTGTTAGATTAACAGCTGCTTCTTAATTTTTAGATACTTGCTTCTAGCCGGAAATCTTCATTGAGAGGACATATTTCTGATCCGTTTTGTACCTTAGTGCAATACCTACATTTGGGTTTCATAAAGCAATTTATTGCAGGATGACCAAATATGAAGAATTTAAAACATTGTGCTAGCCTCTTCGGTCTGTTTTTATACATACCCCAATTGCATGCTATCTATAACTGTATCCTAATAATAGGCTAATAATTGCAAAAGTCAATGTTTATTCCGCTAACATTTCGAACGATTGATTCAAACTACTTCTTTAAGGTCAGTGGCCTTTTATTGTAGGTTTTCGCCAATATTCCGATCTAGAATATTTACCACTCCACTTTATAATTTAACCACCAAGTATATTACACTGATATTTGTTGTATTACTTTATTTTAACTGTTACTCCTTTTTTCAAACTAAAGCATACAAATACATAACGTACTTTTAGAGTTTCATAACATTTTCATATAAACCTTTGCAGATAATCTCAATTTTCATTATTGCGATCACCAAAATTACACAGCATTTAAAGCATCGCTAACGATTAGAAGATATATAAAACCGTGGATACATTCAGCGATGTAAGCAAATTATAGCATGGCACCGACTGTTTGGTATGGTCTCATTTAAACTTCAGTAAAGACTTGAATGTAACGCGCGAGAGCTAATTTGGTGTTGTGATTTATTAAAGGGAGGATAAAAGATAAAAATGAACTGGTTACCAAACATGATCTGAAAGTTCGGTATCCATTTAATGATGTTCATAAAACTTTGCATATAATAACATGCTAGAAAAACATTGCAGGGAAAAGCGAATGGAAATTTAATAACAATTTAGGTTACCATCAAAAACTGCAGATATTACCTTCATACTATTCTAAGGTAAAATTCCAACGGTAATAATACTATCTTCTGCAATTAAAAATGTACTGCTTTTTACATGTGGCACCGAACTATAATGCCAATTACAACAACTAAACATAATAATGTTTAAAGTTCCAATTGAACAAAGCTTCGATCGAAGGATGCAGAGGAATTTTAGTTTACCCTAGTTTTATGTTGACCTTTCCAATAATTTTATAATACAGCAAGTTTTATAATACGGCAAGAAATTTGACGTTATTATTGGCACTCCTAACAACCGTAGCATTTTTCTTTTAACGTATACAAAGTATATGTTTTATTTATGTAATAGTGAGAATTAGAGAATATTTGTTCCTGTTGACACAAGAAAAAAATACGTTACATGAATCAGTTGAATCCAAACTCTTAATGTGGAAACATCACGAAAGTCAACTCTCTGATTTCTGAAAAAATAGTGATTATAGAAACCACAATTATTGGCACATGTCAATTATTATATGTTTCTTAGGTGCCAATAGTTGTATTATAATTTAATCTCCATTCCGAGAATTTAAAAATGCCAAAAAAAGGAACACATATAACGAATTCGACGAAAATTAGTAAAAAGGCGGCATCAAAAATTTATAATATTCCAAGATCTACACTACAGTTTCGATTAGGGTCTAATTTTTCGAAAGTTCGCCCAGGCCCATCTTTAATTCTTACAAACGAAGAAGAAGAAGAAATAGTTCACTGGATCAAGATTTCCCAACAAAAAGGTTTTCCTAAACGAAAAGAAGATGTTACGCAAGCAGTAAAATAATTTTTACTAGAAAATGGGAGACCACATCTTTTTGGGGAGGAAAACATGCCAGGTGAACGGTGGTTCAAATCATTTTTAATGCGACACCCGACTCTATCATATCTCTATATGATACACAGATCCGGTATCATCGGCGAGTGCTACTGTAGCAATTTCTGATATCAATTCGTGGTTTGATGCTACCGAAAAGTTTTTTACTGATCAGGATTATATTGATATCTTAAAAGATCCCACACCTCCGATTTCAAAGGAGATGAGCCTAATTTTTTGTTACTTCCGAAAACAAAAAATGTATGAGCTGCCAAGAAATATGTACGTAGAAAACTAATTGAGTTAAAACTAATTGACAGTAATGTTCATTTTTTGGCTGCAGGAGTGGTATCACCACCTATGGTTATTTATCCTTACAAAAGGGTGCATGAAGAATTTTGAAAATCTTTGCCGAAAGGATGGGGCATGGGTGTTAATGATAATGGATGGATGATAAAGGTAATATTCTATGAATATATCTTCAAAGTCCTCCATCCATATCTGGTGCTGGTGGGTACTAATTTCCCAATCATTTATTTTCTAGACGTACATGCTACTCATTTAACATTAGCAGTCAGTGAGCTGTGTGTTAAGCTTCAAATTATTTTAGCCACAAGAATATTGCAACCAGCCGATGGCGCTGCATTTAAACCAATCACAATTTACCTTGGAGTGGCGGAGTTGTGATCCAGTGGGCTGGCTTACAAAGGAAAAATTTGCTCCTCTCTTATTCGAGGTTGTAGAAAACAGCATTTCTGCGGAAACAATAAAAAATGTCTTTAGATCCTGTGGTCCTTTAGATCCTGTGGTCTGTATCCATTTAATAAACAAGCAATTAAAATGTGAAAATGCCTGAGAAGATCTAGCAACAAATCTGATGGTAACCTTCTACAAAATCTCAATCAAGATGATACATTTATAAAATTATGCACAACTGTTGGTGAAAGGAAAATCGAGGAATTTGAAAAATTAGAGAAAGATAGCACTAAAATTAGTTACTACAATGACGAGTATCTTATTTTATTTGATTTGTACAAACAATTTAAATGTGGAATAAACCCTAAACAAAGTTATCGTCAAACCAGCTGAATCAAACCGATGCATTAAATGTTACCGACGCTACATTTCAACCCCACTCCAACGCTATTCTGTGCATAGTTGTGCCATCGGGAGCAATCAGGCCCATTCAACAATATTTGAATTTTCTGAAAACACCTTTGAGAACGGGATATAAACCGAACCAAATAAAAAAACCTTTCGTTGTCACCTCACCTTTGTGGATTAAGCAGGAACAAGTTAAAAGAGAACAGAACCAGAAAATCGAAATTAAAGAAAATAAAAAAAATAAAGAAACCCGGAATGAATCAAAAACAAACAATTGAAAAAGGTACAAAAAACCTGTAAATCCAATCGTTCAAGAAAGAGCAATCCAAAAATTCAGCAATCGGCCACATCTAAAATTCATACAGTAACGACTGGATATCATTTAGTGGAAAATATAAATGGGTGCTTCTACGAAAAGGTGTCTTCACCCGTACCAAGTAAAATGAAGGTTTGTGAATCTCAAGTTGAACATCAAATTCTAAAACTTTTCCCAGTTGACATAACATTTGACATTGGAAACAACTCACTTGCAAGCGGTAGTATGCGCTAATCATTCAAACATCACAAATTAATCGTTATTTAATGGCTTTAATTTCACAATGTGCTACCCTTCATATTGATACATATTAGAAAATATAAAAAAAAGCAACAGCGTTTCAATGCCACTTACTGAGATGTTTAACAAGATCTTTCAAAACATTTTTTATAATTAATAATTATAACGTTACAAGTTTACTCATAATTGACCATGGTATTGTAATCAATAGCTAGAATCAAGTTTAGGACTCCGGTGTGTTAAGCAAATGCCTTAACAATAACTATACAACCGCAGTGCCATAGAAAACCATAATACGCATAAAATAAAATTGTTTTCTAGTAAAACATTAGATCGTTGATTAATTGAGAAGCATCAGACTTCCAGATTTTGTTGAAACAACCACAAAATATAATGTGATGAGTAACAGCTTTCACAGTAACGGACTGTAAGAAAAACAAAGCCTGTAAGAAAAATTGTTAAATACAATTTACAGTCATATATAACAAATTTTTTCTCAAATATTAATAACGAGTGATGCCAGCACTTTGGTTGCGGTTCAAGTTGTAAAACTAACAAAAGTGGCATCCATTGTCAAAATCATTAGGGATTACAATGTAGTATGTGTTCTAATTGGTAAAGTTTAATGTGAGTTAACCATGTTTATTAATTATTTTTGCCGCATAATGTCTAAAACATATTTTATAATATTATTTTGGTTAAAAACCAATTATTTTTTGTGTTACAGTCACATAATTTTAGTCTAGACGCATTAATGGCTTTTTAAGCTTAATGTTTTTATTTAAAAAGGCCGTTAGAGACCGAGCAAGTACTTCATATAATGTATCCTTAAAAGATACCACTGATAAAAGAAATCTCTTCAGGCGATTATATTATACAAGCGGCTGAACAAGTTTACCGTTATATTAACAAAGAACACATAGAAAAACAAAAAATTAACAAAAATACAAAAACAAATACAAAATACATTTTACGTGTATTATATATACATATTGCATACGTATTTTATAACAGTAAAAAAATAAATGAAAAATCAGTTGATGCTTAACTTTTGAAGCAAATGGTTCGTTTATACGTAATCGTAATTTTACATTCATTTGAGTTGATTATTGGGTTTTGATTAGCTTTTTAACTAAGCTTTGATTTGATTGATCGCCTTCTGCCAACTTTTTGCTTTTTATATACAAAATTTGGTTTGATTTTATTTCTTGTATTTTTATTGATTTTTGTTTTTGTTTTTATTTATATATAAGCACTCCATATTCTAATTTAAATTTTTGTAATGGAAAGACGTGAAACAGACTGTCGTTACCGTAAACAAACCGTGAGCGTCTAAGAGAACTCCAACGAGCAAGCAATGCGGATCCTAATACTAAGTGAACTAAATAGGCAAAACAAAAACGAGCGCGTCTATCAGAAAATTATTTAAAGGAGCTGTTCTATAGGCAATCCGAGTGTCAAATGCTCCTGTTGTGATGCAGTTGTTCTTGAAAATGGAAAATTTTCGGTATTAACCAACTCTTTGTTGGCACAGACGATAAAAGTAAGAACTTCAGTGAATTTATCAGACACTATATTAATGCGAATACTTTCTGATCAATGTAAATATTGGAATAAAAAATCAAGCTAATTCCAAGTGCAAACGTGAAATAATGTCAACAATTTCAATGGTTCTTCAACGTGTTTCCCCATATGGTAGCAGTTATAAAAGACTTCGTCCATTAAAATGAAATAACTAATGCTAATTGAAACTGTCGTCCTCTTAATAATGATTCACTAATTTTTACTCAGAATCTTCATGACGACCAAAAGTTGTATAACGCACCAAAAAATTCCGAGGATGTTGCATTAGTTTTTGTGTCTGACCGTAAAGGAGATATTCCGGCTGTTATAGATTTCGCTGTTTACCCCAGTAACAGCAGAACTTTAAAATGCATAAACTCCCTCTCAAAACATTTGGATCATATGGTGTTTCCTCTTTTCTTTCCCCTAGGTTAATTCGGATGGATCACCGATACACATCACATATAAAATTGCAGTACATCAAACTGTTTTTATGCCAATTCATTATGGTGGCAAACTGTTTTAACAATATGTTAAAAATAGTATTTATAAAAACTAATAACGGCACATATCTCTGACTTGTAATTAAATTTCCCAGTTTAATAACTAAATTCTTTGAACTCTTCTGGATTGTCACTCAACCCATTTCTGGCATGGAGCTATACAATGTGCAGGCGGTCTATGTAAAACAGACCAATAGCCGTACTTCTTCGATTAAGCTAAAGATAGGACGTCAAGAGTAAATTGTGAAAGAGTTGGAAGAGTCCAAGAAAAACCCTATAGAAATAAAGAAACAAACAAATAATAAAATTGTGCAACTGCACAAGGGCACCTTAAATAATTCAAGGTACAAAAAACTCATAAAAGCTTTACCAAAGACTTCTACAACCAGTAAAAGTTGTTGTATTGTGTGTAATTTCTTCCCACCAAATTGTTGGACATTACTTTTTTTAAGGTTGCAATGGTACACTTTGCCAGACAGGGAGAGTTGCAGCACTTGACAACCTTAACGGCAAACATTTTGGTACAAAATTGTCAAAGTGGATAATTGGCCAATTAACATGATGCGTAAAAATTTTAACAGAATAGAACACCTGTTTGATTTTATCTTGAATAAAAATCAGCAAAATCAGCAAAATTTGACTGCACCCATTCCTATTTTAGTAAGTTCATTTGATCCATGAAAAATATGCATTCTTAAATAGTAACAATTATTTGTGGGGAATTTTTTTGAGAGTTAACAACAACTCAATTAACTGTGGTTTACACCAAAAAGCTGTACATTTATACAGCTATGGAGAACAATGACTTCCCTTCAAGCAAAACTTTATGATATCAATTAAGTTTGGTGTGGATAGATGTATTTGAAGCGAATCTGGGCCAACTAGGGCAACATTATTTGTATGAGACTATTTGACATTGTGACTCATTGGGTTTAAATAATTCTACGTTTGGATTTAGGAAAAATAAAATTGGTGACTAAATATCTGGAAAAATATTAGATCATTAATTGAATGGCAGTAGCCTTTACACACAAGTCATTTTAAAGCGAAGACTAGCACTTTCAAGCCAAACACAAGACCATTTTAAAGTGCCATAAAGTTTACTCAGACTTACGTCTGAAAAGTAAAATTGTGGAATGAGGCTTGTTAGTCTTGGTTTCGACCGAGAATATTTTAATTTTTTTATGTATGTGTATTGAAATTCTATGTATTAGAATAATAAATTTACATATTTGAATTTTAACGTTGATTTTTTTCATAAAAACTTATTGTAAATGGTTATACATGATAATGATATTTTTAAAATAAATGAAGGGTTGTCCATAAAATTTCCTAGAGGAAATTTTATATTTTAGTACCAATGTAAAAAAAAAACAACAGCAAAATTTCTCTTCATTAGTACAAATCGGTTGTTTTTTCTACAAATCGGTTGTTTTTTGTTTGCATTTTTTAGGTAATAAATATTGTGCTATGACAAAAAAACAACCAAATGCAGCACCAATTCACAAAATCATTAAGAATTTAGAACAAATATTAGAATATGACCTAACAAAGTAATTTTTTGGTTATGTTTACATACTTATGTAAATTTATTTTGTTTAAACGCAAAAATCGTAATTTTTATTACAGTCACGTAATTATAGTCTAGACGCATAAAAGCTTATTTTTTTTTTGAAAGCTCGTTTAATTTTTACCAAAATCCAAGCAACCATAAAATGCTTTTATCGCTTATAAAAGGGGGTCGGTCGAGTAGATGAGATGAAAAATATGGCACATTATTTATCAAAAACCTCAAGTAACTATATGCGAGTGGGTAATACAAATTTGGTTTGTTTCAATAAGAGTCTCACTAGATATGCAAATTTACTTTATCGAACAGCCCTGGAAAGTGACTGTAGAATTTATTGGACCAATCATTCATTGCATTCAATATCAAATGGTTACAGAAACGAATTTTAGAAGAAATATAGCTTTCTTACAGATTTCAAAAGACCATATAATGGTCAATAAAAAATATTTTATATTACTACACGATGTTGGAACTATGAGAGAGTATGGCCTCTGAGATATTAAAACATGAAAAACCTTCAATAAATCGTTGAAACTTAATCTTAATAAAAATGAAGCCACCAGTATTCAACAGAAGATGGCAATGAATTTAATAAACGAAAATATGCAGAGTATATCCTAAAAGCTGCTGAGGAGGCAACTTCAAATCAAAACTGGTCACAGGCAGGGTTGGGCGTTTTACATGTAAAAAATGTTTTCTCCATTTTACATGTAAATAACGTAAATTACAAAAAAAATGTGTATTTTACAAAAATATGTAAATTATATTTAAAAAACGAGAACCCGTCCAGAAATAATTTAACATATTGAATAAATGATACAAACATTTGTTTATAAGAATAACTTGCATTAGAAAATCCAATTAAACATTTTATTTAAATGGTTAATCATAATTATTTTCAACTTTTAGTTATCTACATTGAGACTATAAAAATCACCTATCCTTCTACAATGCCATCTGTTTACATCTTACACTAGTTCGTATATTCGACAAAATAAACAACTAGTGACATAGTGCCATCTATCTAAATTTCAATAAACTAAAATAAAATATTTTTAAGAGTGCATATTTCTTTCGATATGTAGCGGAAAACTAATTGCAATTTGACGTTTAATCATAAATAAAATAATTCTCTGCAGTGAAATGAATGAAGTGAATCTATACTCGTTTGACTGGCTTTTAAATTTAAATCTTTATTAATTTCAAACAGGACAAAATCAACCAAATTATCACTACCCGTCTCACCCTCATCAAATAAATGTATGCCTGAAATTACTAGCCCTATTATATCCATTCGATAAAATGCCTATTCATTATGCCTTTGATGTCCAGTGTAGTAAAGAGGTAGCGAATATGATTATCGAATTTAAGCGTGAAACTGTAGTGAATTTTATTAATTCAATTTAATTTTTCTTACTCTAATTACAATTAATAATTTTTCATAACCTAAGTTTGCAGCAATACCATTTTACTAACCTTACCATAGAATTAATACTAGATGAATTGATTAATACATTAATAATTAAATTTGGGAAAAATATTCTTTTTGAAACCCAGCAGTTACCATTCAAGGAATTCCATATGCTAACTCCTCTCACGAAAAACGAAGCGTTCATCAAATTACATTTATTGATAGCAGGTGTCAAGATTTCATTGTCAAAATATTTCTTATCATAGGAAAGTTGCACTTTATTTTACATTTATACATATGTACAAATATCACAATAAATAAACACAAATACACTACACTGTAGTAAATAGTAAATTTTTCTTTAATTAAGAGATTTGGTAACAGATGGCGATAATTGTAATGAAAAAGTTGATTTATATTTTACAGTATGTATAAAATAATCGTTTACATTTTACATACATTTTACATGTAAAAAACCCAGTAAATTACATTTTGTAATTTACTCGCCCAACTGTGTCTGTAATACATCTTTCCTATGCCGCAAAGCCATGTACACATATTTAAGTCTTGTGGACAATTTATACTACTATATGGGTATGAGATAAAGACAATATCATCCAGAAATGCTTCCTTCTCATCATAACAACCATTAAAATGCACATTTGGACATTTAAAACGAAGTGAAAAACGGAGATAACCCAATGATAATGGAAAAGGAATTTCGGAGGACCAGCAACTAGGTAGAAATTAAAGTAGTAGCCCAAAAGAGTAAGATTGTCCAGCCTAGTCCACGCTTAACGTTCTTAAATTGGGGATAAAGAAACAATTCGCTAATTTATAACAGGTAATTGTTTATGCATGCATGTGAAGAACATTATGACTTTCTAACAAAATCTCATAAAATTTGTATCAGTTCTGATTCTAATATGGAAATCACTTTTATACGAGCTAATGTTGACATGCAAATATCAATAATTTGTTATTTTTAAAATAAAGAAATTTTGATCGATTTAGTAAAGAGTTCTTCTCAAATTTTAACAAATATTATTTCTGGGTAACAATAACTTCCAGCATTGTGGTAAAAATGGGAAAAAAACTCGTTGCAATAAATAAAGCATAAAAAGAAAATTGTATTATGCATAATTGAGCCATTAATATTGTTTTATTTTATTTATATTTCTTCCTATAATAAATACTTCAAATGATATCCGTTTAATTTTACTTGTTTCTTTCGCCATTATTATGGTTATTATACTCTTCTATATAATATAATAACAAACATTTTTTGTACAGTGATTTTCAGTTTTTTTTTTTTTTTTTTGTTATATTTTTCCGAACAGTAATGAAAATGTATCTACGAGTATATATATTTATGTGTATATAGGAACGAAAAAAGTTCGAATGAAAAAACTTTAAATAATTTGTATTAGCCAGATAAATTTAAATACTGCTTGGTCTGTGAAAAATGAAAATTGTACAGCAAAAAGTTAAAAAGAAAAACTCTCTCTCAAGAAAAAAGTTTTTCTTTCATTTTGTTTTTTGTTTAATGTAATTTTATTCTAAATAATAAAATTCTTATTATTTAACTTTGAAATGCTGTGATTTTTTCTCATCGTCAGTTTTTTTTTCCATCATTTTTGTCTTCTTCATGTTTAATTCAAGAAGTTATTGTTTCAACAAATTGGATGTCTTATTATGTATTATTATATACATATAATTTATAATAACTTTGATAGACTAATAAATGAAAAATGAACGCAAATCAAAAAACATCAGCGACATGGAATAAAACGAGGAACGACAGCAAAATAGTAAAGTTAAATGTAGATAAGTATGGTAATTCAACAAAAAATGGAAAATAACACAAAAACTTTAAGTTCTATATAATTTTTATGTACAATGATTACCTGACTTTGTTCTAATTGGTTGGGCTGTCTAGAAATAAATGCTGTGAACCCGGTGAACACTATCAATTGGTTTTCATATATTTACGCCACTTACAATAAACTCAACTGAACTGATTTAATTTTAGTTTTACCTTTACCTTTAGGTATCATTGAGCCCAATCAGACCACTATAATAGAGTTTGATTTTTTTGATTTTCGGTAGCTCGAATTCAAGTTAAATTTTGATACAATTTGGGCTTAGCAGCTAAGAAATAATTGAGCGATTCAAATGAAGTTTGATACAGTTGAGCTACTCACCAAATCCTTAGATAGGTATCATTGAGCCCAATCAGAACACTATAACAGATTTACAACTTTTGGTTTTTAAGATTTTTTAAACACCTCGAATTCAAGTAAAATTTTGATGCAATTTGTCTTAAAAAAGTTTTCAAGTCTTGCATAGTACCAATTCTGAAACACTAAAAAAACAATAATTAGAAAGTATCTTTTTACTTGATTAGAAATTTGCAAGACTTCATGACTTTACATGAAAGTACACATCCCAAAATGTCCATAGCAATAAAATTAAAATTCATCAAACTCAATTAAACCAGGACACATCCCACAAACAGTCATGTACGTGTAACAGACATAATCTAATGAAAATATTTTATTATTTTCCATTTAGTTTTTATTAACATTTCATTAAACTGCTTTAATTAATCCAATGTAAATAAAATGACATAAATATCGAATGTATTGTACGAAAGCCTCTTCAACGATAAAATTATTTTTATAATTGGCACCAGTATAATCGATTTACAAAATGTGGAGAACTCCAATGCTAAACTATGTATATTTATGTATTATCAAACAAGTTGCGGAAAATCTGCAATAAAAAAAATTGATTTTGTTTGATTTAAGACCAAATCATAACACCAAGCAACAACAATCTACTTATATTGTGTACTCATAAGAATCTCTCCCAAATGACAAATTAACGTCTTAATTAATGTTGATTTTTATAATTAAACAATAAAAAAGCACCATTAAAATTTATGTTATATTATGTATGTCGATCAATCAAAATTGGTCATCCATCGTACATAAAATATTATTTTAATGTGTTTATGTTGTTTTTGTCTGTGTGTGTGTTATGTATATGTATGTATATGTGAACGTGATAACAATTTTAATGATTAATGCAATTAGCAAAACACGTAACTATTTTATATACTTTACATTTCGATTATTTTTTTTTTCAACTCTGTAAAACTATTATCAATATTTTATGTATAATCTATAAAATAACATGTCACAGGATGTCACTATATAACTGTACAAACATATAAATTTATTTAATTTTTTTTAATTTTTTTATTATTTTGATTATATCGATTAGAAAATATACTGTCTCATTAAAAAATTTGTGGAGCTTTAAGTTATGTGGACATATATACATAAAAATTAAAACAACATTTTGTCCATCTTAATATAAGCACTTGTACCGACTTGCGTGTTAAAAACTTTTTGAAATAATATTTGCATATCATTTGGATGTCCTGTAATGGTTTACAAAGTGACAATATCTAAATACATACTAGGTTTATGCCTGAAAGGACACGATTAAGATATATAAAATTTATTATCCCAATTTTTATTTTAAAGGCTATATATATATATATATATATATATATATATATATATATATATATATATATATAAATATATATATATTTATATATATATATATCTATATATATATATATATATATATATATATATATATATATATATATATATATATATATATATGTTTATTTATATATATATATATATATAAATATATATATATATATATATATATATATATATATATATATATATATATATATATATATATATATATATTTGAAAATTTTTTGTAACCATTTATATAGGCATAGTTTGTGGGGTAGCCACCGAGCAATTGGCGCAGTTGTTAGAGTTGCGGTGTTTGGTTCGTTAGGTATAAAATTAGTATTCTAACGGAAAGGGGTGAGAAAAAGAGATTTTTGCAGATGAAATTTGCAAACCTGTATTTGTATGTCCTCTTATCTGGTGATGGCGTAAACTAGGATTGGGAAAGCTTCAAGCCCAGGAAAAATGCATATCTAGAAGTCAATAAAATATTATCAGTTTTATTTCAGAAAAACAGCAAACAAATGGACACATTGAGCAAATTAGCGCAAATGATTTTTTTCTCGTTTAAAATCATTGACTTTATTCATAGAACTGTTTGTGCATAAAGTATTTAAAAAATTGAACAACTCTACACCAATTGGTTATCAAATGTGGAAATTAAAAGTTCATAAAAACCATATTAAAAAATAAACTTCAATAGAAACAGAACTACCATGAAACTAAACAAATTTCGTCTCTTGTAAATTTCAATATATTTTAAGCAATATTTTTTTTGGAACTAACATTTAAATATATTGAGCAATATTAGATTTTGTCTATAAACTAGATATAAGTACATATATAATAGTAACAATAGTCACAACAAATTGTCGTTCACATTTTCCAGAATAATTTAAACTTATGCTATAAATGTTGCCAAAATTCTAATTGCCAACAAACGCATGAGTTTAAATTCCAACTTACAATTCTGGGAAGACTAGTGATTGTTAAAAAATTTTGAATTTTCTTTTCATAATTGACTCGGCTTAATCTGGAACTAAGATCTCCCTTCATACTCACTAATAATTAATTTATGAATGTTGCTTTATATACCAGAAATCAAAATTTTTTTTCGGAGTATAATTATACTTCAATAAACGAAAAATTTGGAGTTCAGTTTGTAACTTTGAAAATGATAGAAGTAATTAAAACAAATTGAGCAAATTCAAACTATTTTAAAAGTGGATAGTCATGAGAGGAGTTAATCTCCATTTTCAGTGTTAATGGTTTTAATACGTTTTTGAGCAAAAGTGCAGGAAAACTTTAATTTAAATTTAATTTAAATTTAATTTAATTTTTACTTCAGATAATAAATCGAGGTAAAAAAATGCAATCTGACAATATTAAGAAACATCAAAGCCTTCCACTTTGTATCAGTTGTAACTAATACCATCACCAAATATTCTTTCAACAAAAATATTATTGCACAGAAAATAGGCAGCATCGATAACTTTACTTAACATTTTTCAAAAGTGTAGAGAAAATTGCAAGATTTTTAACATTACGAACAACAAATTTTAGTAGTTGTACACTACAGTTAAATTTGTCAAAGACGCCTCACGTGAATATTAAAAATGTTAAAATGGACTATCAAACTGATCTAGAAGTCTGAAAAATTTCGTTTATACTACTGACGAGGACGAAATAATCTGAGAGTGGGTATGAGTTAAGAGCCTAAGAAAAAAGAAATTTAAACAACACTCCTAGTCCACCTAAAGCAAAGGAACCCAAAGAAACAAAATATGTTAACGAACATGAACAAACACCAACTTAAAAGCTGTCTCCACCACCACCAGTAATACTCGATCAAATGAAAGATTATGACTCTGTAAAAAGTGTCTTAGCGGCAAAATACAGCTCATAGAAGCATTTATCAGCCTAATGTCACTTAAATAACATGTAAAATAATAAAATACTGCAGTTACAAGTAGTGCCGGTGTAGACAGAAAATTCACATATGCAGAAGTAACGCCTAATAATCCGAATCAAGAAAACTTGAAAAATAGCACTTCATGCAAATACAGTAGAACCCGGTATAAGACCTTAATTCGTTCCTAATGTTCCGTCGTATACCGAATTGGTCGTATACCGAAGCAACCTTTGCCATAAGAAGCCATGTACAATGACTTAATCTATTCCCATGTGTAATTTTTTCCATATAACTAATGGTAATAGTTATAGTATTAATAGTGATAAACTAAATTAATAATGGAAATTTTTTTTATATATTTTTTTAAACAAAAATAAGACAATTCATATTATTAGAACAAAACAAGTGATATACAAAATTCTTTAAAACAAAAAAAAAATTACATATCGTATCCTAGCATTCTTAAAGTGATTTCTTTATTTCTTGGCTCATTTAGGTTAAAAAATCTTTCCAAAGAACTTTGTTTTTGTTTACTTTTAAGTATGTTCGTAAAATAAGATATTATCTGGTCTTCCCAAACCTTATTATCTGGTCTTGAACCTTTTGGGGTGGTATTTTTTTGCAAAATTTGTTTACATCAACCCATTTAAGTGAGTTTATTTTATTAGCGTTGAAAGCGCTTCTTTTTCTTCAAAGTCTGAAGAGAGTTTTATGTGCATGTCGATTCTCTTCAAGTTTTTGTAATTCATCAGTAGTCAATTCTACATTCTATTCCTCTACCAATTTTTCAATAGCATCATCACATATATCCAGTTCCATAGATCTGGCCAAAGAGAAAATATTTTCCACTATAGAGGATACAGATGTACCTTCTCGTTTA
>OY744475.1:209333266-209378976 GCA_963556175.1 Tipula confusa
CCAAACACCTTCAAAAATGCCACCTCATAGCTTGGGTGACTAGTTCTAACTATTCCTTCTAACTATTTCCATATAATTTGGAAAAATGTACGACAGGTATTGTACATAATTCGTTCTTAATTAAAAAGTTCACCTCAAAATTAAAATTAATAAACATCGGGTATACCTAAAATCTACTGTGCGTGCGATTTGCACTATTTGATATTTTACAAAATTCTGCTCACGTTTAAAACGTCAAGTCTCACTTTTACATATAAAATATCCAAAACAATCTGACGACGACCCCTAAATTGATATAATTTTTATGTAAATTTATTACAAATCCATATTTTCATTTCATATTATCATTAAATTTAAAAAAAAAAAAAAAAACAAAAAAAAAAAATGAAAATAACAAACACAAACACGAAAAGCAAAGTTAAGCAAAAAGTTACAAAAAGGTTCAAATGAATAATCGACCCCATGTTAATTTAGCAAAGGTGTAAAATCTTGGAAAAATTAAATATTCAAAATCTACAACCGAAATTGTCTTTCGATTTTTTTTTTTAAGAGGACGAGAAGATAGACGATTTACGAGAACAGAAGATAGATTTTATTTTAGTTTCATTTTTTTTTTGTTTTTGTGTTAAAGTACCATAAACTCGCGTAATTTCTTTTATTTATGATGAAAAGCTACCCTCGGTTGTGTTATACAATATTGTTGTTGAGGAAAATTTACACACCATGTTTTTTTGGTAGGTGTAGGGATTACGTCTAAAATATTGACGATTGATTTTTTTTATATACAAATGGTGCGTATGTAAAGACGCCTTTATTTATAGTATACAGTAACGAAAAAAGTTTCGTTTATTTATTTATTTTTGTTGGAATTTTAAATTCAAGATAAGGGATACAGTCTACAACTTTATTGCAAAAACGTAAAAAAAAACCAAATTGATTTTTTGTTGACAAATTGAGGTAATAAATTACTTATTTAGTGCCCAGTAAAATGGAATATTCATTATTCTCAAACTTGTATTCGTTTTAATCTATTTGATTTATAGGAACACACGTAGAATTATCAAAGCTCCAGTTTATACCGATTTAATATATTAAGACAATTATTTACTTAGTAAATATTCGGTAAAAATTAATAAAAACAAGACTAAGTTATTGACGACATGTGGCAGCAGTGCAAATAAATATAGTTGAGTGTTTCACTTTTATTCCTTGCGTAGTAAAAGCAGCAAAAATATACATTTTTCAAGCCTAGATAGTTATACTATGCAATTTTGATTACGTGTTTAGGTCAAGCTTAATATATAATATACATCTAGCCAACCTACATCTTTATCGGATTAAAAGATTTCATTATCTTCATAAATTCACACATTTCTAAAATTATTAACCGCATGTAGCTTTTATATGTATTATACAAATAACATGAAAACTGACCAATAAAATGCATATGGTGACCTGAATATGAATGATTATATAAAGATAATACGATGGTGATATCACATATGAAATACATTATAATAATCCATTTTCAGACCCACACACACTCAAAAACACTCATTTCAATTTTCAACCACAAACCAGCATCTAACAATTTACACAGTATTAGTTTATTAAGAAGAATGGTCAAATCAATAGCAAGAATATCTGAGATATAAATGTAATGAAAAAACGTTTTTTTGTGATATCAGCAAAACTAATCTATATAATATGCGAACTTTTTTCTTCTTCCTCGATGATGTGGACCGAGCGACATATGCTCCCCATATTATATATTTTTCCAGCTCAAACATCATTTTTTTTGTTTTGCAAAACTCCATTTATCTATCTATATTTACAAAATAAGTCATCAATCATTTGTAATCAATCAATCATATCACGTATACGAGTATAAATATATAGAGCAGGTCGAAATTAATCAAAATCATATCGATGCACTATTATTATTTGTTTAAAACTTTAATTCAACTTAATTTTATAAATAGAACATACTATAAATATAAAATATACAAAATAAAAAGATTAACCTTTCAGTAATACAAAATACAAATCGTGGAATTATAAAAAGCTCACCTATCACGATATACGTACTTACATGATCAAAATTGGTATAATTATATATATATATATATATATATATATATATATATATATATATATATATATATATATATATATATATACGTATTTACAGTAAACGCTCTGTATAATATCGATACCAAACAATTTACTAATTATTTTCTGCACTGGAAATCATACGGTTAAATATAGAGATTGTTGATAAAACAAGACCACATAATGCAATGCAGGAAATGCCAAAATATTGGACTCGCAGCCACTGACAACTTAAAATACAGATGCGTGAAGTATTCAGTGAAAAATTGTCCAGGTGCATCAAAACGGTCATTGTTTAAATGGCATTAAGGCCCGTTGCACATTTCAAATAAGCTAAGTGAGGAAAATATTTCAGCATAGCTTATAGTATAGCTTGTTTAATTCATTACGTTACACATTCCAACTATAACATCGCTCACACATACATGAATACAATATTGACGCACATTCAATATTAAAAACAAAATTAGATTGTATTTTAATATAGGAAGCTTTGATTTATTATAAAAAATCAAAGCCTCCTATATTAAATCAATGCACATGTGAGCGATATCGCTGCGTAATGCAGATGATAAACAACTTAGCTCGAGTTTTATTTCCCTTACTAATGTCAGCGATACTGCGAAATTTTTTAAATTAAATCAAAGCCTCCTATATTAAAATACAATCTAATTTTGTTTTTAATATTGAATGTTCGTCAATAGTGCATTCATGTATGTGTGTGTGATGTTATAGTTGAAATGTGCAACATAATGAACTAAGCAGATTTTCTCAGATTAAAACTAAAAATATAAGAAAAAAGAATACCTAGGGAAATCGGAGCACGGAATATATGCTGGGATAAAGCATATAATATAGATAAAGCGAATAATACCACAATACAACAGCCATCTATCAAAGTGGAATCAATGGCAAAAATCATACAACAGTAGAGCGAACAAATTGCCCAACTACTAAACTGTATTAATTAAAAAAAGTATTTGAAAACGCCTAAATTAATTAAATTTTAAAATTCAACATGACCTATCATTATGATGTTCAATGAAACAAAATTAAACCGGAAGCGTAATGTAAAATTCAAAAATTATAGTTTATTTACCAGATTCAAAACAAGAAGGTGGAATCATAATCTTTGTTCATACAAAACTCAAATTTGAACGTCTCGACATTAACAATGAGACTACAATCAAAACATCAATAATTAACAGCAAACTGAAAGATCACAACAACTTATATCTAGTCTCAGATTAGAATTCTGGATCCTATGATGTCGGAGATTATTTTGTAAAAGAAGGGCAACAAACCGTCGTTAAAGAATTATTTTTGTCTAAGTGCCATTTTTGCTCAAATTGAGTTATGTATGCCAATCCACTAAATTGATGATCAGCAGTTCAAATTTGTTGGTTAAGTTGGTCTATCTCCGCTAGTTTAGATATAGACTATTAATTTTGTCTAAGTTCCAATATCTTCTGATCGTTTTGTCTTGACTTCGTCTAAGTCCAGAAAACAATATCAAATTGTCTATCTCCATTAGGAGTCAAAAATAAGACGTTAGAATAACATAGAATGTTACACTAATAAAACAATTGAAAATATCTAATAGAAAACATGCTTAAAACTGGCAATAATTATTATATTTCCAAACCGACCGATAATCTGATATTATAGGATATTTAAAAGAATACAATCCCGTATCCGACTTTAGGAAATAACAGAACTTACACGTATCATTCAGAGAACTAAATAAGTGAAAAATAAGTGAACAATATATCGGACAAAATATTAGTAAATAATTTTATTACGTCGGATGAATTAAAACCCATTTTAAAATATGGAAACTCCAAAAAATCTTACGGTCTAGACAAGCCATTCCTGGCATAATATTAAAACATCTAACTTATTCTATAGTTTATGAATTGTGCAAAATATTTAATACTTGGTTAAAAAACAGAACTTTTCCTTGATGTAAAAGGACAGCAAACATTTCAAAGCAAATTTTGCAAAAATTAAAGAAATTGTCATTAACCACAAAGTACAACGACACGTGATGAACAATTGCCTTATCCCGGAAAATCAGTTTAAGTTCCGAAATGGATCTAAAAATTGGAAGAACCTTTCAATAAATATCAATTATTTAATTAGTCAACTAAAAACCACCGTAAAATATTTAGGAATAAAAAGAAATAACATTGGTTTTTACCCTACTTTCAAACACAACTAGAACAGGAAAAAAAAAATGAAACGAATATGTTATAAGTCACTAATTTAACCAGATTTGCCATACGGGAGTCCAATTTGGTTTAACTATAGAAACAGCTATTTATGAAATGGTTAACAAAATTTTAAAGGAAATGCATACGTCACTATATAGAAGGATTCACAGTAATCTAAATACAATTACAAAGAACTATACTTCAAACCAGAAAAAATATGATGACTTAGAAACCGGCCGAATTGACCTACATATGATATAAGTGATAAAACATATAAAGCCGACAACGTTAAATGCAAGCAATTCCTTAGTGTTTGGACCATACCATACAGAGGATAGAATAACTCAAGATAATATCGTTACACAGAGAAAAAAAAATTCCCGGATCAAAAACATTTTTCTTGACAAGAAATGTTACATCCCAGACATAAACTAAATACCGATCAAATATCACATTTATAGAAGATCCACACAAGAAAACAGAAGAAATCGGGCAAAATATTGGTGATTAAACTGGCTACAAATATATCTTTTGGCCACAATTTAGATTAATGCTGTGTGGTTTAATCGACTTTTCAAATTGTTCAAGCTTCCGCTATTGCCTCATAGGTAGTAGCTGAAAAAATATTTTCGGAGTAATTTTTCGGTGACTTTTTACAAAAAGTATAAAATAACTATAATAATTTTAAATTATAAATAAACTATAATACTTTTTGGTTTAAAGTTGAAGCACAGACAACGACTTTTGTCTACTTTTGTGTAGTTCCATCTATTTAGAAATAGCATGAACTCGTTATAATTTAGTTTAGTCAGTTTAGTCGATACAGGCACACATCATTAGTTAAGCACACAGCATAAATAGATCAAAGGCATTTTTAAGTAGGCTAACTTTTTGTGTTATACGTTACAAACAAAATCTGTAAAAAAATATTATTTCAGTTATCTATTAGCAGAAAATCCTCATTACCAACAGCAGAGAAAGCAACAACCGAAATCGGTGTTTTTGTAAAAGTAAAAGATTTTCTGAAAGTATCTTAGAATTAAATCAAGAAGAAATACGAAAAATCCTACGGCAGTCACAAAAGTAAAGATCGACAGTATTAAAATAGAAATTGAACGAACATTAACAATAATTTCAGTCTTCAGATGATTTAAATCGGTAATTTAAACCATTTGGTTTAAGTATTTAAACAATATAAAAAAATTGATTAAAACGGAAGTTAAATGCCAACAAATTGCGAATATTTTAATTTAAATGATTTCTTTGTTCATTTCATTTTTTTTACTACCATGAAACAGGAACTTGAACGAACGAAGTTTTTTTACGATTTTTTTTAAATTTCGATAAAATTTCGACTAAAGGTACATGGCATTTTCGGGAAATTTTTTATGTAAATCCAATTAATGTACTAAAAAGTGGAAAAATTGAGAGAAAAAAAATAATTGGTGGCTGTTGTTATTTTTTAAATATAATTTCTTTTCTTTCAACAAAAATCAGACTAAAGAGTAATATTATTATTAATTATTAAAATTTCTAAAATACGTAAACAAAGATGTTTTGGTGAAACTTATTAAAATAAATACGGAGAAACTAAAAAAAATATTATATATATATATATATATATATATATATATATATATATATATATATATATATATATATATATATAAGCGTGTTTGAAACAAAACTGTATAGTCTAAATTAGCATATACATAAAAATTACTATTCTATTCATTTCGTGTTATTACATAAGAAAGTAATTGCCAGGATGAATATTGCACCAACAAAAAAAAAAGTTAAATTCCAGTACATATATTTAGATTGTACCATAGAAATGTTTTCATATTCTTTATAAAATTTCCCTTAAAAAAAACAACAACTCATCTGGCAAACTAAATTCTAACTAAAAATATTCAGACGAATGATGAACTACACAAACAAATTTATAAAATGATAAGAAATAATTTCTGTGCACTAATTAAATAAATTCATATCACGTTTCAAATATGAAAGCATGAAAATTACTTTACTAATTGTACATTTAAATGCAAAAATCTAATTTTAATTTTGTGCTTGGCTGTGCGTGCGTGTATGCATGGGAAAAAAGATGATGTTTTTTCCGTTCAGATCGTTTGCAATGAAGATATTTCAATTGCATGAGGGTATTGTTTTCGATTGTTATTTTATGTTTATCCAGGAAGAGATACTAATGGTCAACGTTTTTCATGTTAGAATTTCAAGAATTCTGATAGAAACTGAAATATCAGGCAAACTAAATAAAGAACGGGAAACGTAGCACATGGGCATTGCTTATAAAATTTGGTGTTGAAATATTTGCTGCGCATTGGACCAATATTATGTCAATTATGTTTTGTTTATAGTACTGTTTTAATACTGTTATAGTACTGACATAAAATGTTACCAAGTCACACAGCATACTAGATTTAGATCGTTATGTGTGGTCCGAAAACGAAATTTGTTTAAATTTCGTAATTGCTCTCTAAGTAATCCATGATCTTATTTGAATCATATTTCATTAAGAAAGAGAGCTATTAATATTTATTAACCTTTTTTGACGAAAATTTACATTGGGGTTGAAATAGACTTCAGCACTATTAAATTCAAGATTTGCCTCTTAGGGTTATGCAACGCGTTATTTAAATATATATATATATATATATATATATATATATATATATATATATATATATATATATATATATATATATATATATATATATATTATATATATATATATATATATATATATATATATATATATATATATATATATATATATATATATATATATATATATATAGGGTGTCAAAATAATCGGTTGAGATTTGACATATTGGTTATGTTGGTTCTGGCAACACTTATGCCATATTTTTCTTTTAAAGAAACTCAGTATATTATTTCTAGTTGACGAAATGAATCGCTTAACGCTTCAACAAATGTAGGAAATTTACATTGGAAATTTACTTTTAAAACAAAGACAATCAAAAAATCATCTTTTTTAAAACAAATGATAATTTAAGTAATAATATTTATGAAGACCTAGTTTATAGCTCATGTGAACAAAACTCATTTGTTTTATATGAAACGTTTCCATTGAAAATTATAACTTAAGCAATTTTATGGATAAAAAAGTTTCCACATATATTTTTGAAGTGTTCTCTTAGGTTGTAAGTTTAAGGTTTTCTACTGGTATATTCTCGGTTAAACTTAAGCAAGCTGTTTTTATATACCTATTTTTAAAAATGGAAACCACTAAAATTACCACCCTATTTCATTGATTTCTTTTTTTGCTAAAATAATTGAGAAACTAATGCATGCTAGAATTACAAATTTCTTAAATCAAATAAATTTCTTACGCAAGTCACAATTTGGCTTTATGAGAGGTAACTGATTTTTTAAATAAAGGTTTAAAAAGGATCCGTATTAGGGCCTTTATTATTTTTAATTTACAAAAATTTACTCAATTTTTAATGTTTATTTCAGAGCAAACGTAGTTGGTTTTGCTGATGGCTTAGTTTTCATATATAATGATTGAATAAGTAATAATAATAATTTACATTTCCATAATGACCTTGATATACTAAATAATTGGTGCGCTGCTCACTTTATGTTTCTAACCCCTGCGAGATCAAAGCAAGGTTTTACAGTTGCAATGGTAAGACTATCCCAAATCCTAACATACAATATCATGATACATAATGTTTCTAAGTCAACTGGAACAATGCCTGTTATAAAATTGCGTGCGTTAAAACCTATAATTATAATGCTAGAATTCGACCCGTAATTATTGCTCGGAAAAACATTATGAGGATTATGACCAATAAACCAAAATGGATGGAATCGTGGCCATTATTTATGACTTCAAACGTTTTGCCGCTAAGGCATTTATTTGTATTTAAAAAATTGAGAGCATTTTGGCCACGAAAATCTAATATTACAATCAGTTATGGGCTTAGAAATAAATATCATTTACATCTCCAGAAACTTAAGACCACTATTTCAATACTCTTTTTTAATGTAGGGTCCAAAAATGTTTAATAACCTACCCAATGAGTGAAATTAGGAGATTTTCTGATCTCTTCCAAGTTTAGTTTTATTTTGTTTTTATTATTATTTTGGTTAACTAATATTTTATTTTTATTTAATTTTAGATTAAGGCTTATAGTTATTATTAATTTTTAATTTTGATTTTTAATAATATATATATATATATATATATATATATATATATATATATATATATATATATATATATATATATATATATATATATATATATATATATATATATATATAACAAAACATTTGTCTATAAACTCGATCTGTTAGTCTGGTTTGTTACCTAGGTTTGCTTCTGTGAATTAACGAAGAAAAAACTACAAACAACAATAAAGAATGAATGTCCTCCGGTACGGTGAACAATTTCTGATGGCCAGAGAATTGAGTTTTCCTATGTAACGTTTTGTTCAAATCACATGTCATTGTTTTCCTTATCATCTAGCTTAGGCTACTATAAGTTGCTTATCGTCGGTCTGTAGTGCTCGCCGTTAAAGTTTATGGTAATGCCTTCATATAGGTGACTTTCTCGGGACTAGCACTACCTTTTATATTCGTAATCTTGTGCGGACTAACAATGTGACAATGTCACACAACATTTTAACCACTGACTAAATTGAGTACGACAAATAGCAACTAGTTCCGAATTTTGGCGATATTCGTTCTGGCGATTCCGATTTAATTTATCTCTTGCCTCCACACATTTTTTATCATTTCCTCTTCAATTATTTTTTTTAACGTTTTGATTACAAATTTTGATTGACAGATTGCTGAATTTTTACAAAGTGTTAGCATTAAATGCTGCATCATTATGATATAACCTTTAAAGGATTCCCTAATATGAAAATGTTTTTCCAAACATTGTAGATATTTCTGAGGTGTCGTATACTCTGTTTCCACATTCTTTTCTTTCATTCGAGCCATTCGTTTATTATACTCATCTTTTTTTAGTGTATGACCCTGCGGTTGGTTTACAGCAAACTTCTTTTTTGTGCTTGGTTTGTTATCTCCTGCATTGCAGGAACCTATTATATATATTTTCTATGTTGTGTATCATGAGATTCCTATGTGGTGGTCTCCCGTTGCCTTCCACATCATAGTGAAAATTCCAAACCTTTAGATATTTTCCAATGTTATCTATGGTTGAGCCCTTAGATAATGTTGTTCATTTTATGGCATCTTCCCAGTACTGACAGTTGCTGCTTTCCTCTGCCTGGCTCTTCCACCTCATCTACCGTTGGGACACTGGGTCCTCTTCCACCTTCAGAATCAACCCCTCTTCCCTGTAGCTTTAGGTGAAATAAATTAAATTAATTTATATATATATATATATATATATATATATATATATATATATATAAATATATATATATATATATATATATATATATATATATATATATATATATATATATATATATATAATATTTATTTTTTAAATGCGAAAATTTTTACGTCTTGCTTCATTAGCTGCTAGGATTAGCTGTTAGATGAATCGTCCCATATAATATATAGTATAATACATTTCCATTGCATCTGTGAGGTAGATTTGTGATGTGATTATACCTTCTATAGTAGTATTTGTATTTATATTTGTATTTGTAAAATTGCTTATTGCTAAGAATGTTATTATACCATCTTGTTACTAAAATCCTGCTATGGTGCTGATGTTAGTAGTTTTTTCAACTGTTAGTTCATACGTGTTTATAAGAGAGTATATTTCATCTATTATGTTTTCGTCATCTGCTTTAATTTTTTCAAAAGTTTCTTATAGTTTTGAAATATCACTTAAGGTTGTCTATTCATCCCAATTGCTTACTAGCTTTGCGATACCAGCACTCCGAAAATATTAAAACATCTTGAAATCATAGATTTTTCGATTATGGGCCAGGTCAACGTTATAAGTTTTTATATGTTTATTTTGGTCTATAAAAAAATCGATGAATAAAAATACCCCCTATCATTCCAGTTAGTAAGCCGTTTACTAATGGCTTTAAAAGGGATAAATTCTTAAGTTTCGTAAAAATAAAACCAAATTTTACAGGAATTTCGTAAAAACTCTAAACTACCCATTCTGTAATTTTCTACAATTTTTGTGGCATTTGGATTTTGGTAAAAATACACAGTTTGCATATGGCTTACCATCCTAAAGGTACAGTTCTGTTTTATTGACTTAAATATTGGATGATTTGTCCCATATTATAAAATATTTCCATTGTACTTGTGGGACTGACTTACCTGATTATACCTTCTATAGTAGTATTTGTATTATTAGTAAATCAAAATTGCTTATCGCTAAGGATGTTAGAGAAAAAAATGATAGTTTTGAAATCGGATCCCTAAAGTGAAGAGGACTAACAAAGTATGAGCTCCATTTACGAAAAAATATATAGAATGTAAGGAGGCACTTTGCAGAGGAAAAATTAAGATTACACACGTCGGAGACTGCGCAGTTTTTATGTTATCTGAAAGACTAATGCAATGTCTGTATTTAAAGTATTGACGAGCGGTCAACCCAACAAAGATTAAGAGTAGAATGTTGTAATGTGCTCAAATCTTGATAAATTATAATATACATATCGAGTTATACAATTAAAACAACTTGTAGTCTTCTTTTGGAACCATAATCCAATTGGTAAATCTTGTTGAACTGACGGTATAGGATGTTATCCTCCATCTACAATTTCTTCCATCAAATGAGTGATTTTCTCCAATATTATGTAAGATAGTAATTCATTTAAAGCAAATGATAGCTTTGCAAAAATATTATGGTTATAACTCACCACCAGGACGGTGATTGCTTAGCGTCCAGAATACTTCGGCTAGTAATAGTTTGGTAGTTTATTTTACCATCTTTGATTATGAGACCTTCACACTTTTAGACTTTGATACTTATATGAAGAAAGATTTTATAAAGATACATTAGTGTCAGAAGTAAATATAACTATACTTTTGTAAGTCAGTCAGGTTTTTGCTAGCAAAAATTTTACATAATTTGTTTATTGATACCATCAACTATATATAATTTATGTTTCAACCCTTAAAGTTTTTTACTTTGATATTTTGATATTATGTTACGCATTTTAGTTGTTCGGAATTTCGGTGGTTTATTTGACGTTAACACCCAGAAAACAAAGTATTCTCAGTAACCATTATAAATAAATCACATACAAATTATTTATAAGCTAATAAGTATCAATGCCAATTTAATTTAGTTATAAATGAAACCTAAACCTCCCTAAAAGCCAGATTAGTCAAAATCAATTTCTAACACGGTAAAATCAAATCATTTTGGATATGCCCAGTACTACAATTAGTTTTTGTAATAGAAAATAATTTAAATTCAAATCAGACCACTCCCCGAAAAAGGTAATTTAAATCGAAAAACTCTTAGCACAAATCCGCTTAAAAAATTTAAACCATTATATTAAACTAACTATATAACGAATATTATATTTTTGTATCCATTAGACCTATGAATATATAGTGAAAGTATTGTATCGATATAGCTATGTACAATGTACATCCATGCATATGTATGTCTATATATGAAGGGATACATAGTTTTGTAATTGAAAATAGTTTTTTTTGTTATGTTTTTAGCAGAAAGTGATATAATTGAATTTAACAAAAACAACAACAAAAAAATTGTGTTAAAAATTTCATTCCTTTTCAATCAGCAATTACAATTATTATTTTAAATTTAAAACTATCAAAAAATAAAAAAAAATTAACACTTTGGATACCATAACAAAGCAATATAAAAACAGTATCGCCTACTAAAAACTACTTTAAGGGCTAACTGTGTTAAAATGGCTTTAAAAAAATTTACCAATTTTTTTTAAACTTGCCAATCGGATTTAATCAATGAATTTGGTTATACTACTCGTACTATGAATTGATGCTGCCTGTATACATTGTAGCATTGGGAAGTTCTATTCAACAAAATCTATAATGAAATATTTTTTTTCTGTATATACATTTTTCAATTTTTCTTTTGTTTTTTAATTACCGAAAACACACAAATTGAATGGTTGCTTTCTGACGATACCTTTAGATGCATTCAATACTATGCTTTTCATGTTGATCAAATTTTAATTAAATGAAAGTAATCTGTGTACTATATAGATTCTTGTGGCTTCGAGTGTATTAATATTTAATTAAAACCGAAAATGAAACAATGAAGGGTAGGAAAAACGGAAGAAAATTTACGTTTTCATCTATATAAATAAAGCCACCCTTCTTATACTTTAACAAAAAGTTTTGATTTTCCTTTTTTTTATTTATTTACTATCAGTTATACGTATAGTCTTTAATTTAGTTCTTTGAGAGTGTATGTGTCTGTGTGTATTAATTTCATATTTTATGTTTCATTGGCCACCCTTCGACGAGATACACATAGTATATAAATTATGATATTGCACAGTTTGTTTTGACGTAATTACTGTGCAAATACTTACATAATATTTGAAGTAAAGCATTTAATTTTTTTGTTTGTATATATAGCAGGCGAGTGTATAGTGTTGCCATAAACGAAACAACCAAAAAAAACAAAAAAAAAAAAAAAATGATCGAAAAACATTGTAGCCATGATATAAATAAATAAATATAAAATTGATTAGTTTTTCCTTCATTTTACCAGGTTTTGAAAAATGTTGTGTCACACCTACATTTTGTTATCTTTCGTCGTTTTTCTCTATTTATTGTAGAGCTCGAATGAAAAATGCATTTTTCCATTTTGTGTTTGTACAATGTTATTGCTCTATATGTTTATATTGGTGTAGTGTTTGAATGTGTGTGTGTGTATCAATATAATTGATGGAAAAAGTTTTATTTTTTTGTCTTTTTTTCCTTTCTGGGTCCTCTTTTATATAACTTGGTGTTAAGAGATTTTGTAGATATATGTTGGTACTTTGATGAGTTTATTCCAAAATGGTTGGACTGTCAGACATATCTGTTGTTTTCTATTATTTATGATATTTTGTAAACCAGACAATGAAGGATATTTATGGTATGTAAAACTCGATGTTAGGTATGACATTTCAATAAATCACCTAAGATATTTTGTTTTAAATTTAGATTTAAAAATGTTGATGTTAGTTGAGATTTTTGGTTATATGTTATATAGAATATTTTTGCTAAATCAGTTAATTGTTAAAGAATATTAACGGATTTAAGCGGAATTGTCTAAATATTCTGATGTTGAAATAACAAAAGTAGATTTCTCATTTTAATGCAAAAATTCGAATAGACAACATTAACGATAATCGGTAGAAATTAGTTGGATGTTGTCTGAAATAACAATAAATAAAGACTTTTGTATCACAAATCAGCTGTTTGTAGGAGGAAAAAGGTTGCATCAGAAAATTCCTCACATTTTTGCATGAGACGTACTCGACTACCAGGGATACAATTGAAAACTGTGAACTTAGTGATTATATATGGCGTTGAAGAACGCTGTCAATTTAATTTACAAATGTACCAACAAAACTCAACAAAGGTGAAATGCATGTACGGCGTTCAGCGCTTCAAGTAAAGAAGGTGGCAAGGAATCACGACAAAGACAAAGCTGCAGTAATACCATTTGGCTTTGAAACCCACCACAAATCATGTGCCGACTTCTTGCACAAATAAAAATTATTTGTCCCAGCTATGTGTTCTATGATTTTTGATTCTAGGATTTGTTATGGTAAGGCTTTTTATTCTAAGATTTTTATCCTGGATTTTTTGCCTCAACAGTTGTTATCCCAGGGTTTTTTTCTACAAATTTTTATCATGAATTTTTTATTTTGTATTTTTATCATCGACTTTTTATGTAGAAGTTTTTATTATTTCATTACTTTTGATCCAAGGATTTTTCACCTAGAAGATTTTTCCCGGATTTTAATCTTAGGATTTTTAAGACGTATTTTTTTGCGCGGTCCTAGGATATTTATTTTAGAATTTATTATCTAAATTTTTGTATTCTAGGATTTTAATCTTAGGATTTTTATCCAATCCTGGATTTTTCTTCGCGATACTCTGAAGACCTTTGTCCTTTATAGAAAATAACTTATAGCTTATTAATTGTCTGTTCAGCAATTTATTTTCTCAGTGCAGCGCCCGTAACGAATTATTTACGCCGCTCCTAGGTTCGACTGGTAGTGAAACATATTTGTTGATCCCGCGCATACGTCCAATATAGTTTTACTAAAAATTTTCTGATAAGTGGTTTTCTATAAAGCTTTTCGAAGAACTGCGAGGATAAATCCATGTTAAAAAACTTCGGATAAAAAAGCCTGAGATAAAAATCCTAGAAGAAAAAATTTTATATAAATAATCTTAGAATAAATTTCCTAGAATTAAAAATCCTAGGATAAAAATTAACGGAATCAAAAATTCTAGATACCAAACAATTGGCGCAGTGGTTAAAGCTGCGGTATTTGGGACAGGAGGAACCGGGTTCGAATCCCAACGGGGGAGGGTTGCAAAAGGGATTTTTCATCACCTGATCGGTAATGACGATGAACACAACTATGACCCCCTGTTGGAGTACAGAATCCATGGGCCGAACCATCGTCCATGTCAGTACAGACTGGCTGGAGCAATGCAATGTGCAGATGGATTTAAAATCGAACCTGTATTCCTGCGTCCTTGATTTGGTTGGTGACGGCGAAAGGTAGGACGTTAAAAATTAACCGCGAAAGAGTTGGGAGAGCTTCGGCCCCAGAAAAGATTGGAGGGTTTAAACACAAATAAATAATAAAAATTCTAGATAAAAAATCTTATAAAAAACACTGGGATAAAAAATGTTAGGATACAAAATAAAATAAAAAACTGCGGGATTAAAAATCTAATATAAAAATCCTAGGTTAAAATCTCCTTTGATAGAAAATCCTAGAATCAAAAATTATGGACAAAAAAACGGGATTAAAAAACTTAGGGTACAAAATCCGAGATAAAAATCTTATGATACAAACTTCTAGGCCAAAAAATGCTATGCAAGAAAATCCTAGGGTAAAAAGCTCCTAGAATAAAAATTCTAGGATAAAAATCTAAGCATAAAAAATCAAATGATAAAACTCCCTAGGATGAAAATCGTAGAATACAAAATCCTACGAGCCCGTGAAGTTATCAAAGCCTTTAGCCTCATCAATTCTACATTTTTTAAATGGTTGTAAAATTTAGTTTTTGGTAATAAAATTTTGTGCAAAAATAATAATTTTTTTTGTGCACAAATAATATTATTTTTTTTTGTGCAAGAATAGTATTTTTTTAATGTAAGGTTAAATAATAGACTTTTTTTACAATTAAACCATGTCATCCAGCTGGATTTAATATTGAGGATAACATTAAAAATAAATATTAAAATTTATAGATTAAAAGTAACGATAACAACGCCGCAAACATGTCAGGAAAATATAATGGTTTGAAAGCAAAATTTGAACGCAAATTTCCCATCGCACTTTCTGTGCCTTGTGCAAAGTAACTTTTTGATTTAATCAAAAATTGTACTGTTTTCTTCGCAACACATTGTTGGCCTGTCTTCAAATCTCACCTACCACACCAAAAATGATAAATTATTGTAAAGTGTTAGTGACACAAAATGGTCCGCAATGAAATGAATTTTAATTAAAGAAGCAACCTAATTTACTTCTGTCCGATAATTTTTAAATATTGACATTGAACGTTAAAGATATGACATGTCATAGCAAAAGTCAAACTCATTATTTTCCATATTACATCCCGATGATAAACGTAGTTATTGCTAATTTTTGGTACGACAAATATTTTTTGATAAAAAAATCAACAATACCGAACTGAGACCCGCCATAATTTAATATATGACACTCGCTCACGTTTAAGGGTACGATGTTAAAGATTATAACTTGGAACGTGCCGAGAGTATTGCATAAGACTCGTTACTCTCTGTTTCAAACTGACCATGAGTTAATTTTTAACCGAAGAGCACTATTTGGGAAAATGAGAGCGATTTTTAAATTTGACAGTTCCGGAACGTAAAATCATTTACAGGAGAGAAAAGATTATGTTTCAATTGCTTGTCGCCAACGAATCAGTCTGTGGTATGCAAATCTAGATACAAGTGCCATAAATGTAATAGAAAACACCATGTAGCTTTACATTCTGAGGAAGAAACAAGCTTGAAAGATGAGAAGTAGCGATGTTGAATTAGCGGAAAAATCCCAAAATTACAAAAATGCAGAATGCTTCTTGATTCTGGATCGTAGGCTTCCTTCATAACAATGCTACATGCATGCAGCAACTAAACTTATCCCGCTCAAATGCAAATGTATGCTTTACAGGTTTAGTATCTAAACAGCTACTAGAGAGGAAATTCAAATTGATGTTTTTGATCGCAGGCTTCTAAGTTTCGGATTAAAATTCCAAGATACAAGTTTGTTGAAAGACTTAAAATCAACTGATCCTCAATGTGCAACAAAGTTGGGTTTATTGATATTTTGATTGGTGTTTATAGTTTTTTCAGTATATTTCAAGATGAACGACTCACTAATTCTGATAGTTATATAGTTGTTAAGCGTACATTTGATTGGGTTTAGTCGGTCAACCTATATCGCCAGAAAGGTTGGATTCATTGACTTACATGGCACTTAGTCTACGATTAGATATGGACGTTAAAAAAACGTTAAGGAAGTTTTGGGAGATTGAAGGGACACCATTGATCGAAGAGCTTTCACCTCTAAATAAAAATGTGAAGAGCAATAATTTCAGACTAATACGGATGGGAGGTATGCAAATCAACTTCCTTTTATGAGCAATTCCCGAAAAGTAGTGAATTTATTAATTGGTGCCATCCAGGTTTTTCTAACTATTGAACGTAAACTAGCGAAACAACAACAACATTTTATCGCAAAATTCAAGAAATATGCGAGTATGGGCGAGTATCAAGGCGGTTTCAATTAGGAAATGTTACACAAGCGCTACAAATCTTTGTGACGAGCTAAATGGGGAAATGATTTCCGATATATGTAAAGTGACGATACATTATCAGTTAAAATCTTCGGTCTGTAGTGGTATACGATCGATGATCACATTTAAAGTAAAGCCAGAAAAGAGTGGGCAAATTACCAAAAGAAAGGTCATTTCCGAAACATCCAGAGTTTTGATTCGCTTGGTTTTTGGCCCTTTTAATTGTTACATTAAAACTATGGTTTCAAAGGTTGGGCACATGTAAAATCCGCGAACAACCGTTCAAACCATGGATCAAGAGGAATATATCCAAGTCAATTATAGTAAGTTTGTGGCAATGGTGGCTTGGTCCCGAATGGTTGCAACAACCAGAACATATGTGTCAATTCGTCTTGCAGGCAGCGTTAGACGACGATTGGTTAGAAACAATATTTACAAGAAGATCAACGGTCGATACATAAAATTGTAGCTTATGTAAAACAATTAATTGGAACTTGAAAAAGTGAGATAGAACTAATAGATAATCCAGGTGAAGTATTTTGTGCAATTATTCCGATGATATCAATAATTTGCGAAGACCGAAGATGGTAAATAATTCATCTGACATATTGCGAGTTAGGGGTTAGTTGAAAAACGCTGACTGTGACTTCGATAATACGCATCCTGCAATCCTAACTGAGGGAAATATGTGAACACATTTTTGAAATTTTCACTCCGGCCTAACCTCGACTAATAACATAATTAAGCAGAAATATAGGATCATTTATGAGCACTAGAATCAGAGCCATACTAAATAATTGTGTAATATCTGTCAAATAGTACTCAGTTGAAGAGCAACCTACTTCCAAAGAGGGTAACACAAAGTTGGCCATTTTAAAAATTACGGAGTAGATTTTGCATGTCCGATCTACTTTGCATTAAGGAAAGGAAGATAAGGGACAAATTCAACAAATTCAAAAGCTTTATTTGCGTATATGTCTGTCTCTCAGTAAAGGCTTTACATATTGAGCCTGCGACTGATTTAATAGTGAAGCCATCTTAAAGGCACTTCGTCTACAAAATACCTAAAAAATATCTACAGCGACAGTAAAACCAATTTTGTGGGAGCGCTTCTCCTCATTCTACTGGGTTATGAAAATATGCAGTTAAACCCATTAAAATATTTCTTTTGAAATCAACGAACAATGTCATTTTAATAATCGGAGGTAAGGCAAAGTTGTTATGCCAAAGGGAAAATTTATTGAACTTGATACCGCTTTGCATAATATCCAGTGCCAATGACTACGAAGTGCACACTTCAGTTAATTTTTTTAGTACTTTGAATGAGTCATCCACAGAAACAGACATAACACAATCAGATTCCACATTATCACGTTGGCAAAGAATTCAAATAGTCCAAATATCCAAATCCAATTATTCTGGATAAAATATTACAAAGACTATCAGAAAAGTACGATATTAATGGCAAAAATCTGTATAAGATGTCTAAATTGGTGATGTTTAATTCTCATCAAAATATACTATACGTTAGAGAGCCAATGGCACCTCGGACGGATAGAACAAACTAATCCTAAGAATGACAATTTGGTGAGAGTCGTAACAATCAAAACCTCAAGTATTACACTACAACGTCTTTTGGATAATATATGTAGACTTGAGCTTTGAGGACTTATTGGTCATAAAACGGTTAATTTAATTGATTTGTAATTTTTAATCAATTTGGTTAAAATCTAATTTGTATTAATTTTAAAGTTTTGAGACAAATAAAATGTATTTAAATAAAATTTTGGCGATTGCATGACGTTTGGTCATAAAACGGTTTATTCCATTGATTTGTAATGTTAAATCAATTATTTTAAAATCTAATTTATATTAATTTTAAATTTTGTGCCAAATAAAGTGTATATAAATTTGATTTTTGGTATTTTAATGACGTATTGGTCATAAAACGGTCAATTCACTAGAACATTTCATGAAAATATTCACGTTTGGCATCCCAGGAATGATTGAAATAAAAGATTGCTCTCCGCAAATATTTATATAAATAGACCAAAATTAAATTAAAAATTCCACTTAGCCCAAACTGACCCCAATTAATAAATTACAGATTCTAAGAAAACCAAATTTATGCACCTCAGACACGTTTATGTCGCGCCACACCATCAACTTGAGCAATCTTCATATTATATAGAAACGTTTATTTATATGTCTCATTCGGGCTATTCAACTCGTTCTTTTGTACTTTCAACCCCATAAATCATGATATACTTCAGACAATTAGTATTCGAATGATCATATCGACTATGTATACACTATACATCACTGTTATAATACAACAAGCTAAAATAATAAATTTCGATACGAAACTTTTCTAATTACAGTGAATACAGTTTTGAAATATGATGAAGATGTGTTTTAAGGATATAATGACACAAATTAATGATATTTCCTTTTTTAATTTTTTTTTTGTATTTTTATCGGAAACCATTTTCATTTATTAACAGTATTAAAAAGTTTTTCCTATAGAATGTTTTGTTTTGTTTTTTATGAGCTTTTTTATGTGCTTTTTGGTTATATGGCAAACAGTATTTTATTACAGTATAAGAAATTGGTTTCTGTTATAAAACAATATATTTTGCTTTACTATATATTTGTCCTTTATTTACAGTATGGCTCATAGAATATTTTTATAATGTAACAAGATGTCATCGTTTTGATTTTTCTTGAAAATATAATACCTACGACATGCCTCAACGTCTACAATTTTAAATCAGACATCTAAGAAAATTGTTCACAGCAGGATAGCAATAATTTTATAAAACAGACCGTTTAAACACGTTTGACACCATTGAACGAGAATAAATTGGGGTCCTTATATTTAGTGAACAGGAAGGCAAAGACCAAATATCGTCGGTTATATTATGCATGGCTAAAAGAATTGACAGATAACCAATTTTTAGGAGATCATAAAGTCAAAAGCAGCAGGTTATATGGATCCAACAATCTTCGTCACGTACAGGATACCATGGAAATTCGGACACAAGCAGTTAAAGTAACACCAACCTAACCTTAAATGTTTGTTATTTCCAGTATCACGACCACGTATACACTAAACCCAATACGCCTACAACTGAAGACAACAATTAAATCCCCTGAATGATTACAACACCTGATCGTTATTCCATACTTTATTGTCAAAATTATTTTAAGCACGAACATTGCTTCAAAATTGTCTATAGAATTGATTCCATCAGAGTTTCTTCTCATCGCAGTTGTTGATAAATTCATTCACATAATAGCATCTATAACTCCATCTAAATTCCGTAAAATCACACGTCTGCCACAAGTTTGTGTCACGCCACATTGTCTAAATCGACAATGTTTTAGTGGCAAGTGAGCCCAAGCAGGAACATGTAAATCGTCTTAGCCATGTTTTAAAAAAGGTTAACCCCATTACAATATCAAATAAAGATAGCGAAATGTGTGTCATATCCAAAGAGGGTATATATAAATCACCACAGTGGGTAGCAGTTAAAACAGAGTTCCTATTTTTGTAAAACTATTCAGAAATTCTTCGGAACAGTGATTATAAGCAGTATTCCTATAACTTAAACACGGTCAAACCAAGGCTCTTAGAAGGTAAAATATGTTTTAAGTCAGCATCCGACACAATACAGGTAGACCACCTAAATTACAGAGATTTTTATTAAGGATAATCTAATGAATCTGTTCAATTTGCTGGTTGCAAATATTATTGGGGAATCTTTTCCGGAAGCCATCAATTATACTTTATCCAACCATAATGATTTATCATGTTTAATTCACTTTGCGATATATCACACACCTTGTGTTTGCAGTTTACGGGAGCTTTCATCCTTGATACGTTTTATACTTATGTTCAATTTAATTTTGCACAAAGGCAATTTTCTCTAAGATTTCAACACATTTTTATTGATTTAATTGGTTACTAATGCCATCCAATGGAAATAAATAATTATTTACAAACTTTTTCATCAGCTTACCCCATTCCAGGAATGACATTTGTCATAGAGTTGCTAGGTCGACGAGCAATTTATATTAATGTTTGAGATACCCGCCGAAGCTTTTCCAAGTTAAACAAAGTTCTGGGACAAATCAAATTTGAACTTCATTGTACCTTCCACAAGCAAATAATGGAATAATACGAAGAATTGGGGTTTTAGTGATTACTTCTTAAAAAAAGCTCCATACAAAAATGCAAAATTTGATTACTTCGGTACTCATAAAAATCACCATATTTTGCAATCCTTCAAATTTATAAAATTTCGAGTATATTTTTGTATGTTGAACAAATACGAGCAGGCGTAATTTCATCCTACAAAATACCATATAAAGTTCTCCGCAAGTTATAGAGAGCATGTGGATAACAGCATTAATCGATTTGCAAAATAACTAGAGAAAAAATTTAATATTTGACATTTCTCAAATAAAATCATAATGGATTCGAGATATTTTGTAGAGTCACTATCGTGCGGTCATCGGTAAGATGTTCAATATTATAGGAGCAAATTTTTTTAATGAAATTTAGTTTATTAGTAGCAAGAGAAATTATTTATCTGAGCAATTACAGTAACTGTTAGTATTCCAACACCAAAAAATGACGTAGTGAAAATTGGATTTTAAAAGTTGAAGTACAATTCCCTTTCTGTTGTTTTTAATTTATTTTATTCTAATCAATTTTAAAAATTATTGGTCTGGAATTTTTGTCTTTTGATTTCTTTTCATTTGAGGGGTCACAACCTATATAAAACAACTACAAATTAGCTTGATACACAAATCTACATCTTTTTCCCACCAGTAAATGATATTATATTCCTTATATTGAATAAAGTATGTACTTCCATGCTCTGCGGATCACACTTTAGTTATACAAATTATAAGGATAACTTGTGTATGTATATTTACTTATACATATACACACATAAAATGTATATACAGCATAGTTTAATATATAATAAATAGAAGTGTATTAATAGCTCATCTGTTATATTTTATTCGTAATAGTGGTGTAGTGTAGCCTCATATATTACATAAACATCGTCGTCTATAATTTTATCAGTCCAAAGACAAAAGAAACAAAGACTTGGTTTCATTGTTATGATGGTAAAAAACGAGATCGATGTGCAAAAAAACACACACATGGACGTTCAATAAATTTGATTGATGATGTGTGATTTTAAGGATTCCAAAAGTCATTAAAAAATAAACGTTTGCCATAATATTGGCTTGTCTCAACCGATAAAGAATTAACCAATTCCAATCATATCTAAATGGGAAAACACTTTGAAATTACCAAATGGAATCACTTTACTAAATTAGTTGAAATTAAGCAAGTGATCCGACAAGAATATATTTATGCTGTTTTGTACTCTGATTTTATTTAAATACCCATTTTGTGATAAATGATTTTTTATTTTGTTGTTTTTTCGGAAAAATCGTTTTTCGTTTTGTTGCTGTATAAATATTTTGTTTGATTCATTCGGGAACACATTTTTGTGGTTTTAGTTTACTTTACACATTTTGTTTGGATTCCCATTACAACTTTTCTGTAGCATGAAATAAATAAAACCCCAACATAAATATTTTCATTTAATTCTCATCATTTTGGCGAAAAACCGAAATAAAAACAAAAAAAAAATATTTGTGGTTATTTTTTAAGTTTTCCTGGATTTTTTGTTTTGTTATTTAATACCGCATGAAAAATAAACTAGCGTACAACCGGGAGATGGAAGTAGTTGATTTAAGGAAACAACAACATTTTTATAGTAAAAAATTATAGTGAAAAATAGAAAATTTTTAGTTTATATAACCTACAAATATATTTAAAAATTTTGTGCTCTAGTAAGTTTGCTCAGAATTGGAACACTACCTGTATACTTAAAAAAAAAAACAACATCATCATAGTACTATACATAGTGGAACAAGTGAATGGTGAAGAATAGAATGACACGTTTCCAAAATTCACCACCAGGTACCAAAATGATTATGTGAAAAGAGTTACTGATTTTTTGGCATAATGACGAATGGAGTTTTCATGGCACAGGCATCTTTTGATTTTTTTACCACATGGATATTTTTAAGCACATATATCTTTCGGAGTACATGCATTTTTTATGCACATGGATTGGGACTAGATTGGATTAGAACTAGCAGATCTCCCTTTAAGGCCACTATGATTTTTCGCACTGTTCCACGTATCTTTCAATTGTGGTAGCCTTTAATCATTAGAGATCGGGAGTGGTCCTATTACATCCAAATAGGATCGGCGGTTGAATTAAAGTTACCTAAGTTTGATTTAGAGAAGAATCCAATTTTAGCTATTTTATTGGCTAAACAAACCTGAGCCAGGGTTCAAACATCTTTTTTAATGATGACCATACGATATTGTCTTTAAATAATTTAACTGTTGTCTTTACACCTGGATGATACACCTGGATGTTTTGATAAAATGTTTAGATTTTACTAATTAAAACCAAATATTTTTTAATTGGAACCAAATGATCCAGGTAACTATTTAAATTTCAATAAATACAAATGTCTAAGTTTAATTGGTGAGGCTTCTTCAGGAATTGGTTTAAATGAGTATATTTTTGCTGAGGTAAATCTTAAGTAATAAAAACCAAATGTTTACTAAAAACCATCGACGAAGGAGCAAACCACCGTATCAGCAACATCAACTATTATATCTAAAGGTGTTGACGCATTAAAGAATGTGCTTGGACAGTAGCATTACATAATTTGGTCCTACAATCATGAAATGCCTTCCTGAATGCACATCCGGAAATACGTAAGTCAAAGAACTGCGGAACTCAAAATAAAATTAACAAAACATGGCAATTTTGGTTTTGAAACACCGTAGTTGGTCAGTGCATCGAGGCATTTTCGGTGCAGAAAAACATCCTGTTGTACAATCTGCAAACTTTTACAATCTACATACAAGCAACTTTAACCTCTCGAACAAGATGCCTAGCCGCTGAAGTTCCAAACAGTGATCATGATAAGGAAGAAAAGCTTATTGTTCATCCTTTATATGCACTAAGTGGCGAAGTAAAAATCACCGTGACAAAAATTTTCATGTCGTCCACGAAATGTAGGCATTTAGTGAATTTGAAACAACCAACCATCGACGTTTCAGTAAAGTTTACGCCTCATTGCCAGCACACCAGACAGATCAATCATATAGTAACCAACAGTCAGCATAATAGTTTTTGTTTTATTCCAGTGAATGCCGATTTAAATGATATTTTAAATTATAGCCATTTTATAATTTGTTCTGATTTGAACTTCAATATTATGGATGCCTCCCACAAAATTTCATAGTCTGCTGAAAGTTAATCACTAAGTTCCTGTTCAATATTCAACTACCTTTGAGCATGCTTGGCTTGATTAGATATTTCAGATCATGACTTTCTTTTTTTATCTTATAAAGCCCAATATAAGCAAAGAATTGTTGAATACAAACATATTTTTGATTTCAGCCATTTGGACACTGAACTGATCATGCGCTTTTTCTTTGATGTTGATTGGAGTTTCTTGAATTTATCAGTTATTTTATGACCCCTCAATCATTAACAGCCATCTATGCAATAGACCATCAGTGTACGTTGTGTTGTTCTTCCACTTCCCTGAATTGACAGCCTACACATAGTATGAAACCAATTTATCTGGCTTTTAATTCTGTAAACGAATTAGTTCAATTTAAATCAAAGCGGTGTATCTCGTGATACCCAATTCATCTGGCCGTGATAGAATGAATTTAATTTTTTTAAAGCACATTTTACCTCATGTTGTATCACAGGTGATTTACTTAATTAATAATTGTATTATGCGCTCCGAATTTCCAGGTATATGAAAGATAAACATAGTTGTCCCAATCAAGAAAAAAAGTCAATGAATCTTTTGATAATTCAGGCCAATCAGCTTGGTTTCAAATTTATCGGAAGTCTTTGAAATAATTCTTCGGGGCCAAATTAGTCAACATATGGATAAATTTAACTACTTAAATCAGTTTCAATCTAGATTTCGTAATAACCATAGCTTTGTTTGCACGTTGTCGATGATCTGACACTTCATCTTGATAAAAACAACTCCTTCGTTGCTCTAATTTTGCTTGATTTTTCCAAACCGTTTGATTTTTTTAATTATTTTTTATTGCTGCAAAAGTTAATGTTTTTCTTTAGCATTATATTGCATTGCTGTTTCAGCATTATTACGAATAAAACACACAATAAAAAGAAGAGAAAAATAGATTGAGATTTTGTCAATCAGCATCTCTAAAATGCCAGATTAGTCTGGATGTACGTGTAATGAGCTCCGAAGTAGGTGGAGCAATTGAAAATTTTACTGGAACCAATGAATGATCAGAAAAACCTAGTAGAGCATTAACATTAATAGAATATTTGTCAGGCATGGTAGTCAAAAATAAGTCCAACAATTGAGGTGAATGATCTAATATGTCAGGGCGCCGAGTTGGTTTATCTACAAGTTGGACAAGTTGAATCCCCGTAAATAATTCAACATATTCACCTGTTTGATCTCTTGCTTGAGAAAATCCCAGCCAAGTGTCATTATGAATATTAAAATCCACCAAGACAATTACTTCAGACATTGGAGAGATCTGAAAAATCATAACAATGGAATTTGCAAATATATCAATCTCGTGACATGTCTCTGCATGTGGTAGATTTGGACTACGGTACAGAGAACAGATAAAAATAGAGTGAGATTGGAATTTTATTTCAAACCACAAAGTATTAAACACAAAATTGGAACTAGGTAAAATAAATTTGGGTACATTAAAGTCGAAATCATGGTTTGGTTTACTCCAGGTAAATTAAAATGGAACTGATATTAGATTCAAATCCCCGAATATTTGTAAAATGATTTTCAAAATTAAAATTCATTTTATAAACGAAAAATAAATCAAAACAGAATGACGCAAACAACGTAAACAATGAAACCAATTTTAGGAACCGATTGAAAATACAGCCCTTCCGCAGCCGAATTCACTTAGACCATCTAATTGAATACCGCTACAAAGATCACCGAGTCAGTCCACCAAAATAATATAAATAAAAAAAATAAAACAACAAATTGATTGACTTTATCAAAGGCATTGGCGTAGTACTGCAAAAAGAAATCAAAATAGTAACTGTTGATCTACTTGATTAAAAACCATATGATGGCACTGATAAATGGGCGGATATATAGATGAAAAAAAATCCTTGCTACCATGTATTCAAAAAGTTTAGGCAGGACTAACAAAATTGCAATATCACGGTAGTTATCCAATGTCGAACCTCCTCCACCAAAAAGTATATATTGCTAGAATTTGGCAAACATATTTCATATTATTTCCGATGGAGAGCTGGTATTTAAGCTCTTAAAGATCACATAGATGGGACAGAAACTGGCCATTTGGCATTATAATGAACCTCTAAAACAACTTCGGATTACATAAAAGTCCTCTTCAATACTCAAAATTAATTTATTATATAAGGATCAATTTAAGTTCTTGAACTATTTACAAGCACGATCAAAATGGCTCGCGGAAGCGCACTGGTATTCATGTTCAATTAAACATATCTTTTGATAATAGTTTTGAGCACCATATAGAACAATACGACTGCATCATTTGGATTTACTTTGCGATTTACCAAATCTCAGTCAAAAAAGTTCAAAAACTCGTAGAGGAAGGGTTGGCAACACTGAAAGAACACAGTGAGTACGATATTGGCGATAAATTCTCAAAGTATTCGCTGGGTAAGGCTGTCTACTTGAAGTTACATCCACACATGTTACTGTTACAATGTCATGTAACAGTGATCACCCTTTCGGTTCCATTTAACAGTTGCTGCATTATAGATGCCAAATCTAGTATTGACGAAGTCAATTATAGCAGTTTCCTCAACACTTGAGTATGATTGTGATAGATGAATCTAAAATTTCGGTATAATGGTACAAATGGAAGTTGGTAAACTTGATGATGGTTTAGTATAGATAAAAAATTACTCTAGCCAATTAGTTAAGTAAACTTTAACCTAAAGCACCTACCGCATGAGTTTTAATATGCTTCTTTTAAAATGTCACATTTAAGATTTACCATCGAAAATTTGGGAATGTCGGTGTTGCGGAACGTTCCCTAATTTTTAATTCTAAATACAAAAAAAGAATTTCAGGTATGGTTTGCGAGAAATAAACACTAAAACCCGAGATTCACCCATTCGTCGTGGTCAAACGGTTTAGGCAGCTAAGCCATCTTTATAAATAATAAATTACGATTATATGTTAGACCCACATTATATGTATAGGTAAAGTAAATTTTAAAATAAAATCCAACTAAAAACATGCAATCCAGATCTGTGTGTAATACACTTAATCTTTAAATGTGAAAACCCCTTAAATCGTTGTTGTTGTTGCTGTAGTATACCCATTATTCCGTTAATGCACAGTGCAAATAAAATGCCACATATTAACAGATTGAAACAATATCGAACAAAAAAAAGTTTAAATTGAATTCAATTTATAGATAAAATCCCATTTAAATAGTTGTTACAATTTATTTATATACGGAAATGTTATAAGCATTTTCCTTTCGATATTTTCTTTATTATTGCTGTTGTTGTTATTATTTTTATTATTATTATTGGGGGGATACAACAATAACAAGTAACATAAACATTGAAAATGTACAAGGATTTAAATCTCAAGAGAGTTCTTCCTTTGGTTTTGTCTTAAGATGAATGTTTGCAAATGTATATATATTTATATATGTATATATATATATATATATATATTTATATATATATATATATATATATATATATATATATATATATATATATATATATATATATATATATATCCATTTAAAAAGGAGCGAACATGTTATTTGATTATAAAGCATTCAGCATTTGAATATATATTGCTTGTTACAAAAAAACTATATATATTATTGTAAAGGATACGAATTAGCTTTCCTTCTTCTCACTAACAACTAAAACTTTCCGCTTACACAACTGGAAAGCTCATTGATATCTTTAAGCTAAACAATTCTGGAAAACCATATCACATGAAGCGTCAACTTATAATAGGGTAGAATTAGTTTGTAAAAATCAGTCAGAAAACTTAAACCTACCCTGTTGGTGGGGTTTTTGATAGTTTTAACTATAAAAGCACAAAAATCAAATATAAATTTGAACATAAAGCAAGTTAAAAAATTTACGACGATTGCTGGAATCAGAGATAGAAACATACCAAAAACTTATGAAATAATTTGCTCAAGGTCATGCACTTCTTCAGGTAAACGTCCAAACAATTTACTACTTAATAACATGGTCATAGCGTTAAAACTAAATTAGAGTAGGCTTCTCGGACATCGAGCTACTTTTAAATTTAATCTTTGATCTGTGATTACTATAGCCAAATTTTCTAGTGATTTGAGATCCTCGGTTAGTAAACTTCACAGTTTAAGTAAATAGAGTGGTTGTCTCTTTACATTTTATCCATGCAAAATACCCTAAAGTTTGGAGCCCTATAGATGGAATAAAGTGAAAATTGAATGACTGTAGTTCTTTATTTGACCCTTCAAAATTATTGCCGTTGTCACTGTACATATATTGGTGACATTTTTCTACCGATATCTAAATCAACAGAACAATGACGCGAGGTTTTGCCTACCAAAACCCCTATAAAATGTCATGTACCAAAACTTCGAACAGTTTTATAGTTGCCGAAAAAAGCTATTCCTATAGTTTCCGATATAAGATATTTTCCCGGATTTAAAATTCCAGGGAAAAAATTGAATCCATTTTTAAAGTGAGAGTTAAGATATTTGAAGTAGGAGATGGTGAAGAAGGTGCATAAACAGAAAGAAAATAATCGGCAAAAAAATTTCCGATATCAGAAAACTGTCGAGCAGGAAAGTCCTAAAATCTAGAGCAAAAATCCACACCCTGAAATTCAATATAGAAAATCTATATTGTTTCTTCCGAGAATTTCTTTTAAAGAAGCAAAGCTTGCACGACTAAACTAGCCTGCACGTTATTGGAGTATGATAAATGCTTGAACATTCAGAAAGCTTATCACATGATGAAATCTCGGAGTACAATACAGTGGCTAACAAAAATTAAATCCCGAAATTTTTTATAATATCCGATTTATCTGCAGTAGTGTTATACTAGCCAAGAAGTCCAATACTATTAATGCCTTTTGATTGGTAAAAAAGGACATGAAAATACAATTAATACTGAACCAAAATCCGGAAGATTCCAGAAAAGTTGCTTATAACAAAACACAAAGTTATCGAAGTAACTCAAAATGATGAAAAATCTACCTTTAAAACCTTAAACCATTCTCAAGTATTACAAGCTTCAGTAACCTACCATCTATTTTCATATTACCAGAACTACAAAAATTAGAACTTAGAGCTAATTCCAATAAGAAAGTAAATTTATATTTTAAAAATGCTACCTTAATTTAACAAAAAATGTTTAATTGACCAATCCTGGGCGTAAAGAGGCTTACAGTAAAAATGTGGAAATGCTCGGCACTGCGCGAACTAATATTTTACCAAGAGCCAAGTAATGCTGTTAATGTTTGTATAAAAGGAAACATAATCAGGTTTAAAAATAATGCAGTTGATGTTTTATAAGTACACTGTGATTCCAGCTAACTAATTCTTTGCAAGGAAATATCAGATTCAGGTTCACAGGCCCATTTTATAATCGAATCTTGCGCAACACCTACGTTTAAAAAAGCGAAATGAGCGGATTTTCATTAGTCAACTTGGCCAAACAGACTTCATAATATGAACACTGATCATTCGACGATAATGCTATCTTTTGAGGTACTTGTATTTTCAAAAAATGTAAAATCCACTACCACCACAAAATCTGCAAATAACTATAAAACAGTTCTCCGGTCTCAAACCATCAGATCGACATTTTGATCAACGGAGTATAGCTTCGATATTCTTATTGTGGTGAATACTTTTGTGACCTTCTTCAAAATGGTCAAATTAAAAATATCCTAAACGAGCCCGTCCTTCAAAATATTATCATCGATTGGGTGGTCAATAAAAACGGCCTGATTTCGATGCTAACTTGCGCTGAAATGGAAAATGAGGTATCCAATATTGATTCAAGATTACTGAGATTTTGGGAGCTTAAAGCAATTCGGAATGTAGAAAGTATTCTATCGCCAGAAGAAAAATTTTATGAGGATCATTTTATGAAACATTTAACAAGAAATGCAAAAGGTCACAAAGCTGAAATTTAAAAAAATCACCAAACAGCTTGGGAAAATCATTAACGTCTGCAATTTAAAAGCTCTGTGGTGTTGAATGTCTCTTCATACTGGATCCAGTTTTTGCAAAATTGTATCAGGATTTCATGGCGAAGTATAAAGTACTAAACACATGGTTGAAATTCTTGCTGCCACTATACCAGAAAATGAATTATATCTGCCGCATCATGGCGTGCTTATAAATAAAAGCTCTACTAGTAAAATAAGAGTCGTATTCGACGGATCAGCCAAATCAAGCACAGGTGTCACGCTTATATGCTATTTCTGCCGAAATAAAAAATATGTATCGCCAAATAGATTGGGTAATCTGAACCTTGGCCACGAAAAACAAAGCACAAATAAATTCAAGATCACATACAACAATCCAAGGCACCTACAATTAAAGGTTTTGGGAATTATTTGGAGTTCAGATTCAAACATAAATCTAATTACAATATTGACATAGTGATTGTATGGACTGATTCTTAAATAGTTCTAAACTGGCTAGCTGGTCATCCAAGACGATGGAGCACCTTCATAGACGATCGTACAATTGAAATTATATCAAGTCTATCTCGCAAAAATTGGATGCAGGTTTCCAGGACCGATAACCCTGCAAAATGTGGTTCTAAGAGATTATTTTCCAGCAATCCTTAATCACATATGATGTTGTGAATGGACCATCATGATTGCTTCTACCTTCTGAATTTTGGCCACCACGACAACAATCGGTGGTATTGTACGATGTATTAATCAACCGATATTCTTCATTTCGTAGGCTGCAATGAGTCATGTGCTACATTTTACGATCTATCCGAAATTCAGTAAAACCTCTTGGGTCCAGAATCGATGGAATTTACCTAAGATTGTTTAATCTAAGATCTTAATAGTGTTTAAATAGTTTAGTTTCTTATTCTACCAAGCACCCTATTATAATTTATCCAAAAACCAGAAATACATTACTAATTCTACGCGAAACGCCCATAGACAACCAAAATGCTGAACTATTATTTCTATTATCCAGTATTTGTCAACATGTTTGGATACCCAATGGGGAAACCAACGGCCAATGCCAACAACAGTTAATGGGCAGATTACCCAGCTCCAGAGTTGAGTTCATCCGCCTGGTTTTGAAAACTGCCATTGGCAACGTGAAGCTCCTAAAAATTCATCTAGTCAAGGGAAGAGGTTAGAAAACATTTTAAAGCTTTGATATGCTTTTTTATATATGTGAGTATGTACCTAGAGTTTGTTGTGTATTTACGGCTCTACGAGGTGTCTGTCTTTGATTTCACAGTGACAACGGCACTCACTTAATCAGGTCCAACAACAAATTGCAACGAAAGTTTAATCGGCTCATTAAATTATCTAATAATATTTCTAAATATTTTTCTAGAAATCGCCTAATGTGAAATTCCGAATCATGTGCGTCTTAATCGCAACGATAGTACCTAGCACCTCAACAAGCTATATAAATAGTGGTCGACACACGTTCGGGTGTGTCAAAGCCAATTATGGTTTATTAGACAATTCATTGATAAGAGCATGAAGAACATAGTCTTAAAGCCATTTGTGACATAAGTCATGATAAATTTTCAAGCGAGTTGTTCGAATAATTTTCATTTAAGCTAAACACAAAATTTAGTAGATCTGTTACAGTAGTACTTAATGAGAAATCTATCTATAAAAGAATGTCATCATATTCCACGCAGTTCATCTAATTCAGTCTGCATTTTTGTTCTTCCAATTTCAAAGAACAATCTAAACAAGTTGAACGTTAATGTAAATTATGAAAAAATGTTTATGTGTTTGTTTAAAAAATGTTATAAAAGAAATAACAACATAAACTTAATTATTGTGGTTTCATTAAGTTTTTCTATAGGTTAAATAATAACTTTTCTTTATGTTACATCTTTTTTTTATAACCACAATACATAAACCATTTCACTTGATTGAAGTGGTTTTTCATTAAAATTTTCTTAAAACATAAAAGTAACTCGATTAATTAATTTTACTTGCTATAACTAATTTTTGGCACTCGACAAAAAAATACGTATAAACTAACGTATCGTGTTACAGTTTAAAATGCACCTCAATTTTCGACATTGCTTAAAAATGTACCCTACTTCTACAACTTGGTAAAATGGCTATATGAGTTAAGTTCGTTTACCTTCTGAAAAACATTTTAAAGTAATATTTATTATATATATATATATATACATATATACAAAAACCAAATTATATAATTAAATATTTGATGAGCCCCACAAAACAAAGAAATAAATTTACCTAATTAAATATTAATTTGTCTGCTTACTAAATGTTAAATTAATTTTCCATTTTTCATAAATATAGATATATATATATTTTCAACAATATTTTGTTTTTGTATTATTGTCCAACATTTTTTTAACATTTCATAAAATAAAGAAAAAATATATTTCCTGCTTTTAAATTTTATTTTTTTTTTTCATTAAATATTAAAAAAGCTCAAATATGAAGAATATTAAACGTAACCTAATAGAACGTACATCTCATATTTTTCAAATATATGTACGAGGGTAACGAAAATATTTTTGAAACTTAGTTTACATGTATATGTATGCCAGAGTGGGGTGGTTAAGACGGTGGGATTAGTTGTAATTTAGTTTTAAATTTGCAATATTTAAAAATATTTAAAAAAAAGTAGTAGTTGACCTATTCAAATGTGAAAGCTTCCAAAATTAAAAAAAAATCAAAAAAAAGTCCAGAATTGAAGCCATCAGATTAGCCATTGAAAATATTAATAAAATAAACAACCTCTCAAATCATGAAAGGCAATAAAATCCAGAAAACTAAAATACGTTAGCTTATAAAATTGGAAAATTTACCAAAAATCACAAAAATTATAAAAATGTTACACGATAATCCAACAAACAATCGAAAAAAATTTCACATAATAAAAGTCCAAAGAACAGATATTAAATTATCAGCATATAAAAGCGTAAAACTTCTAAAAATAATTAAGAATCTCAAAATTCTGAAAATTTTATTTGATTACCCAACGAAAATCCAAAAAAAAATTTTAATTGTGAAAATCAAAAAAAATTATTCTACCTAGACCTAATGAATGGGAAAGCTGCAAAATAATCAAGAAGCCAAAAACTTCCAAAAAATGTAACACTATACTAATGATAGTTAACCAACACATGATGATAAGCCTTTAAAAATGAGAAAATTCAAGCAATTCATAAATAATTAAAAATGAATTACTCAATGTAGGTTTCCAAAATGAAAATCCGTAAAATTAGGTAACAACTTCCAAATGTTCAAGAATCATGAAAATTTTCTTTTCTTTAATTTACTTAAGATTAGTAATAGGACATATTACTAATTTTTACTAAAATTAAAACCAATAAAATTAAAACCCTCAAAATGTAAAATTTTCCAAAAAAATTCACGAATCTCAAAAACTCAAAAATTGTTCTCTGGATTTTTCCAATGATGGTTTGTTTTTTTGTTTGTTTGTTTATTTCTATGCAATCTGTTTTGGGGCCGAAGCTCACCCAACTCTTTCGCGGTTAATTAACATCCTACTTTACGCCATTACTAGCCAAATCGAGGACGCGCGAATACAGGTTCGCGTTTCAAATATCCATCTGCACATTGCATTGCTCCAGTCAGCCTGTACTGGCATGGATGATGGTTCGGTCCAATGATGGTTGTAGCCTCTTAAATTTTAAAAAATCTTACAAAAATATTGATAATACAAGTACTTTATAGAAATTGTTAAATGATTAAATAAACATTCGAAAACAAGTTGGATTGTCGGAGAATCAATCATAGTAGGCTTATCAAATTGTAAAAGGTTCCACAAAAACAAAACTTTCAAAAACCTGACAATTTAATTATCAAGATTTTAGCTATTAGACACTCTCCTATGTTAGCGCAAAGACACCACCTGCGTCGAGACGGCAAAGTAATGATCTCAATAGTTATCTCACTTATGAGAGCCAGAATAATGAATCAAAGATTAAATGTCAGCAAACTTACAAAACAGAATTGAAACAATAAAAAGGCAAATGAAACCTTCTATGTCTACTAATGTTAGAAGTCAGAGCCTACAAAATTTCAACAATGAATATTTTACAGATGAAGAGGAACTCAAAACGGAAGTTACTCAATCCAGACAAAATAAGGTAAATATAAATAAAAGAAGGAGACTCTGTACAACACCATTCGCAACAGTATTTCCACCACAATCGAATGAAATACCAAAACAATCACAACCTGCTTCTAAAAAGAAACCATTGCCACCACCAAATAATGTGAGCAATGTTAGAGATTTTAATATACTCAGAGATCAAGTTCTGACAGTGACAGAGGAACCTGCTCAGTTTAAAGAAATATCCAATAATAATATCAAAATAACAGATCAGTGTGAAAATGACAACCGTAAAGATAAAATCTACAGTTAGGACACACGAAGAACCATTGTAATAGACAAGCCAAATGTGTAAAATGTGCAGAGAACCATCAAACAAATCAATATCATAAACCACGAAATGATATGACAACTAGTGCCGTGTGCGGAGAAAAAGTCATTTGGCTAGTTACAAAGGTTGCCAGGTATATCAGAAAAAACTAAATGGTCATCTATCGAAAAAAGTATGAGTAGTTCAGCGCCTATAGCAAAAGCCAAACAAACAATACGATACTGTAAGAGGGGAGTTTTCCTACGCCCAGGTGACCAAAATCACAAATAACAATGAAAATTATTAAATTAAAATCAGCTACCAAATAAAACGCCAAAAATAAAAAAGGAAATGAATGTGACGTTCCTACGTATAAAAGCCTGTAATGACAACGGCCTCTTGAGTTATTTAGCAAGACCCGAACCAGATGTATTTCTAAGAATCAACAATATAGATGTAGCTTTAATATCAGAGACACATTTTACAGAGAAAAACTTTATTAAAATTATGAGATATAAAGCCTATTGGACGTTGCATCCCAGTGGTCGTGCTCGAGGAGCAACAATGTTAATTAAACAAAATATGTTTCATTTCCAACCCAAGGAAATCAAAGAGCCATTTATGCAAACTACCATAATATCGATGCACCATGGTGGAGGTGAACTATGTTAAGGGATGATCTACTGCTCACCGAGACATAAGAAAGTAAGAACTCAGTACATTAGCATTTGTAACTGAAATGTCAGGTTGTGAATATAATTCATCGCGTGAGCCAACCTATTGGCCTACACACATAAACAAAGTTATTAATTTAATTGATTTTTATATCTCGAAAGGAATAGCCTCGACTTACATTGAAGTTCAAGGTATTGAAGACCTTACTTCTGATCACACACCGGTTTTAATGACTCTGAGTACAGTTAACTAATCTCACTAATTAATTTGTGGATTGGAAATTGTTAAAAGAGAATTTGGACAACCTGATTGAGTTAAAAGGCCACACCCGTATTAAGGGAGAAAGATGTACAAGTGATCAATCATCCACTGGAGATTCGTGAAGTGATAAAAAAAACTTAGGAAAAGACGCATATGGCATAGAACAAGAAATGGGAAATAGAACATAGAAATGGAGCACGGATCACAACATCTGGCAACAATATTTCAGCCACACGATATTCAATCTATAGGATGGATCCCAAACCACTCTATAGATCTCCATTAAATATTAGTAATGTGAATTAGAAGTCCCTACTAGAAGTCTTCCCACTAGAAGTTACACAAAAAATAGATACGAATTTGAACCCCAATAAGTCATCTGAAAATTTAGAGTATCACACGAAGACACATACTCTTACTTTTACCCATCTAGAGCAGGAGTGCCACAGGGTAGCATATTAGGGCTTTTCCTATATATTCTCTACACTTCCGTTATACCGACAACGGAAACCACTTTCATCGGAACCTTTGCTGATGTTACTGTAGTATTGGCATCAAGCGAATCGCAGAAGCAGTTGAGTGACTAGACTAATCCCACAGTGCAAAAAATACCAAGAGTTCAACTATACTCAAAAATACCGTAATCGTGAACCTAAATGGGTCAAATCACCTCCAAAATGTGTCAATTGAAAAGGGGAGCATCCAACTAACTATCGAGGATGTAAAATTCCAATAGAACTACAAAAAATGAGAAATAAATTTTGTAATCTAAAACAAAGCCATGTTAAATATGTACGAAAAACATAAAAAAAATCGTAGCAAATAATAATGTGAGGGAATAAAGTGAACAAGTAAGAACAAACTTAACTTACTCTCAAGTAGCCTAAGATCAAAGACTAGAAAAAGAAGACCAAGTTATACAAGATATATTGAGAAATCTATAGGTCTAAATAAGCGTTTAAATGCACGCGAAGAAGATATTCAAAGCACACTTGGAAATTTAATTTCTCTAAGTGTGCTTTGAATACATTCTTCGTGTGCATTTAAACGCTTATTGAGACCTTCTAGCTTATTGAAGCGATTTTAATGCCAAACATTTCTACTGGGGATCACGATTAACGATGATTAAAAAGAAGGAGCTATTTGCGGTTGATAAAAAGCTAAAATGCGAATTCCACTCAGGCGGAACGCCAACCGACAGATATTGATCGACATACATCAACAAGTTTCCAGATCTTATAGACTTCTTTGTAACAAGAAGTTTATCAGTAAATTATATCCATGTAGAAAACGACTCGAGTTTTTCATCGGATCATTCGCCAGTTGACGCTTAGCCAAAAAATAATAAAAAAAGAGGCTAGGCTCAAGTTAACAAATAACCAAACTAATTGGAATCTCTCAAACTCTTAGACCCGATGCAAAATTAAGCTAAGCTATGTGAGAAATATGTTTTGTTTCGGGCGATGAAAACAAATAAATAAGCTCGAGTTGTATTTCCCTTATCCGATATCGCTCACACGTACATTGAAATTTATTTTATATTAAATCAAACTAGATTGTAAAAATACAATCTAGTTTGGTTTTTAATATTGAATGTGCGTCAATTACATCCATGTATGTGTGAGAGTTGGTATATTGTTGAAATGTTTGACGTTAAGAACTAAGCAAGCTATACTAAGCTATGCTAAAATACTTACATCGCTTAGCTAAGCTGAAATGTGCAACAAGACTTATACATGAGACTAATCTTGAAGTCTTAATACGTAATCCAGAACAATTAGAAGATGAACTATATAAAGTCAAAGAAAATAGACAAAAAGCCTTTCGGAATAATGCTCTTCGTCATATAAGGCAAACAAATCATATAAGGCAAAAAAAATCGAAAATCAGAAGCGAAGAGAATGTTTAATAATTTTTGTCAATAAATTAAACGCTTTAATGTGACAGTCAAAAAGAGAGTCGAAAAGACTCTATTTCCTAAGAAAGGCAACCATGGCTTAAAAATACGCAATTTACAGGTTCCTCCAATTAGAAACTACGATACCTGAATTAGAAATCCCAAACAAAAAGCAGATCTGTTTACGAATCATCTAGAGCTAAAATTTTAACCATATCTAAGACAACCGTTAAAAAGGCTTCGGGGTATGACTTTATAATGAGTCAAGATATTAAAAGCTTACCAGAAAAAGGGAGAAAGAAATTATTTCACATTAAGAATGCAGAAATCAGATTAAGATACATATACCAAGGAAATAAAAGTTTTCAGAAGTAATAATGATTCTAAAACCAAACCAACCACCGAATGAAAAATCTTCATATCTCTGGTCTATATCTCTGCTTCTAACAATATCGAGATTATTCGAAAATTAACTTTTAAAAAGGCTGAAACTAATAAAAGAAGAGAGAAACGTTATTTCGTTACATCAATTTGGCTTCAGGGAAGAACACTCGACTATATAACAAGTTAGTAGAATAACGGCGAAAAATAACTTAAATCCATCAAGGTATGCCATCAAAGGCTTCCATTTAAACTGCATCGGGATCTACCAAAACAAATTTCTGAGCTATTGAAATCGTATATTTCAGACAGACACTTTCGAGTAAAGTTTGTGAGTGAGAGTATTCACTCACAAACTTTACTCAAAAGTGTATGTCTGAAATAAACGATTGAATATACGAATTAAAGAAAATAACAGCAGATGTACCTCAAGATAGTGCCCTTGAGACTATTCTTCATCTCATATATATGAGACACAAATGGAGCCCAAACAAAATATGCAATTGGATAGAAAAATGGCGTTTTAAACTGAATTAAACTAAATCAACATGCGTAAACTTTACTAATCTGAGAGTTGAGCACATTCCAATAATGATAAATTCACAAAAAGGACCGTATGCAAATACGGCTAAATATCTATGAATCTATGGCATCCAACTCTGGGGTTGTGCTAAGAATACAACCATCAAAACAATCCAAACGTTCCAAAATAAAATACTATGATACATTGTAAATGAACCGTGGTACATTAGAAACGACAGTCTTTATAGATATTTGAAGAGTTTGACGCACACGAGATCAATTATGCAAGAAAAAACTAAAAAAAACCCCAGCTTACAAATCCAAGAAACCAATGAAATTGCAAAAACTTGCAAAAAATTTAGATTGTCAAAAAATCCAAAAAAATTATCTGAAAATACAAGAACTTTAAATGTTACAGAAGTTTTTATATATGATTAAGTAAACAGTCGAAAAAAATTCGCTTAGTCGAAAAACCAATCATAGCTGGTACATTATAAAAGCTTCCAAAATATCAAAACACTCAAAAAACCAGACAATTTTATTAAATTATCCAGATTGATTTATAAATTGGGAAACTCCCTAATTGGTAAGTTAATCAAATTATGAAATTTTCAGGAAAATCAGGAATCTCAAATATTGAAGAAAAAAAATCCCACAATTATAGTAAAAATCAGTTATAGTTGGCCTATCAAATTATGAAAGCTTTCAAAAAATCAAGAATTTTCATGGTGCCTTCATGAAGCGAGATTATAAAGTTGGATTATTTTTTACTTGAAAGATGAGTATTTTTTAACGAAACTAGGATAAAAATAGGCTTAAAAATAAGTTGGATTAAAAATAATATCGCATTGTGAAGGCGCCATCAAGTAATACCAAAATTCTGCAAAAATTTTTGGTAATATTTCTGCAGTAAAAAATGACGGAGTATATTTTTTTTTGAAAAATAAATAACTGACAAGTTGGTAAAATTTACACATATAAAGATATCAATTGCTTTGCAATTAAAAACAGCCTTTGTGTGTAAGAAGCAAATCAGCACTGCGTTTGCCTAAGGCATCACAATTGCAAAGCAATGTATAGCCTTAGGATACATGGCCTTCACTTTTAAGCTATCAATTTTCTTGGAGAGCAATAATTTCCAGGTAATACTCTTCCATGGGAGATATAGTGCCATCAAACTGACCTGATTTTGACAAACAAATACTCGTTTTGAAGTATTTTACAAGCAATGGGAGTGCCCCCAACCACAGGGACCCACAACAATCCAATAACATTCCCATTAAACTAAATCAAAATTTTTATTTCTAAAAAATTTAATTTAATTTTTAAGTATTTTTAAGACACTTATGCAAACTTATTTAATATTTCATCTTCAATTTTCCACTTTTATTTTTTCTGATTTATTTATTTTGAGGGTGACTTTTGAACTTTTTGTATATATATATACATATGTATGAAACCTAAATCAAATTGTTAATCAAAATGAATTTTAGATTTTCTATAAAATGTAAATATAATACAAATATATTTTAATAAAATTCTATATTTTATTCATCGAATTATGTATGGATGATAACATTTTTTCTTATTATAAAATAAAAAGTTTAAAGTTCATTTTGCTGTATACTAAAAAAAAAATAAAAAAATTCAAATGTAATTAGTTTCCATTGAGTGTGTGTATCACTTTGATCTTTTTCTTGGTTTTATGAATAGATTATCTCTCCATATATGTTCATACTCCAATTAAAATTATTTTAGAATCAATGATGGGTTAGAGACCCATTAAAAATATTTCCATTTTGAAGTTTTCCAATTTTTTTTTTTTTGAGCTTTTACGGTGATGATCTTAAACATTTTCCAAGGTGGATTTTTTATATATTTTATTATATAAAATGAATATATATAAGTTCTTTCGTGAAATGAGAGTATGTTCAGAAAAAAAAGGAAGAAAACCAACAAAAAATTTCATCTTCTTAAAATAAAAATTACTGTAATTTGCAATTTAATTAGCTGTAAAATGCAAATTGGAATTTCTATCTTAAAGTACTTTTACCATATTATATCTGCTAACGTATTGGTATGAATATTAAGTTTTATGTTTACAAAAAAAAATAATATTAAAAATGTTCAAGTGGAAAAATATTGCAGAAGATGAAAAGGATTTTCTGCTATACATAAAAAATGAATCTCACGAATTATTTTGGTTACAATTTTTTTTTTATTTCTTATAAGTAATTAAATTGAAATGTGTGCAAAATTCTATGAACTATATATAAGTTGTGTGACAAGGTTTCAAGATTAAAACTGTATTTAAGGACTTTATATTTTATATATGAGCAATTTTATATATATATATATATATATATATATATATATATATATATATATATATATATATATATATATATATATATATATATATAAATATATATATATATATATATATATATATATATATATATATATATATATATATATATATATATATATATATATAAATATATATATATATATATATATATATATATATATATATATATATATATATATATATATATATGTTGAAAATGATAGCTAATTTTTAATACACTGGTACATGTTTCTATTTAGATCGATGTCGTCATGATCTGTTAATCGTGACGTCATCGATCTTTATTGTTTCAAATTTTTGATTTTGATAAGATACCACGTTATAAATCTGACAGTTTTACAAAAAATTTGAAATTTAAATAATTAAAACAAGCACTACTGGGTGGCCGCCTTTAGTGTATTTACATTTAATGATTGATTGATTGATTAGAGTGTACGGCCAAGAACGAACCAGGAACTCCCAGAATGCCTGACACCACCGTACTCCCTTGTTATTTATAACAAAACCGTAGGAGTGGATGGAATGTTAGTTATAACAGACTCGACCCGGTTGCAGACACCTTCGCGATCGATAGTTAGTATTTTTTTGTGGCGAAGGGAAAGGAAGGGTAAGTCAGTAATGACAGATTTGCCCCGGTTTCCCGGTAGCCAATATTCAAACTACTGTTAGCTAGCACAAGATAATCACAATTATAATGAACTGCTCTGCATTTTGTCATATCTTATCAGGAACTCCAATCTATAATCATTTTTCTGTAATCTTGTAGTGTTTCCCTGAAAATATCTATTAATGGGCTAATTTCTGCAAGCCGTAGGCTGAAATAAATTCAATTAGTTTTCAATTGAAATTTACAATTAAATATTAAAATATTAAAATATTAAAATATTAAAATATTAAAATATTAAAATATTAAAATATTAAAATATTAAAATATTAAAATATTAAAATATTAAAATATTAAAATATTAAAATATTAAAAATATATTTAAATATTAAAATATTAAAATATTAAAATATTAAAATATTAAAATATTAAAATATTAAAATATTAAAATATTTAAATATTAAAATATTAAAATATTAAAATATTAAAATATTAAAATATTAAAATATTAAAATATTAAAATATTAAAATATTAAAATATTAAAATATTAAAATATTAAAATATTAAAATATTAAAATATTAAAATATTAAAATATTAAAATATTAAAATATTAAAATATTAAAATATTAAAATATTAAAATATTAAAAATATATTTAAATATTAAAATATTAAAATATTAAAATATTAAAATATTAAAATATTAAAATATTAAAATATTAAAATATTTAAATATTAAAATATTAAAATATTAAAATATTAAAATATTAAAATATTAAAATATTAAAATATTAAAATATTAAAATATTAAAATATTAAAATATTAAAATATTAAAATATTAAAATATTAAAATATTAAAATATTAAAATATTAAAATATTAAAATATTAAAATATTAAAATATTAAAATATATTAAAATATTAAAATATTAAAATATTAAAATATTAAAATATTAAAATATTAAAATATTAAAATATTAAAATATTAAAATATTAAAATATTAAAATATTAAAATATTAAAATATTAAAATATTAAAATATTAAAATATTAAAATATTAAAATATTAAAATATTAAAATATTAAAATATTAAAATATTAAAATATTAAAATATTAAAATATTAAAATATTAAAATATTAAAATATTAAAATATTAAAATATATTAAAATATTAAAATATTAAAATATTAAAATATTAAAATATTAAAATATTAAAATATTAAAATATTAAAATATTAAAATATTAAAATATTAAAATATTAAAATATTAAAATATTAAAATATTAAAATATTAAAATATTAAAATATTAAAATATTAAAATATTAAAATATTAAAATATTAAAATATTAAAATATTAAAATATTAAAATATTAAAATATTAAAATATTAAAATATTAAAATATTAAAAAATTAAAATATTAAAATATTAAAATATTAAAATATTAAAATATTAAAATATTAAAATATTAAAATATTAAAATATTAAAATATTAAAATATTAAAATATTAAAATATTAAAATATTAAAATATTAAAATATTAAAATATTAAAATATTAAAATATTAAAATATTAAAATATTAAAATATTAAAATATTAAAATATTAAAATATTAAAATATTAAAATATTAAAATATTAAAATATTAAAATATTAAAATATTAAAATATTAAAATATTAAAATATTAAAATATTAAAATATTAAAATATTAAAATATTAAAATATTAAAATATTAAAATATTAAAATATTAAAATATTAAAATATTAAAATATTAAAATATTAAAATATTAAAATATTAAAATATTAAAATATTAAAATATTAAAATATTAAAATATTAAAATATTAAAATATTAAAATATTAAAATATTAAAATATTAAAATATTAAAATATTAAAATATTAAAATATTAAAATATTAAAATATTAAAATATTAAAATATTAAAATATTAAAATATTAAAATATTAAAATATTAAAATATTAAAATATTAAAATATTAAAATATTAAAATATTAAAATATTAAAATATTAAAATATTAAAATATTAAAATATTAAAATATTAAAATATTAAAATATTAAAATATTAAAATATTAAAATATTAAAATATTAAAATATTAAAATATTAAAATATTAAAATATTAAAATATTAAAATATTAAAATATTAAAATATTAAAATATTAAAATATGAAAATATTAAAATATTAAAATATTAAAATATGAAAATATGAAAATATGAAAATATGAAAATATTAAAATATTAAAATATTAAAATATTAAAATATTAAAATATTAAAATATTAAAATATTAAAATATTAAAATATTAAAATATTAAAATATTAAAATATTAAAATATTAAAATATTAAAATATTAAAATATTAAAATATTAAAATATTAAAATATTAAAATATTAAAATATTAAAATATTAAAATATTAAAATATTAAAATATTAAAATATTAAAATATTAAAATATTAAAATATTAAAATATTAAAATATTAAAATATTAAAATATTAAAATATTAAAATATTAAAATATTAAAATATTAAAATATTAAAATATTAAAATATTAAATATTAAAATATTAAAATATTAAAATATTAAAATATTAAAATATTAAAATATTAAAATATTAAAATATTAAAATATTAAAATATTAAAATATTAAAATATTAAAATATTAAAATATTAAAATATTAAAATATTAAAATATTAAAATATTAAAATATTAAAATATTAAAATATTAAAATATGAAAATATGAAAATATTAAAATATGAAAATATTAAAATATGAAAATATTAAAATATGAAAATATTAAAATATGAAAATATTAAAATATTAAAATATTAAAATATTAAATATTAAAATATTAAAATATTAAATATTAAAATATTAAAATATTAAAATATTAAAATATTAAAATATTAAAATATTAAAATATTAAAATATTAAAATATTATAATATTAAAATATTAAAATATTAAAATATTAAAATATTAAAATATTAAAATATTAAAATATTAAAATATTAAAATATTAAAATATTAAAATATTAAAATATTAAAATATTAAAATATGAAAATATTAAAATATTAAAATATTAAAATATGAAAATATTAAAATATTAAAATATTAAATATTAAAATATTAAAATATGAAAATATTAAAATATTAAAATATTAAAATATTAAAATATTAAAATATTAAAATATTAAAATATTAAAATATTAAAATATTAAAATATTAAAATATTAAAATATTAAAATATTAAAATATTAAAATATTAAAATATTAAAATATTAAAATATTAAAATATTAAAATATTAAAATATTAAAATATTAAAATATTAAAATATTAAAATATTAAAATATTAAAATATTAAAATATTAAATATTAAAATATTAAAATATTAAAATATTAAAATATTAAAATATTAAAATATTAAAATATTAAAATATTAAAATATTAAAATATTAAAATATTAAAATATTAAAATATTAAAATATTAAAATATTAAAATATTAAAATATTAAAATATTAAAATATTAAAATATTAAAATATTAAAATATTAAAATATTAAAATATTAAAATATTAAAATATTAAAATATTAAAATATTAAAATATTAAAATATTAAAATATTAAAATATTAAAATATTAAAATATTAAAATATTAAAATATTAAAATATTAAAATATTAAAATATTAAAATATTAAAATATTAAAATATTAAAATATTAAAATATTAAAATATTAAAATATTAAAATATTAAAATATTAAAATATTAAAATATTAAAATATTAAAATATTAAAATATTAAAATATTAAAATATTAAAATATTAAAATATTAAAATATTAAAATATTAAAATATTAAAATATTAAAA
>OY744475.1:209379176-209469176 GCA_963556175.1 Tipula confusa
ATATTAAAATATTAAAATATTAAAATATTAAAATATTAAAATATTAAAATATTAAAATATTAAAATATTAAAATATTAAAATATTAAAATATTAAAATATTAAAATATTAAAATATTAAAATATTAAAATATTAAAATATTAAAATATTAAAATATTAAAATATTAAAATATTAAAATATTAAAATATTAAAATATTAAAATATTAAAATATTAAAATATTAAAATATTAAAATATTAAAATATTAAAATATTAAAATATTAAAATATTAAAATATTAAAATATTAAAATATTAAAATATTAAAATATTAAAATATTAAAATATTAAAATATTAAAATATTAAAATATTAAAATATTAAAATATTAAAATATTAAAATATTAAAATATTAAAATATTAAAATATTAAAATATTAAAATATTAAAATATTAAAATATTAAAATATTAAAATATTAAAATATTAAAATATTAAAATATTAAAATATTAAAATATTAAAATATTAAAATATTAAAATATTAAAATATTAAAATATTAAAATATTAAAATATTAAAATATTAAAATATTAAAATATTAAAATATTAAAATATTAAAATATTAAAATATTAAAATATTAAAATATTAAAATATTAAAATATTAAAATATTAAAATATTAAAATATTAAAATATTAAAATATTAAAATATTAAAATATTAAAATATTAAAATATTAAAATATTAAAATATTAAAATATTAAAATATTAAAATATTAAAATATTAAAATATTAAAATATTAAAATATTAAAATATTAAAATATTAAAATATTAAAATATTAAAATATTAAAATATTAAAATATTAAAATATTAAAATATTAAAATATTAAAATATTAAAATATTAAAATATTAAAATATTAAAATATTAAAATATTAAAATATTAAAATATTAAAATATTAAAATATTAAAATATTAAAATATTAAAATATTAAAATATTAAAATATTAAAATATTAAAATATTAAAATATTAAAATATTAAAATATTAAAATATTAAAATATTAAAATATTAAAATATTAAAATATTAAAATATTAAAATATTAAAATATTAAAATATTAAAATATTAAAATATTAAAATATTAAAATATTAAAATATTAAAATATTAAAATATTAAAATATTAAAATATTAAAATATTAAAATATTAAAATATTAAAATATTAAAATATTAAAATATTAAAATATTAAAATATTAAAATATTAAAATATTAAAATATTAAAATATTAAAATATTAAAATATTAAAATATTAAAATATTAAAATATTAAAATATTAAAATATTAAAATATTAAAATATTAAAATATTAAAATATTAAAATATTAAAATATTAAAATATTAAAATATTAAAATATTAAAATATTAAAATATTAAAATATTAAAATATTAAAATATTAAAATATTAAAATATTAAAATATTAAAATATTAAAATATTAAAATATTAAAATATTAAAATATTAAAATATTAAAATATTAAAATATTAAAATATTAAAATATTAAAATATTAAAATATTAAAATATTAAAATATTAAAATATTAAAATATTAAAATATTAAAATATTAAAATATTAAAATATTAAAATATTAAAATATTAAAATATTAAAATATTAAAATATTAAAATATTAAAATATTAAAATATTAAAATATTAAAATATTAAAATATTAAAATATTAAAATATTAAAATATTAAAATATAAAAAACTTGAAACTTAAACCCTTGAAATTTAAAATTACATAATAAAAATATAAAAAATATAAAAATATAATAAATAAAAAATATTAAAATAAAATTAAAACAAAATATAATAAATTTAAAAATAAAAAATATATAAATATATAAATATATAAAAATAAAAATATAAATATATAAAAATATAAAGATTATACAAATATAAAAAAATAAAAAGTATAAAATATATAAAAAAATACAACCCATATAAAATATAAAAACATAAAAACATTAAAAATATAAAAAATATAAAAATTCAAAAATATACAATTTTATAAAAAACATAAAAATAATTATACATTTTAACATTACATCCTTCACTCTCGCCCAAAACATACCAAAGCCATTCCCATCCAGAAACCCAACAAATCATCCTAACTGCGTCAACTATGATTTTAGTATTCGCCATATATAGTATACGCCAACTATGATTTTATTCGCCAACTATGATTATAAAGTATACGCCAGCTATGAGTTTAATTTTATTGTTTTATAACTAACCACAGTAGTTTTGTCAAAAATGAAAAGTTGATAAACGAGAAGTACGAATACCTACATAAAAGTGATATGTTTTTTAATCACAATAAAATATTTTTTTGGAGCACAACTTCAACAGAATTATCATCAAAAAGTAAATTGATAAATGAAAACTAGAGGCTCATGCAAGAGGAATTGCGTGAAATGTGGATTTTTTATCTCAACAAAAGTTTTGCGTCTTGATGGCGGATGAGAGGAAGGTTCAAAAATCTTTTGATAATGACCGGAAATCCGATATATTACTTCGTCCGACTAACTATGTCCAAGTTGTGATAGTAAAAGGTCTGTTTTAAACAGGAAACGGTAGTATTGGTATAATAAAATTCAAACACTAGGATGAACTGGGAAATTTGCTAGAAAAGGAAAATTAAATTTTTTAAATACTTTATTTCTTTTATTTTTATTAATTATGGCTTTATATGTATTAGGTTTGATATTTTGATTGGTTTCATACATTTAACTCTAGAGTTTCCCAAATTGACACTCGCCACATAATGGCCGCATATGGTATGGCCATGCCACAACACGAAGATGTATTAAATGACATGTACAATGTTATTGAACAAATGTGGGTCGGTAATAATACAAAGCTGTTGGTATTTCAAAAAGAAATACTCCTAACCATCTATGCATTAAGAATGCCATTCGTAGACATCGAAGAGGACTATAAAATTAGTTATATACTGACATATCGGTTAAATTAACATCCTTTAGAAATTTTTGGTAGCGTTTTGCGTGCAAAGGAGGTTTATATGATCGTCTATGCGGGTTTCAATTTAAATATAGACTTCGTAGTCATTTATTGAGATGAAATGAGTATATTATTTTTGAATCTGCAAATGTAGAATGAGATAATAGCCAATTTATTAAAATAAATGTTGAGGTTGATACACATTTAGAGCATTCTAGCGTTTATGAAACCGAATTAAGAGGTGAGAGACTAGATGGTTCCAAAAATTTACTTACATCGAATTTACTTTCCGATATTACAGAAGGAGAATTACAGGATTCAAACCAATTTATGCCTGATTTCGAGTATGATGGCTTAAAATATATAGAAAAGACTTGTATTTTATTTCACCCAATAGTATATTTTAGTATATTTTTTAACCTTATAGTCAAAGAAAAATTTTACCATACGCGTGACGTATGTGCCCGAAGCAAACGAAAATAAAACATTGGAAGATCATACCATATACCTTGGGAGCGAATCCTTTTAACTGTGCAATAGATTCAATTTGGATTGCATTATTAAAAATAAAAAGCGTAGAAATAAGGCCGTGTGCGAATCGGTTAAAAAGTTAAATATTTTAACTGTGGTAAAAATAAACTCTAGAGTCTATCATATGATGCTCAAAAAATTTAATTAAAATTTTTAACAGGTGACCAGTTAAAATTTTTGTAGTGAATAAAACTTAAAATATTAACTATTTTAACTTTTTACGTAGTTTTTATTTCGTTTCGCACAAAATTTAAATCTTTAAATAATTCTTAGGTCAAAATATGCTGATAAGTCTTATAATGGCATACTTATTGATTTCCAGAAAAGCGACGGGATATTTAGAATTGCTAATAACATGTTAGCTTATAGGTGGCAATATTACATGACAGCATCAAGTGAAGTTAATGGTTTTAACTATTAGGATGGCTCTACTAATTTGAGCGAATTTTAAAAAGTGCTTTATAATATTTTTATCTAAAAAAATTAGGATTTATTTAAAAATGACTAAATATCCATTTGCACACAAAAAACTCGTAGAAGAATTAAACTCGTAGAATTGAAAAAAAATTGGTTTACCGAACACAAACAAAATGCAAATTAGTGAATTAGGCTGTATCGGATTTTATTCCACCATCAAATGTGAGGTGTTTTAGAGTATAGTCATCCAGAGTGCATTCCATAACAATGTTTCTTATATTATAATGATTTTTTGAAATCGTAACATCAGATTTCCACTAACAAAATTTCTCACGAAATTTGAAAGGTAATTAGGATCTAGCAGTAGATGAAGGGCATATAATGCACAATTTTTAGCAACAAGACACGTTTATTTTATATATTTCCTCCTACATATCGGAGTGATAAACGATGCAAGATATCGGAAGCTTGTCACTCTTTTAAATGGTCTTCGTCACAAAAACATTAATCATTTATTTGTTACTTATTGATAAGACTCATTGATTTTGAGATCAACGGAAGCAGGGAATCATACAAGTGTGTAAAGTAATGGTGGATCTAGTGGTTCACTTTTATGAATGATAAATTCTAATATAAAATTAAAGAGAATCGGCGACAGCGAATCTCCTTAGATTGCGGGTTCAGATATTTTGAACACTGAAAATAAGTAATATTGGCGTAGATTGTAGAGTCGGATGATATATTTATTGATCGACGATTGTTTAAATTGCTTGAATTACTGTACTAGATTTTGAGAAACCAGGATAATCCCAGCAAGAGACTCTAACAATTCATTTATACTAGAATCATCAAAATTATTGGAAAACTGCGTCCATAAGTAGCAAATATTAATTGTTTGAGTATAAGAAACTTTTTAAATATTGCAATTTCTGGACATTTGATAATGAACCATGCCTAGCAATTAATGTGGTGAGTTTGTCTTAAAATAACCGCCATTCTCCATAAATATAGGTTCGATTGCGACTCGTGGGGAAATTGAAACGCTAATCTGTTATATCGACCTCCACTCACTGATGTAAAGGGTGATAGACGCAAACAGTGTTATGCTCGGCGTCCTAATATTTAACATGCGCAGTAAAGCCATGATTTCATATTTTTCAATAAATTCGTCTGACTCATATATATACCCAGGGTGTAGGGAAAGTTGATTTTTGGCCTCATGAAGGTTAGTCTACCAGTATTTTTTTTTGTATGTTTGTTACTATGTAGGATTCTTTGAACCTTACTTTTTCCCTAAATTAGCTTTAACAGCCATTTAAATATCTGATTCTGAAAAGTTATTGTAAACAATGTGCTTTTAATATTTAGATACATTTAAAATTAAGAGATTTCCAGAATTTAGTATAACTTTTTAATTTTCAAAAAATTAATATTTTTATATCCAAAATTTATATTAAAATAGGTCAAACTTACGCTGTCGGCATGCGAATATATGAATAAATAATAACTATTTTAAAAACCAAATTAACTATTATAATTAGTCTACCTTTAACCGAATATATATATATATATATATATATATATATATATATATATATATATATATATATATATATATATATATATATATATATATATATATATATATATATATTTGAACCTAACAACAATTATTCACTTTATTAAAATATATTTACATACGTAAAACTGAAAATGGAAAATACATATATAATGAAAAACTCATTTCCAACCAACCGTATATATGCCACAAAAAAATAAATAAATAAATAAAAATTTTCATCTATTACGTTTTCCTTTAAATAAATATTTTAGCCTAAAATAATATTATTTTTTTGAAAATTTTCATCTCATTTTCCATTAAAATAAAAAATCATTTTTCCGCCCATCTTAAATTCATTTTCATTTTGTTTTTTTTTATATATTAAATTTACGTTCGTATATACCGTTTATAAAACGATAAATACACTTTAGCGAACTTCAAATTTTGATGAATTAAAGCTATGTGGTTAAGATAATTTAGGTAAAGGTGGAAATTCTTTTAAGAAAAAAAATTATTTCACTTACCATGTTGCTGTTCCTGCGGTATAAAATGTTCATGAGTTTGGTCACCATTTTTTTCGATTTTCAATTGATGATCCAACCGATTAAACGATGTGGTGTGCAAAGATTGACCACGTGGTGGTACCTCTGGAGGGGCTGGCTCGGGAGGTGGCTCATCGTTAGCTATATTAAAATCAATATTAGATCAATTATAAATTCATTTTACCGTTTAGCCGTTTAGCTTACGTTTTTCCAAATTCAATCGCAGCGTATCCCGTAAATCTAATATTTTATCATCACAATTAATTTCTTTGGTACGCAGTTGCGCCTGAATCGAATGTATCGATCTATTTTCTAAGTCTCGACAACTATTATCACGTTCACGATCCGTTATATTATTATTACTATTCGATGATGTTGCACTACTCGACGATGTCATACCACTACTACGATTATGACGACTACTTATTGTTCTATTTGTACGAAGAAGTGAATTATTTGGCATTACATGTGTTTTCGAACCGTTTATATCGGACAGCCCACTGCGTGATGAAAACATTGAATCACCTATAAAGTTAAAAAAATAACACGAAATGAAATACATTTTTTTTTAAATCAAACGAAAACCTAATAAATGTAATTCAATTTGTGCGTGAGTGATTTTCTTTAAAAAAAAAAAATCAAAATTCGTATAAAGTTTTTTTTTGGCATGTATATGCTGTACCCACCAATATTTTATTCCCAAAGTAAAGTAAAGCCCAAAATATGTTTCCAAAAAATAAAAAAGTTTCACATGTAATAAAAATTTAAATAAATCACAACATTATTGAATTTTCCTTTTCCTTCTTCAAAAACGAAATAAGTTTTTCTCCCGCATTTTATTTTGAGAAAATCAAATAAAAACGAAAAAAAAAAAATGTTTCAATATTTTTTAGTTTAACTTGAAAACTAACCCCAAGAAAAATGTGTACATTAATTGAATATGAAAGGTACATATATGCGAAAGGAATACATGATGCTGTATTTATGATGGATTAAAAAAAAAAAACAAAAAAAAAAATTCTTACCATTTATATTCGAGTTACTTCGCATTCGATCCTGTGTATTAAAATGCATTCTTCGATTCCCGCTGTCCATGGGAAATGGTGATCCTTGTCGCAGTTGCAATGGTGATACATTCGTTTGAATTGTATTTGATGAACCATTATGGGTGTTTGTCGTTTGTTCTAATATGGGGAATGGATTAGTGGCCGATGGTGGAATTTCACGTGCACCTAATTCATTTATATCACAGTCAGATCGATAAGCAACTTCATTCGCTAAAAATATATTTAGAAAATTGTAAAAAATTATAAAATATTTTTATTATTTTGTGAAAATGTTTAAAGATTAAGTAAAGTAAGAATTTCCATATTTTGTCAAACAGCTTTCAGATCTGAGATTTGTTATGAGGTCCTTAAGGTTTTATTTAATTTGAAGGAGAATACTAGTAAACGGGTTCTTAAATAGCAATAGGTAACATAAAGAAGTTTTTAATTCTAAAGATGGATTATATATATATATATATATATATATATATATATATATATATATATATATATATATATATATATATATATATATATATATATAATCTCTTTGCAGTGCGACAGAGTCAGCTTAATTATAAAAAGTTCTGTAAATTTTCAGATCATCAGAATAGAACAGATGATTTCATTTTAGAACGAGTGATAGATCATTAACAAAAATAATGAAAAGCAAGGGACCCAAAATGGAACCTTGAGGGACTCCAGAAGTAATTAAAAAAAGTTTTGAGATTTGTTCATTGAATTTAACATTTGCTGATCTATCTCCAAGATAAAACGATTGCATAATTGATGAGACAGTCCAATCCCACAGCATTTATCTAAGAGAATATCGTAAGACACCATATCGAATGCCTCTTGGAAATTTATACATACAATCAACCTGCTGATTCATATCTACTGCCTTAAAGAGATAATTTGAAAATTCCAATAGATTGGTCAAAACAGAACGTTTTACATGAAAACCATGCTGTGAAATTTTAATTTCATGAAATATAAAGTTGTAATCGAGTTTCTCAAATATTTTGCTGAATGTATTAAGTAACGAGATTGGCCTATAATTTACAACATTGAACAAAAGATAAGCCGATTTCCAACTGGAAGAAAAAACACCCGAGTTCATGGACTTATTGAAAATAATTGAAAGTGGTTTAACTTTAGCTTATCTCTTAATAATATATATTTATATATATATATATATATATATATATATATATATATATATATATATATATATATATATATATATATATATATATATATATATATATATATATATATATATATATATATATATATATATATATATATATATATATATATATATATATATATATATATATATATATATATATATATATATATATATATATATATGTATATAGTAAATTCGGTTCAGAAAGACAATTGAAGACAAAAGTACAAACAATTCAAAAAAATAATAGATCAAGTATTCTTATTCGAACTGACTTATTGTTTTAAAGATCAGTTGTTTATACACACACGAATGAGAATATTAATCGTGTCCCACAAAAACTTAGAGATGAATGCCGTTATTATGGTTTAATGACGTTGAAGAATCGATGGCGTGATTTGACGGAGAGTCCAAATTGGCTGTTGAGGGTTTTTTGATGGAATTCGAAGAGATGAGTGAAATGATGTACGATCTTCAAAAATTAATTTATTGCAAAATTTTGTTAATAAAAACAGCAAAAAAACTTTTATCGAGTCTGGCACTGTCACATGTCAATACTTATGATACATTCATTACGCATAGCCTTTGTTAAAGAATTTCGGTGTATGATAACCAGTGATATGATTCACGAGCAACTGCGGATATGTAAGAAGATTTCCAACAAAACACGTAATCAATACGTTTACAAAATGAAAGAAATATAGGTAACGTTGAAGATCAGGCTCTGATTATTTACAAAATTATTTTATATGGGGCAGATAATTTTGATGATTTGCGGAAACGACTAGAACTGTGAACAATTATCACTTCAAATGCAAGCAAATCGAAGTTTGTCGTAAAATTCATATAAACTCGGAACTGTTGAATTAAAAGGCAAACCAGACAATTTAATGTAAGCGAATTTGGCTAAATGTTTTAACTGCAATGATAGCGATCATATGAGATCAGTGTGTCCAAATATTCACAAGGGAACACGTTGTTTCTTATGTAGTGAGTTTGGACATGAGTCTAAATTTTGTCCAAAAAGGAAAACACAAGAAAGCATACAGACCGATAGGAAAAACACGACATAAGGTGCATCTACTATCGTGATGTGAGATTTAATATAAGCGATGAGGAAAAACGTTTACGAGAGCTCGGTTCTTCAGAGATCGCATATGATCCCCAGATTCTAACGTCAAGTTAGAACATATCCAAAATGAAGCTACTCGATCCTAAATCATCAGTCTAATCGATGACTATAAACCACAGAAGACCATTAAATCTGAAGTTAAAATAAGAATAATTTTGGAGGATGAAAAGCATGTTTATTGTAGGCCTAGAAAGACATCAATTGTTGAGCAACAAGTAATCGATTACCAAGTGGATGAGTGGCTAAAGGATGGAATTTTGAAGCCAAATGTGTCAAATTATTCAAGTCATGTGTTGCTAGTTGATAAAAGAAGATGGACAAAAACGGTCATGCGTTGATTTCAGGTCACTTAACAGGAAAGTGATCAAAGATAGATACCCATTACGAGATATATTTGAGCATTGTGACATATCAAGGGCAATACGAATTTCAAAGAGCGATTTTTGGATTCTGTAATTCACCATACATTTTTCAACGGTACATTAATGAAGTTTTTCGTCAGTTAATCCAGGCGAATTTTAAGGAGATTTTGAAGACGTTGCTAAAAGATAAAAAATGGAAAAAGTGTCAGATAATGCAGCAGAAATTCAATATCTCGGGCATTTGATTGGAACGGCCATATTTGACCTTCGACTGATAAAATAAAGGCAGTGATGAAGCAACTTACACCAAAAACAGCGAAAGAGGTGCAAAGTTTTTTAGGACTCACGGGATATTTCCGAAAATTTGTACACGAGTACGCTAAAATTGCTTAACCATTAAGCATTTGGTTGAGGAATCGTGTCATATTCGAATTTGGAGAAGATCAATTGACAGCGTTTCAGGCATTAAATACTACTTTGGCTAAGTGACTCAGTATTGAAAATATTTAAATTTGGTTTAGAGACCGAGTTTCATACTGATGCCTGTAAAATTATGGTTATGGCGTAATATTTCCATGAACTCCAAGTGCTGGCCGTTAGTGAGGGACAAACAATGGACAAAAAAAATATGTCGAAAAAATATGCGAAAATTACCAGATAGGCTCTGTTCTTGCAGGAATATATTTATAATGTAGTTCATTGTTTAGGTACACAAATGAGGCACGACGATGCTTTTAGTTGCAGCCTAATAATGATGTTTTTTTCTGGAACCAACAGTTAGCAATAAAATACGAATGGTGCAATGTAAAGATGAATTGTTGATTGCATTCAAGCTATGAAGTGATCGATGATATGATATATCGCAACTACGATGGTAGACAATTGATTGTAATTCCTGAAAGATTAAGGAAATTGGAAATTGAATTAAGCAAAATGAAAGAAATTTTACATTCGAAGTTTGTCACAGAAGATCACAAGGTTTATTGAATCATGTCATAATAGAAATTTGTTGTAGAATACTATGACCAGGAAAGCATTAAGCACTTTTCTAGTTCAACAGGACAGCCCCGGAGTAATTGACAGATGAAAATTATCAATAGAAACATTATCAACGTTTCGGCGAAGATTTCTATTGAAATTAACCCTTTTCGAAGTCACGATTGGAAAAAGATGCGACAAAGCAAGGAGAGTAATAGAAGAGAGTAATAGAATTAATTGACTACGAACTGCTCAACTATTTTATTAGCACAATAGATTTGCTCAGACAAGATGCAAAGAAGAATATTTTAAAACTAAACGATGACAGACAGCTAAGAAATATCAAATTGCAAATCTGGTTGAAATTCAAAGGACTTAATTTGGGAGTTGCATGAAGTTAAGAAATAAGTTTTATGGTCCATATGAAGTGATGATGGTAAAATCCCACGACTGTTATGAAATGGGAAGATATGCGAGGGTACAAAACAACAAAACACATTTACAAAGCAGACTTGTTGTCCAAAAACAACAACAACAAATACAGAGCAGATGAAGCCATTGCCCAGTAGTTTTGTAATAAAATCATAAAAGGTAGATGATATTGTGGTTGGCTGAGTAATAAATTTGGTTCAGAAAGAAAATTAAAGACAAAATTACAAAAAATTAAAAAAAGAATTGGATCCTACTTGTGTTGTGATGGTTTAATTATTTTGATTTGGCAACTGCTGGCTGCTTGATTACATGATCATTGGTGGCAAGTCTCAACTTGCACTCTGAGCAATGAATGTGTAATCACGGTAGCGGTTTAGATTTTGACAGTTTTTTGGCTTAATTGTAGTATAAATCTAAAAAAATGTAATTGTAGGTGGGTGTCAGTTAATCTTACAATTTGTTTGAGAATTTGTGTCTGTTGTTTTTACTGTTTTCCTGCAAGAAGAATAGATTAATATAGGTACCATAGAGGGTAAAATCCAGTTTCAGCTGAAAAAGTTTGATCATGGGTTTAATTAATTTTTTAGGGCAATCAATGTGTGGTCGACTACAAACGAATTATATCATCATAAAAATCGAACTAAGAATTGCAGAATTTATTTAGGAAATGTCAAAGCCCCTGAAACTATCGCTTTTTAACTTGTATTTAAGATGGTCTGCAAAACGAACACAGGAGTCTACATTGCCTTACATTGCAGAACCGTTACGTCGAAAGAGTTTTAACGCGTTGTACAACATTTATAACCCCAGATTTCAAGAGAGATGAGAAAATTAATTGAAAGAATATTTCTGGCCGGAGATGGAGAAATATGTTAGGAATTGGTCCAAGTTTTGTGTATACACTATTATAAATCTAGTATGATATGACTACGAAATCATATTTTGGACAATTTGAAATTACATTTTGTAATTACATATCTTATCGTTTTGAACAGATTCACTTACAAATAGTAAGAGCTTTGACTCCATCTAAGAGATATCGATATTTTGTTACATGTGTCGTTAAATATGTGGTAGAACGATTTTATCGGCCACTGAAAGCCCCATCCATGGCCGGAGGCTTTACGATTAATTAGAGCAATGCAAATTTTCGTTGTTTAAATTGGAATAAGAGCTACAGTGTAAGTGAATATTGTGCGAAACTTCTCTATGGGCAGACGATTAAGCTTCCTGGTGAACTATATATCAAAAATTCTTGATCTCATTTTTCCTACTCATGATTATTTTGCAATTTGCTAGTTGCGTTTTTTAAATTATTACTAAATGCTAAGATTACATTTTATCATTTTTAGTGCGGTAGGGCAAAAAACCCCAAATTTGGTTGCAAGGAACGCATTTAGCGTATTTGTCATATTTGCAACTGAATGCCAGTATAAATAAAAAAGATGGAATTTCAAACAAAATTTGGATCAAAGAGTCGAGTTAAATGTCATAAATCAATCGAAAATATCTAAAAACCAATGAAAACTATAAAAGTTTGTCATCTTTCTAAGTCACAAAGAATCACAAGCTTAACCCAAAATGTTAAGACATTTTCACAGTTGAACACATTCGTGTTCGTTCATTTACTCATCCAGTACATTTTTCCTTATGATTTCATAGTAGATATCTCCATCTTTTTTTTACCGAGAATCGCCGAACAAAAGTGATTGCGCTTTTATGCAACTAAATTGGTACCTGGTTCTAAAAACTTAAACAGCAGGTTCTTTCAACTTAAAAGGAAGTAGACCAAGCAGAGCTCAAACATTCATAAATAATAAATAACTTTAGATGAAAAATCCAAACTGTTGGCATTAAATCCTTTTGTGACAGGGAGGTTAAATTACAACTCTGTGAACGTTTCTGCTACTCTTAAATAGGAAAGGTTTGACTCAGAAGCAACATATTCATTAGAAATGGGAATAAAAAATGTTATATCGCTGCTATACGTCATTTGGCTAGAATATGAAAAGAAGTTGATGAAGCAGTTGAAAAATTTCTATGACCCAATGTGGGACGATGATATTGCCCCTTCCTCTTAACTTGCAAATGTTGGGTTCTAAACGATTTAAAATTGTGAAAAATTAAAATTAAAATCACGCTCTTCCGGGGTACAGTTTTTATTCAGAAATGTCATATTTTTGCTAAGTAAAATATTGTTACCTCACTGACTTTATAACAGAAACGATTTTGTACTCAATTTGTTTAACCTTCAAATATACTGTTTTAAAAAAAAAATTCCAAAGCTATTTATTTAGTACGGAATCAATTTACTGAAAACAATAATTGAAGCACAAAAAAAGCACAAGGAAAATCATCTGATTGAAATTCTATAACCAAAAAGGTTGCACTGCTGGTCAATTTCACACACAAGACAAAGGCAAAATATTGAACCAAATTTGAAGTTACCAGACCAAAAATAATATCATTTTCATAGTATTTATCAATAAAAATGGTAATTCGTTTTAAAACACACACTCATACATTCATAAGGGATCCAGTCTCGCTAAACACTACACACATATATATGCACATTATTTCAGTTTATATTGATTATAAGAAAATATTTCAAGTGAAAATTGAAAATGTTTTCTCTGAAATAAAAGAAAAATGTATCCTTTATACGTATATTTCAGTGTTGATGCTGGTACTGAGATATATAGATATAATATTAGAAAGATGAAATAATATTTGTATAATTTACGCCTTGGGTACCATTCTTGACAACAATTGAATAAATAAATTCTGGATATACGAATATTATGAATGTTTAGAGAGAACACCATAAAAAGCTTTTCATATATTTATTCCAAAAGAATTTACCGTTACATACGTTTTCAATATCAATATAAATATATATATATTTGTCTATGTAGAGTTATATATAAATATTCAACCATCTTCGATTTTTTATCTTAAAATCATATCAACATTCATCACATAAAAAAAAAATACGAAAATCGAAATTTTTTTTTTGTGGGTTTTATTTTTCCTAAATAAAAACTCAATATATAGTGAACGTGAGGTGAATTTCTACCAACTTAGACATATAGCTTATAGTCGTGTACATTTCTGTTTTCGAAACATATACACAACAAGCAAAAAAAAAAATTGTTGAATGGAAAAAAAAATGATACCCAGAAAGCATATCGGGGAAACCATCATTTTGTTTCGGGAGGAAAATACACGATTTTTGTTTTTTAACTTTAACTTTAAATCACAGATAATCATTCCATATATACGATGATATACGATATATGCTGTATTTACTTTATTTATGTTTAAGTTCAATGATTTTTCGGATATATGCTAACATAAATTTAGAGTGTATGTTTTTTTATGAACATAATAGACAACCTTGAAAGGTCAAGAGATTAAACTCTATGATTTTTTTATGACTGAAAAGCACGTCGATGTAAATAGTTTATGGTAATAAACAGATGTACAACAGTCATATAAAGAGGACATCACTAATTGTTAATTCAGTTCGGTAAATATATTGAGCATATCAAAATGGAACTTAAAAATCTATGTGTGATGAATAAATATTTAGTGACCAACACATAAATGCCACTGCATAAATGTTTCCTTTATTTAGTAGATTGAATACGAAACATAACTTTCTATGCCAAAACTAAAAAGTCACATAATCTGAAAAACAATAGAGCCATATCATCATGTTTATGGTTTATATGATTTCTTACCAAATGCAAGTCTACTTAAAACTTAACTACTTAAAACTGCCGAATGGCAATCCCTGTTTTCTTCATGATGATTTTTTTACAAAATTACGAAATTTAAAATATTTTAAGGGCGCTGCAATTGTCTTTTAAAAATGCCAGTCGAACAGGGTGGAGTTATTCATTAGTATTCTGACCACTGCCAATGCAATCAAGTAAGTTAGAGCATGAAACTGGTGGGGACTACCTAAGCACCACAACTTTAACTGGGACCATATTATATACAAAAAAGGTAACAAAAAAGCAGAAACTTCAAATAGAATGTCCAACTGATGCTGCATGATTCATTTACCAGCGTAGGATCCGTAAATACAAGACAATAACAACAAGTATGGGCAAACAAGAGCAAAAAAATTGTTACATAATTAAGTGTCACAACCTGTTTGTACAAATATTTTTAAAGGTTAATAAAGGTAAATTTGTTTTCTCTGCTAAATTACCAAAATATTAAATGCATGCTAGCATATAAATATCAAATGCATGCTATTAATTTTAATGGTTAACAAAAAACATGGACACAACTAAGTTATGGATTTGATGAAGAAAACAATTTACCAGAAATATTTTTAAGTAAAATTGTACATTTTATAAAGTAAAACAGTCTACGCATGTAATTTAATAATTGTAATATTAAAAGTTCTATCAGTTAAATTACTAACAAGTAAATATACCTAAAAATTCTTTAAATTCTTATACATTTATGCACTATGAACTATTTATTGATGGAAACTCGGTAACAGAATTTTTTTTATGTTATATAAAATAAATTTCCTATATTGCACCGTTTTGCATTTACTTTTCATCACACAGCCAATATACACAGTCAACATGAACTAGAGATAAAAATAAAAAATAAAATGCAAATATTTTTTCATCTTAAAGCATTTTCAACGTACGTTCGTTACTCAAAGCGTAAGACAAATAGCATAATAACAAAAAATAATTTTCCTTGTTTTCATCAGCCAAACAACTCTCGTATATTTAAATTTTTCCATTTATCTTATTTACTCCAATTTCCTTTTCAGTTTCTATTCATTATTATTTGCGATGCTTTATACTTTGCCTACCTCGTATATACTCGTATATACTATATACATATAAATGTATATATATTGACGTAAAACTTGAAGACATGAAGACGAGAAAAACCAAATACGAAATATTATTATAAACAAATCTGGAAAAACTGCATATTGTAAAACTCAATTTAATATTAAAAAATAATAAAAATAAAAAAATTATGAAAACTCTAGAACAAACAACAACAAAATACAAAAATTACATGAGTTAATCGGTTTTTCCAAACAAGTTTATTTACTTTTTCAAAGACACTCAAACATTATGAAAATTCAATTTTCTACTTTTTTCTTTATTTTTCTGTCTTTTTTTATTTTTTATGTTGCCTAACATTAAAATTCAATTTATTTACCTTATTTCGATGTATTAAAAAAAAAAAATAAATAAATAAAGGATTTATGATTGATGAGGTTTTTTGCAGTATTACAACACAAAAAAATATATTGGAAAAAATATTGAAAAATTCCATACATTTTTTGATTTATTATTAATAAAAAGCCCAAAAAAAAAACAACAACAAAAAGTTAAATAAAATAATAATAATTAAGTTTTTGTGTTGGTTTTTCTAATAAAAAAAAAATATAGAAAACAGAGCTGTTGATAGATCACATGCATCCATGAGAGTTTTTAATGTGATATGTTGCATTAAAAGCTTTCATAAAAGGTTTTATTAAAGCTTAAGTGGATTTTTTATAGATTTTGTAATTTTAATTTGATTATAACTATACTAAAAAATAGTTATTACTGTAATATAAAAAAAAATAATAACATATTGTTATGGTTTCTGTGGACATTTAATAATAGTGATGATAAAACGTGGTTTTTAGGCCACTGCTGGCCATTGTGGACAATGCCTTTAGAAGTTTTATGTTGATAAATACTATAGAAGATAATCTGTATTTTTTCTGTTTGTTTTTAACTATTTAACATAAAGGAACTTTCGAGAAAAACAAAATACCCTACCCTATCCACATTTTTAAACGGACCACCTGTTTTTAAATAATCTGTAAACTAGACTGTAGATTCTGTAAACGGTTATCCACCTCAAAATCTATACAATACATATCCAATTTACATCGTATTTTTGAATAAACTAGAACAAAATCACCATCAATCTGATGCAACGAGAGATCATTGAGGAAATGTCGGTTTGGTTACGGTAACGTTGTTTGAAATTTACAAATTCAGAAAAATTGTACTTTGCCTCCACTTTCAAAAATAGTCTATATTTTAATTTAGTAAGCCATGATTTTTTGTTGTGTTGTTTAATTTTGAAATGTCAGTAAAATATTTTTGTCAGAAGAAATAAGTTTTGTTGTTAAATATTTGGCGGTGCTGCAATTCTAGCACAGGGGCACCTGGTGTCATGACCGTTTGTGATTCCCCACTTTGAATATTTTAAAGCCATCGCAGCCTAACTCGGAACATTGATAGAAACTTCTTAATTGTAAGTATGTATGTAACTCCAATTAAATGTGTGAATGACAAGGGAGTGTGAATGACTTGAGGAAAAGTGACGTAATTGTAATGGGTTTAACGAAAGCCAATTCGAGAATGTAGGGATATGAAAGTAGTAATGATGCATGTGAAAACTTGTTGGCTGTCCTCGTTTTTGATTCCAATTTTGTAATCCTGAATGATGGTATGCCAATAACGATGGTGAATGTTAGGATCTGAGCCAATACGAATGAAACTGATAAACATTTTGGGAGGTGATAATTATATGATCAAACCATAATTATATATTTCCATAAGCAAAGGCTATCATGAAGGGTATGAAATGGGTCAGATATACATGTGATTCTCTTATCATAGAAAATGAAACGATTGATGTAAATCAACTTGAAAAAAAAAATAGAGGTGGTAATTGAGGCATGTTCTACGCAAGTAGGCACACTGAAACGAAAAGTGAATGGATAGTGGAACAAGGCAACCACCATTGTAATAAAAGAAGTTTAACTCCTGCTTTTCATATAATGCAGATTTTTTAATGAACGAGTCAATAGAATGTTGAAAAGGCTACACATTGAGCCAAAAGGAAATATTATTGTGGAACTATGTGTCTCAAATGACACATAACACCACAATCAAGGATGTATGGGATAAATTTAACAGAGTGCGAGGTCGTAGAGGACAAGGTTGAAATGCCATGCTAGATGAAAAAAAAATTAAATAATTTTTAAAAATGATGGTGAATGTTCCAAATAATTTAGAAGACTTTAATGAATAAACAAAACCTGATAATGTTAGAGAAAATTTGAATGACATGCGGATTTTAGATAGGAACTACAATTGATTGGATTGTAGAATGATTGTAAATTTGGATTTTGAAGAAAAGACAACTTTACAGAACTCATACCCGAAAAAAATCGGGATAGAAATTTGGCAATAAATTACAGGGAAATATTTCTGTTTATGAAATTGGTAAATGGTATGATAAAAGAAAAATTAAAAAATTCTTGAATGCATGTAATAATACTTACCAGAAACCATTTTGGCTTTCGTTGCAACCGCACTCTGCCAACGAAAGTGTGGAAAAGTTTGTGTGGGAAGTGCGAAGGGAAATTAGGAAATTTGCAGACATTGAAAGAGCGTATAATTTTGTGGTTTCATAGGTGAGCATTGGACTTCCGTAAAAAAATAAAAATGTGATCTTTTCAATCTATGCAGATGACTTTGTCATAATGCGTAAAAGTCCAAACATAAAACCGGCATATGGTCAAGCTCAAAAATATGCGGATCAGTTTTAACTGTTCTAAATATACGTGTAAATACGAAAATATACTGTTGTATAACTGTACGATTGCATAGAAAAATAAGATTTGCAAATATGTAATGAGAGTACTGAAAATGTAACTAGGGTAGGTTCTTGGGAATCTAGATCGAACTAATATTGGTAAAAGCAGACCGAGTCTTTTCAAAAGGGGGAGTAAACCGAAATAGAGAAATCATCCTGGTATAACTGACATTAAGCAAAACGGGCTCGGGTCCTTCAGAATTGCATACGGAATGAGCATGTATGGTGTTGGTTCTATACGGTTGAGTTTAACGCGTTAATGAACATTGAGAATGCATGTACTAGAGTCGTATTTGGAGTATCAGTTTAACTCAATACACATTTAATAGTCTAAAATGAGTGATTCGCCTGTCAACTATAAAATAGAGTAGATCACTTCAGTAAAACTGTGCAAAAAATTACGAAAGATAACGCTGTAATTAGGGTTTATGATTTATCGAGTTTTTACTCAAACCGGTTTTCGGTATTTAAAATTTGAAAATATCGAATAAAACCGGTTTTCGGTAAAAATATGGATTTTGGACAACATACTAAATTTTAAAAAAATTGTTGGTTTAATAATAATACCTTTCATTTTGCTTCTTAGATCACAGTCTTTTAAGTAAAAATATTAATAAAAACTTAACAAAAAACATCAAAATAAATACTCCATTTATTATAAAAAATTATAATTTAATATCAAAATAATATTTTACTTCTTATCAATAGAAATAAAATAGTATTTTAGGAACACAAAGAATTTAATGATTTATCACTGAGTCTGCTTCGAATTTTGGTTGCAAAATTGCCGGCAATGGAAAACGTCCTCTCACTTTCGATAGAAGTAGGTTTTACGGTTTTTAAAGCATCAAAAATTAATTCAATATTAGTATACTGCTCCTCTTGCTCATCCTGAAATATATTCGCAAATATTTTTTCTGCAAGTGTTTTTGCGAAATGTATGATCCCAGAGTGGGGTAGAAAGTTGTAAAAATTGTACTGCATATCTGGTCTTTTGACGAAAGCTGAATTTTGAAGATATTTTGCTAAAGAAATTAAGTTTTTATTTCGCCTATCACCTAAACGTTTCTTTAGTTGTCTTAGCATATCACGGCTTATTTCTGATTGAAGATCAAAAAGAACATAAAATTAAAATAGAATAGCTGCTTCTCCAGATATAATATTGGCATTTTTGTTACTTAAGGCTTCTACTGTCAGCATAATTGGCTTGAGAATTTCTGAAATTTCTTGTAAAATAGTTGTGAGTTCTTTGTTCCAAAGATATAAAGCATCTAAATCAGATAAAGCTTGTTTAATACAGCAATTCAACAATAAAATTCTAGTGATCATTCGCTCGAGTTAATTCTATCTCGTTTTACAATCTAAAATTAAATTCAATTCTTTTCCTTCTTGCTCCATTACGTATTTGTGTAAAATACTGTTCCGAAATGGCGGTTTTCGAAACAAAATTCACTAATTTTTATTTGTAAGAACATCTTATATATAAATTGATGGTTCTAAATTATTTTCCTCGTACTCGACAATGTTTAAATTCAAATTCTCAAGATCCTCGGCATCTCCGCCTTCGTCAATATTACTATTACATTCACTTTGTTGGATTCTGAAAATTCCTTTTCTTCAAACGTCAATGACTGCTAAGTGAATAGCTAAGGCAAAGCTGAAGTTCAGTTGGAGAAATTCTACTAAACTTAACCATAATTGCGGCACCATCGTTTGTTGTTGCTATTACATCACACTCAAAATTAACCCCAAATTCTTTCAAATGATCCTTGACAATGGCTAATGTAGTTATTGAATCACAAGATCCCTTAATCGGGACCAAACCTAAATTTCGATGTTCGCCTTTCCCGTCATGTAGATTTATATTGAAAAATCGCTTATTTCTGACGCTTGTCCACTCGTCAAGTGTTAAGTTAAACTTTTTACCATTTATTATGTCTACATTTGTTTCTTCGACCATCTTTTGTTTTATTCGATCAAAAAATTTTGTACCAATTTCATTACCTCTTTTGGATATTTTGGCAACAATAACCCTTTATTAATAATAGCTTCTCTAATGAACGCAGAATTTGTAATGGCATTTATTGAAAACCCATCTGTGGCAGCTAAAGCTACAATTTCATTTAAACTCTGCCTTTTGACAATATAAAATAACAGTTTGGCTTTTAATATTTTTTTTGACGTGTTAGGCCCAGTATCAAAGTTATCATTTTCATCAGCTTTATTTTTCATCAAATTAATCCCATATAGATTTTTAAGATGAAAAATCAGACCACTTGTTGAAGATCCTCTTGTTTTAATTTTTTTAAAACCTTCTTTACATTTCGCTTCTTCAGCGAACGATACAACGCATTACAGAACAACAAAATAGTTTTGACAGTACATAAGAAAAAAAAAATTCCCAAATACGCAAACTTATCGTGCGAGGAAAAACAAATTTATAAACAGCACCCAAAGAACAAATTGCACAGATTTTGTAAGGAAAACTTTCGCGTGTCGTAAATTTTTATTTTTATTTTTTTTAATATTTTGTATTTAGATGCGTTTGATTTACTTGAATTATTTCATTTCAGATATTTGTAAATCCTAAAATGTATTGTTCGGTAAAAAAATAAAAAAAAACCGGTAAATACCGCCGCATAAACCCTAGCTGTAATGAATGAAATGATAACCATATTGGAAGCAGGAATAGTCATCAAAAAAACTCAAAGGACCAGCGTGATTTTGGAGAGTATATATAATCAACAAAATTCAAAAAGTGGTCCCAACTGCTCCTTCAATTTGGTAGGTGGCTTGAATTTTGGAGATAAGACAAAAGCTTTGATGTATAAATACTCAGCTAAGAAAGAATTTTGCACGATACAAATGAAATATTTTAACTAAATTCAAGAGTTTTAAATTGTGATAACAAAAATGTAAGCTTTAAAATGTGATAACAAAAATGTGTGAATTTTGTCCAAGTTAGTTTTGGCAACTATTAAAAGATTGAAAAACATTATTCTTGATTTTTTGTAAATTTTAGATTGAAAATTTCTATTCAGTATTGATAAGAGCGGTTACCTACAATTTAGCCTGTTTATATTTTGAAAACACAATTTTTGGTACGTTTCGTTGATTTAATTGTCAAAATGAAAAATGAATATTGGCAACAAAAGGAAGTAATATTAATCAAAAAAAAAAACGCACGTGCAAATAAACGCAAAACGACAGTAAAAAGTGTTGAAAGCAGTGCATGCTACCCAAGCATTTTTTGATGAAAATCCAGACAAGCAATTCGTGTTTATTTTACTGATTATTTTATCCTACATACAGATTTTCTGATTTACCTCAAAGTATTATCAATGTCGATTTCTTTAAATTTACTTTATTGGCAATTTAAATTATGAAATGAATCAAAACTGTGCCAATAATTTCATTCCAGGACGAGGAAACCACTCAAAACCAATATCATCAGCAAAACAATTTGGTCCAATTGTTTCAAACATTACTTGATTGAATGCCATCAGACAATCATATAAAATTGTATGACTCGAGCTTTGTTAAAAAACAACTTCTTGAAAACAAGCAATAATATTGAATACACCGACCATTGATGGTGTAGCAATATTCATTACTGGATAAAAGTTTCGATCCAGAAGAAACAATCGACCCAAAATTGTTTAAAGATGTTACTAAGAATGTGATCTACACTCCATGTAGTGATTTTAAACATCAATTCGCCAGGCATATGATTGATAGAAAATTATTCATAGAACATTGGCTTCGGTTACTATTACGGGAATATTGCCGAAATTATGGCAGATTATGCAATATTCACTACTATCTTTACAAACTTACAAAAAAGCCTTAGTCAATAAAGTTAAATGACGACTGTTTTGATTAAAAAATTTCGTCATCAACTGAAATATCTCATTTCAAAAATATGAAAAGTAAACTTAAAAAGTAAAATTAAAAATTGGCAAAATATTACCAATTAGAAACAATGATGCCCTCTTAAAGTGGGCTGGAATACTTTTATGAACTTCAGGCACATATCCAAAAAGACTGAGTGATAAAAAAATCGGCTACTAGTTCAAACGACGAGCTCCAACTACTTTCTGGAATATGTAGATAGTTGTTCCAATTAAATTAGAAACAAAGAATAATCTCGTTACTGCTGATCCCACATTCCGTGTCATATTTTTTTATATAAAGACAAGTGAAGCATAGCACTCAACCTGTTTGCCATGAAAATAAAAATTGGGACTATTTTTGAATCTGCTGGAATTAATGACTACTATAACGTCTAGTTCAAAACCTTGAGACCCAATTAGAAATGTTCCCGACTACTACCTGACTACCACCAATTTTTAGTACGAGATTCACATATTGCTCCATTTTTTTCAACCGTTTGCACTACCATAATCTAACTGAGATGAGAGTTCTAAACATAATCCTGCATATGTTGCGTAATTGCTCTTCGACTAAACAGTGGCATAATTTTTGATCATACAAACAATTTATGTTATGAAAACTTTATTTTACTTGCTACACTGATACATAGAGATAGGGATAGAAGGAAAACAAAATGTGTATGTTTATGTATTAGTAAAACCGAATAATAAAAATCATAAAATTATGAAATTTTCTAATAAATTTTCTATTTCAACTTAAAAATTTTTCCGGTGGTAGCTGGAAAATTTTTTATGATTTCCATTAAAATGAAAATAAATAATTTAATGGCTCCATACTCCACATTCATTTTGGCACATGAAAATCTCCCTTAAAAGTGATTATTTAGTTCACCGATTTGTCTATGTTCTATATGGTTAAACTATTATTATTACTTCCACTTTGCTGCCCAATCAATCATTTAGTTAAAGTTAATATTTTTTCGATGGCAGTCAAGTAGTTAATTATAAAGTTACATAACCAAATACATTTTCTTGGAACCATCCAATCTTATATCGAAATATTTTACATAATATCATTTGCAAAACATATGTTTTACATTTCTACCTTTCGGAAGAAATAAAAAAAATGTATCTTCCAATTCACCAACAGATTTGTTTGCTTGACTCTTTTGTATGAATATTCTGTATAAACGTATATCGCCCGTTCTGTGTATTAGTGCCGGAAAACTATACCTAAAACTTATATTTTTCCTATATATGTATGTATGTAGGCAAGTTGTTGTTTTTCCCATTTTCATTTTTTGTTGTTGTATTCGAAAATACAATTAAGGATAAAAGATATATCCGTATATAGTTATGTAATTTTTATTTTTATTCAAAGGTCTGGAGGGTATACAAGTCAAGATTGAATATGAAAATTTAATCAGGTAATTTTCATAAGGGTATACAAGAGTAGATTTGGTATGGATACAGAGAGTGAATACGAGATGTATATAAAAATCCGGTTGTTTATTTATTTTTTTTTCTTAATACGATTATTGTGTATTTGGTTCTATATAATAAAATATAAAAAAAAATTATATTCTATATTGGCTAGTTGTAAGGTTAGTTAATTTAATATTTTGCTACTAAATAATTTAAGTGCAAATTTGGAGAAATGATTGCGATTAATGTCAAGATTAGGTAAAAAATTCATGTTGAATAGGCAAATACAAGGTGAAGGTAAGAACTGTATGGTAAATTATTTTGGTTTAAATTCACAAAATAATTTTGTATGAAACCTCTAGCTCAAAAATGTTCGTGCAAATAAAGCTTCTGGTCATGATCTTGCCAATTGACTCTTTTGGCGCAAAGCGCTGCTGTTTCTTACTCAATCACAGAAGGTGGATTTAATTTATTTGATTGATTAGTAGCGGGATTTTTTGAAATTTTACACTTTTACAAACTTTAAAAACCAAGGTCAACACTGCCAAAACCCAAGCTGTCCTGCACTTTGAATTTCCGTCTCACATTCCAACTCCATATGAATTTCAAAGTATTCTTATAGCTAACAACACCTTATACGCCATTTGTGCACAATCAACACTTCTTAACCAGACTAACAAATTATCACTTTACAAAGTAGTGAATAGACCTTTACTAACATATGCATGCGCACTTTGGGCTAAAGCCGCCGAAACTCACATTACTAAAATGCAAGTAAATCAAAATAAGTGTTTAAGAAATATTCTATCATTACCTAAATCCATATCCAGTTCCCTTTTTTACAACCTATTAGTATCCTCACTAGGCAGTATACAACCATCCATTCCATTCCAAATCAAGCACAAATTAATTCGGAAATTTTAGAATTTAGGAAACAAACAATAAAATTCTTATCTGTCAGCATTTTCCAGAAAATGTTCGTACCAAATTATGTAAATGCAGCAATAGTGGTGGTTCGATTATGGATCTAACAAAATTTCTGACTGTTGCCAAACAACTTAAGAAGGTGAAAACATTGTTAGTATTTCAATTATTGGCAAAAAACATTCAGTGATTTTCCTTTAGCAAAAGATGGTGTTCCTTTCAATAATATCAGTTTAGATGTAAATTTGACAGAGGTTATGTTAAAAAATTAAAAAATAATACATTTTCGGTTGTAGATAATATTATTGGTTCATATAAAAAGCCTCCGCGGGTTTTTGGTACGTTTTTAAAAAAAAAATTGTTTATTGAAAATAAATTTAAATCAAGAACATGTTGACCATTAATATCTAAAAACTTTGGCCATTTTACGAGTAAGTTCATAGCTCCATCAGTATTTCACCCGTTTTTCATTGCCTGTACTGATTCGCTTCAAAAATAGTTGGATTTCGTTACGTTTCAGCAGTGAATATCAATTCACTGATGTTAGTTCGGTTAATCAAATTTATTTGCAACCACATTCATGTGGCAACCAAACATCGAGTTGGGTTTTTAACCTGCTCTTTTCAAATGATTCCAAACTGTCATGTGGTTGATGTTTAATGGATCCTCTATTTCCTGCCAGTTTGCGTGTCAGTTTTGCCGGAGAAAATCCGTGGAAACATATTTTAAATAGAGCAATAACAAATTTACCAACATCAGGCTTGTAGTAATTGTTGCTAATAATAAAAGCGATTCTTACTTTTCATTTTTTTCCGAACTGCTGCAAGCTCTCGAAAATAATACCAATCACAAAATCTGGTAAATCTAATAAGCTTAAGAGTACATGGATAATCAGCCATTTGAACGGTCAAGATTGCTGAAAAAGTGATATTCAACAGATTGTGGGATTAGGCGCGTGGACTTATCCCGTAATGAACAGTTTGCCTTGGTTCATCAAAAATCAACTGTACATATGCACTCATATGAGCACCAAACCAATTAAACAAATCAAAATCCTACCATAAAATAACATAATAATTTCCAAATAAAATTATCAAGTACTCTTGGTTTATAATATCGTATTATGGATCTTAAAAAAAAATCAGCCATTGCATTTAACATTTTGTACCTTTACATGGCATGATCTAGTCAATAATTCCTAAAAAATATCAAAAATATTGCAAAATGTCCAAATAGAGCTCTGACTTTAGTTTTTAACAATTGGCCTAGGCCTTCAGATTTTAAAAGGTGGTCTACAAAATTTAAGTTTTAGACAGCGTCAGTTCCTCATGTTAGAGACAGCTGGTTTCGTCTAATTAGCTAAAATGTCTACTTGGCTTACCCACCCTCGTACGAAGCTTGCTCAAAAAATTCATGTGAAAGCCATTCATTGCCATATCCATTCGTTAGAAGGGAAATTAGTTATTTATTTTTATTTTATAAAAATAAAATATCTATTGTGGCTTCCACCTGTTCTAAGCCAACAAAAAAATTCTCAATTTTCCATGCTTTAAACTTAAACAACGCATAAGAAAAATAAAAATGTAAGCCATCTCTAACTATTTAAGTGATGTCAGTAAACATAAGTCCACCAATTACTCTCTTTGGAAAGCATTACAGTCATTCAAAAGAATCTGGAAAAAGGTCCAATCAACAAAGCTTTCAGTAAACACTCCACCCTTCTACCACTTTAATTTGGAAATAAAACATCACTCACGATAAGTAGATATGGTCTAAGATCTTCTTCGAAACAGCACAAGCTTTCGACAAAGTTTCGCAACAAAGGCTTCAAAATAAACTACATCGAGATTTACCTAAGTAGTTCTTGTAAATATCCTTGTAAATAATGGAGAGTGATCTGAATTGAATATTAGAAGCCACAAAGTAGTGTATTGGGTCCTATGTTAAACATCCTGCTATACCAGAGATTTGTCTAATCAGAAGGCACAACAAGTACAGTACCATTTGCAGATACAAATATCCTTGCAACTGAGTTTTTTTAATTTTAAGTAGAAGCAACAACCCAACTTGAAAAAGCAATAAAAACGCAAGTTGGTAAGTTGGTAGATAATATACCAAATCAGTTGTGGGTGTTGGGGTGCGCTTTAATACGGTAGGAGTTTACCGTCTATAGCCATGACTTTGCAACTATTTAAAGACCACCAAATGTGTCTAGTATACCTCCACGTGGTAACACCCGGGCAACGTTTCTAAATATCACCTAATTACTAGAGGTCGTGTGGATTACAAAAAGAAAATAAAAACAAAAGGACAAAAAACAAAAGGAAAAAATACTCCGGGTGGTACACCAATAGAAATATTGGGCAATCCACCCTCTGGTGAGACTGGCACTAAAGATTCTGGGGAGGGCCAATAGTTGCATATACAAAATAGCTAGAATATGGATATAATAAGCAGCTCATTCCAAAGGCGAGGAAGGGTTACTAGATATTCTAAAAAAAATGTATTTTCTCATATAAAATTAGCGCATGGAGCAATTTCAAAATAATATGGGCACCCCAACAAGCATAGTGGCACCCCAACAAGCAGCTATAAGATCCTTACATAATTATAGTGAAACATCTGTTCTTGAAAGTAGTATTTCAGAAAAAAACGAATGTTATACAAACAATGGCAAAAAGTAACTGGGAGAAAAAATTAGTAAAGCATTATTAATCTAAATTTACAACAACAAATTGCGGAACTGAAAATAGATATGATGCAATTAAAGCAGCGTAAATGAGGAAGACTTAGCTAAAGAAACAGAATGGATTCGCAAACATTGAATCAAAATACTCAGCCTTAAAAGGTTGAGGCAAACGTCAAACAAAAAAAATAGTATTTGCCCCACCACCTATCATAGTAGCTGATGTTTAAAATTATCACGCATTCTATGATATAATCAAGGCGAATGTTTTAGAAGAATCATTCTCACTAAATTGATGAATCAAAATAAAATCAACATAAACGTAAATAGCGGAGATTAAACGTAGTGAAAACTTTGAGCGAAGGCTCATTTAACTTTCACACGTATGAAAATAAACAAGAAAGGCAAATTAGAGTCATGGCAATGAACTTACATCAAACATGTGGCCCAGATTGAATTAAAGATGAATTATAGTTTATTGGGTTGCAAAATGGAAATTCAACCACTTGGACAGTCTAAACCAATTTCGCAATGCAAAGGAAGTCAAATATATGGTCACAAGCCAACATATTGTGGCAAATTTCCAAGGTGTGTCAAATGTGGAGGACACTATCTAACTGTAGAATGCGATAATCCGCAAGTTCATCTAAAGTGTGGACACTGTGGACAAGTTCTTCTTACTAACTGTCGAGGATGTATTGTTTTAAAGGAAATTCAGAATATTAAAATCCAAAGGATGAATAAAACTCAGGTCAGGCAAATCGATACGATTTCGGTCTACTCAACGAGCTGCAGACAAAACAAGACAATGAGAAACCATATGACCACCAACTAAAAACTTAAGGTGTTACATATACCGAAGCAACGAGAAAAAAGAGCATTGTGAGAGAAAACTAAATCCACATAGAAATGAACAACATAATGAAAATCATGTCATGGAATGATACTGTTATACTCCGGCATCAGCAAGAACTACAATCAGTCCTCGACATTGAGAATATAGATGTGTGTCTTATTTCGGAAACATCCAGATAATTTAATCTGAGGAGAAAGTCATCATAAAAAAAATATCCAACATTTTAAAGAAGCAAGGTGTGAAATAGTAGAAATTCTAGGCCACAGTAGTTTATATAAAAATCCATAACTTTCCTATTGTTGTGGCAGGATTATACTACCCACCAAGATACTTTATTAAAACAAACAATATTCAGAGTTCTTCAAGCGTCTGGGAAAAAATTGATAATATGTGGTGACTTCAATGCTCACTGGGGTTCTAGATTAACAACCACTAAAGGAAAAGAATTACTGATTGCCATTAAAAAAAATGTATGTGAGTCCATTTCAACAGGAAAACCAACATATTGGCCAACTGACCCAGGAAAAATACCTGATCGCCTTTTTTATAACCAGTCTCCTATTCAACCTATTCAGGCCAGTCTTCAATAGTCCTAACTCTAAGCAAATATATCATTCAAAAAGAGAATAATCGATTTACAAATATACGGATTGGTAGTTTCAAAAAAGTACACCTTGAACAAAGAAAACTTTGGAAGTTCCTTTAGAAACTATGGATCAATTGGACATAAAAGTAGAAAACATATGGGAAAGTACTCTAAAAATCAAATCTAGGCTAAAATGAAATAACCATCTAATATAAATTAGAAATCTCCTTTGAAATAAACGCAAATCGAGAAAAAATGGCACCAAACTATGCTTGACAAGACAAAAAAGGCTAAACAATCTTACTTAGCAATTAATAAATTCAGAAATGAAAACATGTGTCAGTTAATTTCTACTTAAGTTGACGAATGACATTAATACAGATTATTTGCTCTGGAAAGCAACTAAATCCCTGAAAAGGCCAATAACGACGAATCACCCTATCAGGAAAATGTATGGAACATGGGAAAGTAAAAACAGACAAAAAGCTGAAGGATTTGCTAATCATCTTAAAAATATATTTCAACCTCATGAATGTCAAATACGAGAAAAATTGGATGAAAACATAATACAAATTCTCGAACATGTCACACCTACATCGCCTACTGATGTAGAAAATGAAATTAAAATTAATTTAAACTTAAAGAAAGCACCAGGGTTGATTACCGGAGAAATAATAAAGCATTTACCGATTAAAGCTATGGTAACGTAAATTAATATCGTAAACGCTGCTCAAGTGCTTGATTAAATGCATAGAATAACCAATTTTATTGAGAAGACTTTAAAAGAGAAAAAATTTGATCCGCAAGTATTCCTTGATGTAGCGCAGGGTTTTGACAAGGTTTGTCACCATACGATCTATACCAGCTCAAATTAATCCTACTCAAACAGTACAGCATAATACTCTAATTTTATATAACGGAAAGATATTTCAGGCTTAAACAAGAAGATTAATATTCTGAACTTAAGACAATATGAGCAGGTGTATTCTTGGGCCGCTTCTGTATTTACTATACACCCGAGATATTCCAATTCCACAAAACAACCTAATAACCACTTTCACTGATGACACAGCTCTCTGGCAGTAGCTGATGGCATTTAAATAATCAAGAAATACCACATGCAAATACTGCCAAATATCTTGGTCTAACATTAGAAACTCTTCTATCAATCCCTAATAAGCTTGCTGCTTTATAAGCAAATATTGAAACTTGTTTGGACTTGTGGTATATAGCTGTAAGGATGTTCTAAGTAGAGCAATATGGATATTATCCGACGATTCCAAAATTAAGTGCTAAGAAACATCATACGAAGCACACCATGGTTAGTCAGAAATAGCGACATCTATAAAGATCTAGACATAGAACCCATCAAAACCAAAAGTATGAAATTGGCTAGAAGTCATGAAAAACGGCTATTTCACCATGTTAACATCCAGCTACTGAATAATACGAATTTAGAGAAAGCTCAAAAGAGTAATGCCTTTTTAGTTAGTGTAAAAAAATCAGGTGAACCCTTACATTTCAGTAAATTACTTATTAGTCTAAGACGATAAGATTTTAATTAAAAGATAAATGTTAAAGAAAACTTATTAAAAAATAAAATATAAAATATTAATTATTCCATCATAATCGAATTATCAGAAACCTTTTTACAATAAATCTCTAAAGGCTTTATCACTGTGTTAAATTTAGAAAGGTAATATTACTTACTTGAAAATTGATTTTGTGCAATTAAACTAGCTAACAATGTTGTATCAATCGATGGTACAAATCTTTCATCATCATCACTACTGCTATAGCCTCGATCTCGTTGCCATTCCACCGACAATTGCCTCCGAAGTTGTTCACCAATTGTTAGGCCTCTAGCTCGTCCTAGTGTTCCCGAATGGCTAGACATTTTTTTGCACTACTCTTCAACCACTTGTTTATCATGCGATTGATGTGATGCGTTATGATTTAATTTGCATGTCTAACACACTCTATCGTCATCATTATCACTATCGTAATTTGATTCTGTAACGAGAAAAAATACAAAATTCACATTAAACATAAATTTAAAAAAAAGGGGAGGCACTATAATTCACCATTTGCTATCAAAATAGAAATTCTGCATAAATTGTCACAAAAAAGAAATTTAATTAATTGATTCATAAATCATATATAGTATGTAGACCAAAAATGTATGTATGCTGTCGTTTTGAAGTGATTTAATTTTTTTGTACACTGTATGATGTAATACATACAATGGTTATTAATTAACAATCAGACACCATTTACAATTAAAAAAATAACAACATGCAAATAGAAAAATGAGGAAAATTGATATATGCGAAATACTAAAAAAAAAAATAATTTAATTAAAATAAAATACAAAAAACGATTAATTTTTTTTATTATTTATACACATCATATAATAACAAAATTAAATTCATAATTTTTGTGTTTTTCTTTTTTTTAATATTATTTTTTTTTGGGAAATTTTAATTCAATCAAGTAAATGGAAAAATAATATTTCCAAAATGAGAAACATCCTTTTGTGTATTAATATGTGATGTGTACATTTACATACATATGATGCGAATGACGTATGGTTCGGTTGATTTTCATATTTTTTTTAATGAAATGAAAAATAGCAAAAAAATATAATCTCATCTTGAGTAATTTTTTAATTTTTTTTTATTTTTGAGTGCTGGAAAAATATTATTAATACATTGCTTTATATTTTCATTCCTCCACTGGGAAAACTATATCTACCCACCTGTTTATATATATATATATATATATATATATATATATATATATATATATATCGTCGCCACAGTATTAGACTGTCGCAAGTCCAAAATCATAGTTTCGGGAAAATTACGTTTAAAGTTTAAAGGCGAGTTCCAGTTATTTAAAATTGGAATTATTTTAGCTTAAAAATTTGGTCCGGAAGCTTTTGTTAAATATATCCTTTAACATTTGTTACCTTTTTGCTATCCCCATCAGTTTTCCGAAAAATTCATGAAAAGTTTAATATTTTGTCGTATAATTTTTCGTATGGTCGAGAATCGTGTTCTTACGACAAAAATATAGAGTAACGATAAAACAATCCTCATTGCTGTTTAATTCGAATTACCGTTAAATTAGTGGAGTTACGATAAAATTGTTATCAATTTAAGGAGATGATGGGTGGCAATAAAGTGAAACACCACCACTCAAAAAGCTCGCAATGAACTGTATGATGAAAATACGAAAACTATTGAAGCAGTATTATAATTAGAAAAGACTTTCTCTCTCATTTGGTAGATGTCTAATGATTCATTTTGATAACTTAATGATTTGTGCTGTTGTAATATAGAAACCGGACTGTCAGTCAATCACAACACCTACTTTTTGAATATTTGAATGACTCCGTTCTGAAAATGTTTGTACTTTTTGTTAAATATAAGGAGGTGCAGTTTAGAAAGCTACAAAGGCCATGGAGGTTTAGCCTTTTCTGTTTTGTGGTATGTAATAATCACTTGACATTATTATTTTGATTCCACCTGGATTACCTCTTACAAGCCACTCTAGTGTGTTGGTTAGGGTTAAAGTCAAAACAAACGAGTATTTTCGACTAGCCCAAATAATAATTTTTCTTTATGTATTTTTGGATCACGTGATAAAATAATGGAATGAGATTGGTTAGTTATGTGACTTAAGACAAAAAATAGTTGAAACTAAAAATTGCGTTTTATGACAATAATTGATCAAATCGTAATTACAACATTCTAAAATATATTTTAGTTGCTTGAAGTACCATGGACTTATTGCTTGAAGTAAATATTGCTTGAAGTACCATGGACTTTCAACAAATTAAAACTCTGTAGTTATAAAACTATTTTACTTACAACAAAACGGATTAAAGCGTTGAAAAGAGCAAAATAATTATGTTGATGAAAAACTGAAAGTTCGATTTTTGGTAGTTACGACAGTTTAATACTGGGGCGACGATATATATATATATATATATATATATATATATATATATATATATATATATATATATAATATATATATATATATATATATATATATATATATATATATATATATATATATATATATATATATATATATATATATATATATATATATATATATATATATATAGTATAGACACAAAATAGAATTGCATTTATGTATGTGTTTATATGTATAACAGTACTGCGCTTAAAAATCAGTACAGTTAAAAATTACAGGGTTTAACAAATTACTGTTAGCAACCAACCACCTTAAGAACAACTGGCTGCCATCTGTCGAAAAAATCATCTCACTAATAATCCTAGTTGCCTAAACAAGTTCAAGTACATAATCTAGACAAATCTGCAAAGTAAATTTAATTGCCTATATTCAAAACTTTAATTTATTTTCGATCTTTTTTCTCGCAGGTGCCAAACTTACAAAACCTATCAAGTCTCAAACAGAATTAAACCAAATTTGTATCCCAAATAAAAGCTTAATACCAGATCGAGTTTTAAAATGAAAATATGAAACTCTCTTCTAGGTACAGTTTAATACCACAGGATCAAAACCATTTTGGAAATAAACAAAATTTTCAAAAATAAAATTGGTTCATACCACCGTTAAATGATGAAAGGAAAATCTAGTGCATTAGCACAAATTGTCAATCATACATTCTCAATTCAAGATGACTAAGCTATGGAAAATGTAATAGCTGCATCCATCACTTATCTAAATAAAATTGGAAATTGGCAATTATGATCATATCAAATCAGCCGAAGTTAAATAAAATAACAGGTTTTAGGAATCTTCACGGTTTAGAGCTTTTCTACTTCAATTAATTCAAAGGAAGGTAGTACGGCAACATATTTTGCTTTCCTTTCTTAATAGCAGATTTTTCAATACCAAAGTAAGATTTTTATTCATCTTTTTTATGAATTGAATGTGTCTGTTAGTCGCCTCAACACAGACCGCTTCAGCGAAATCAATTTAAAATGTCCAAATTCTTTTTACACAGTCAAGAATTTCAAGATGAATAATAGTGCTAGTGATGCTTTAAAATACGCTTGTGGTTAAGGGTCTCTATAGTTTACTGTCTACAGTTGCAGACAACTGCAAATTACGCAAAATATTGTTTTAAACCATATATGTCGATTAGAAAAATATTGCGGGAAATCGTTTGAAGTAAAAATGATAATGACCTCATATGTAAGTTTTATTGAAATTTATTCGTTCTTCCAAACCACCTGCCATGTACATATGGCATATGTGGAATTAATGGCATATGTGCAATTAATTGACTTTTATGGTCAACCTTGGTAGTCCTTTGTATCAAACTCGAAGCCAAAGAGCCAAATTTGGTTGAGCGTGCCTTTATTTTGGATCGTTACTGTTTTGTCAGAAAAAACTTCATTTCTGTTGATAGCACTTTGCACAAGTTCCTTATTGTTCGAGTGTTTTTAAACTTTCTACTTGTTGGATATTCCAATCCAAATTTCTATTGGAAAAAGTCGAAAAGATAAAAATGTTTATGATAAAAAGTGTTTGCTATAGCTTGAATTTACAGCTTTATTTCTTTATATAAATCCAAAAACTAAGCCAACTCAGACTATATGGAAACCTCCAGATATGCCAAAGAATACTCTGGGTCCATATTTTATCTTCAATTCGGTAACTATGTTCATGTTGATAATCTTCTTCACATAACATCCTTTGAAGACCCATGTTTTCTAGAACTGAACTGGTTTTTACTATATTTCCTACTTCTTTGAAATACGATCATCGACTTGCTTTTAATCTTTTATTTGACTTGTTTACCAAATATTGGTAGCATGCAAATAAATTCTCTGTTTAGACAATCACTCAAAAAACGTGTTATAACAAATTATATTACAGGGCATTTTCTTTCTTTCATTCCGACCTCAATATTATCGAGGTAGAATATTTTTCCGTATTGAATTGCTATTATAGCATCTTGGTTTCATTATTGCTTAATTCCTTTGCGTTATAAGTACTATTAAAGGTGTTACAAATCTATGAATTCTCTTTAACAGTTTTAAGCCATACTTTGCCTAAATTATTATTTTTTCAATGTATTTAAATCTAGTCAAAACATACATTTTTATCATGATGTGCTTGCAAATTGTAAAACTAGAACTAACACATGGTGATAGGTCGCCATCAAGTTTTATTCACTGCCCAATCGGTTTTCTTTAGCAACCCGCACAAGTGTAACAGAAGTATTAAATTCATCATTATGGCAATTATATTTCCACAGTCTTTTGTAACTAAAGTAAAGCAGCCTCTTTTTGCTACAAACTCTGTGCAATCATGCATACTTACAAATTGTAAAAAATCATACCATTGAATTTTGTATATTTAGTTGGACAGTCCTCAGTTGACAGTTTATGAGATCTTTAGTGACCTTAAACAGTTTTCTATATTATTAAGTTCAACCCCGTTTGCTGTACTGTGTAAACTCTGCTTCCCCTTGAAAATTAATCAAACGCTTGATTTACTATTTTACAGTATTCCATAGTTATGGCATCTGAAGTACCTTGAAATCTTTACGTAAACTCGGCACGAAAACTAGACAATATAATATACTCTTTGGTTATGAAGTGAAGTATTGCAAGTTTTTGGTGACATCTTAGTGACCCATATAGTGAGCGATCTAATGTTTTTTTGGTCCACTTTTGAAACTAAGTTTAATGTCTTATTAAGCTTATCAAATGTCTTCTTACTTTTCTGAGTTATCCACATCATTAAACAAATACTCTCAAGAACATTTTTTTGTAGTGTATAGCAACTAACTCAGTTCCTGCGAAGTTTTTGTTTCTCGAGAAGAAAGTAGATTCGTTTATGATACCACTATACTGATATTACTAAGCTGTTGGGTAGCTAATTTTGATGCACCAAGCGTTAATACTGGCCTAACTGTGTGTTCTCATACCTTATCTATTTTTCCCAACTTTGCTTTTAGGATCACTCCACATAACTTTGACGATTGGGATCATCACAAATCTCTAAAGTCTGTATTCTGTTACTTAACATCAAGACGGCACATAATATAAAACCAAATTTTTAGGGTTTCATTTGCACCATACTTAGATTCATCTGAGCGTCACTGACAACTGAAACTGTCAATATTGTTTATGGTTCCAAGTGGATAGATTATTATAAGAAGAGAATGTGAAATTATACCTACTATCGGTTCTAAGTTTGCTAGGACTGCTTTGAATAATCTTCATTTTTTTACATATGGCTTTTTAAATAAAACCCAACACCAAAATTGACAAACTCATTATCACTTTAAAGAAAATGTATACCCTTGCAGCACGTGGTCTCCATTTTTCCAAAGTTTTTTTTTAAAAATAAAGATGTTTAAACAACTCTAAACTATCAGCCCAGTTCGAACGGAAGTCTGGTTATATTCTGGTGGTACCTATTTTTAATAATATCATCATATTATTCATTATTCATCATGAGTTGAAGCAATAAAAAGCTGAAACAATACCTTCGTGGTATTATAAAATGTTTTGTCACTAGGCAGACACTGCAAAGGTATTACTATTTTTTCCTTAGCACAAGTAGTCATCCATATTCGCCATGCAGCTTAAATATGATTTTGTCAGATAATCAATTTATTCTAAATTCTTGGGAGCGGTTGAGATCTCATTAAGCTGAGATTTAAAAACTAGTTTAGAAAATTTTCTGCTGTATAATTTCCTTCTTTATATCTTTTACTTTAAATGTTATCAATTTTTCCGGCGGTCTTTATAAAGTTTTCAATCAGTCAAGTATTTTATTATCACCACTTTGAAGCACTGCCACTCTAGCCTTTTTCAAATGCGAACATAATTATTTTCTCGTGATCACCTATATAGCTTTGATATTTTGAAACTTTAAGAAATTTAGTTGCTTGTTTATAATAACTATAGTTTCTACAAAAAAAAATAAATGACAAATAGGTGCAGGAAATAAAGCCAAAACACCAAGTGTGAGTCAACATTTTCCTTGAATAGGTATTTAAATCGATCGGATTTTTTTGCACAGTACTGTAAACATATTATATAAGCTTATATATATATATATATATATATATATATATATATATATATATATATATATATATATATATATATATATATATATATATATATATAAATAAATAATGGAATAACAATGAATCTGTTTTACAAATTGTTCAGTACAACGTAAGGGGGTGGTGTATATGGTGTTAAATGTGCTGGAGTACTTTATTTACAAAAATATAAGAAATAATTTTGAACGATAAAATATTTTCGAGAATAAAAATGAAATTTTCACCTGTCATTTAAATGTGATTATAGAATGTATTAGCACAAGGGAGATTTTGTTACGGTTGCAAGTTTTTCTTTTTTTTTTTTTGAAGATATAGTGAGGTATTATGTTATTTTGAGTATTAAAATTAGTGTCATCTTCGGAAAATTCAATGCAACTTAAACCAATGGTTTAGTATACGGTCAATCGACGAACAAAACGAACAAAAATTCTAGGAACCGTTTCAAAAAACCAATGTCTGCTATAAGTTCTTCCTAAGCAAATCACCATCATCACACCATAGTTTGAATACTACACACGGTACACTATAAATTATGTTGAACAATGAAAAATTGATTTTGATTTATGATCTGACTCTATAAAAGCAATGCAAAATGTACACAGAGTACAGTATAGAAATAAAATTTAAGATAATTTCATTTTCCCATCTTACGCACACAATAAAATATAAATTTTATCAAATTATGAGAATTACTATATAGGGTTGTACAATAAAATATAACACTTGTCTGATTTTTAAAAAATATTTTAATTTTCGCCTTTCTTCTTGCTAGTAAAGGGTTCCCCATTATGAGCGTTAGCTCGGAAACAAGCAATGGTTTTATATCCTAGCTAAAAATCGATGGAGTGGTAATGGTTACGATAGTTATTATTGTATAGGACGCAGTCACTGGCTAAGATCAAATCTTCAGGCAAAATAAGTATTGCTGAGCGTAATAGACTGACAACGAAAAAACGCTTTCATTAGAAAACCATGCACATTTAATAACCTATACAAGTATTTAGTCAATTAAGATCAAAATCTTACTTAACAACCGCAACAATTACTTGTTTTTTTGTTGCTATCTAGGGGTTGAATGAATGGCAAAGTCATTTTTATTGTCTTAATGTCGTATAGTGTAGACACACTAAAAACAACGACATAGCATTTACAGATAATGTCTCTTTCGAAGTGATTTGTTGTCTACGATGCCTTTCGTGTGATTAATGATTAATTGACATGGTAAAACAAAGAATGTACTTCTATGACGACATATTTTAAAACGCGGATTGTGGAAAAATAAATCTGGGTTGTTTTTGTAGCTAGATAACGAGATATATACACAATCGGGTAGTGCTAAATACTTATAACAACCGATCTTCATACTTACTCCAATTTTTGAAAGCTTCAAAAAGGAATCAAGTGTAAAAAGAGCTTTTCCTTATTTACGTCTGCAATGACCGTTTAGTGGCAAAAACAACTAAAGAGAAATACAAATGTTACTTACATCTAGTATGTCAACGACTTACTGACTACGACGTCAATCAGATGAATTTTACCTCAAAGAGTGGACAGAGGAGACGTTAAATGAGAACCCTTATGTTTATTCCAGATTCGGATCTAAAAACGACAACATATTTTAGCTCACCGTATAATATTTGGTTGGATTGGGTTGGGTCTAGTGGATAAATGAGAGAGCCCAGACTATCAATAGAATACCTAACCTGCATTTGGACATCAACATCCATACCACATCATTGAAATGGTTTTTAGGGCGCGAAAAAATCTTCCACGCAGATGTTCTAGGCCTAGAGGAGATCGTCGTGTCGATTTCGTTTAAGGAGAAACATAGTTCCACTTGGTAGTTCGTTAAACGAAGCCAAAAGAAGATTTCTTGCATTAGAAAGAAAGTTACAGGCTAATGCATCGCTAAAAGAAGAATATTGCAAATTTATATATGAGTATCAAAACTTAGGTTATATGTCACCTGTGAATGAGATTAACCTAACTGTAGAAGGGACGAAGTGTTTTTATTTGCCTTGTTAGCTACTTCTGGAATGGTTTTCAATGAAACAATGCTAGTAGGACATGCCACCCGCTTTATGGTAAATTTTAATGATATTTTGTAGTCAAGTGTTATACCAGAAGCTATAGCATCAGTATGCGATAACGAACAAGAATATCCGAACATAGTCCTTTATATCCTCAACGATTTCTATAGATACAGTTGAAGAAGTGCAAATCCTAAAAATTAACATAAGTGAACAAAACAGAGAAAGGGGAAGTCTAATATACCAAATGCCACTGTGACAGAAGATACGGGACCAGTTTTTATTTTTCACCGTTCCTTAACCAAAGCAAAAATATTTGGTCTTCAGTGGACTGCATGAAGATGTATACTTTGTCAAACTAACTCTACAGAAAATCCCAGTATGCACAAACTGGCCAGTTATATCAGAATATTAAAGAGTTGTTGATCCGCTAGTTATCTCCTTCGATTACGAGGGAGATAACCATCCAAGCGGATTATAATAAAAATATTTTTCCAAAACTTATTATTATTAAAATTTGACTAGAAGAGAGAACTACCGGATCATATCTCAAGCATCTAAATACGAAGATTCGGAACAAATCATGCCAGCGAAAAAGCAGAGCGCTTGATACGGCTGAAATGTTTACAGTGGATTTATGGGGATCCAAAACTAAAGAGGTGCCAATTAAGAAAGCGTCACTCCCATGACCAATACCCCAGAAGTGTGTGGTACACTTGCTGACCAAGTTACTAACATTTGTGAAGCAAACAATAAAGGATCCAGTTAAATATTATGTTTAAACCGACTCCACAATTGTATTAATGTGACTATTAAGCCATCTTGTGAAATGAAAAACGTTTGTGGCAAATTGCACTTTAGAGATTTATAGCCATTTTGCTTAAAAATATCGGAATCATGTGCTATCTGAAAGCAAACAGCGCATCTTAACAAATAAACTTTTTGTTTAGAGAATCACCATCTAGACCTAACTAATCTGTGTTTTAAACAAATTTCTTTATACAAAAAGTTGATTTGCATAATAGCTTAAGTTCTAAAATTTATAAAAAACATGCGGGTAAGTAATGCGGTTGGCAATCGAGTGACCAGCTTCCTCATTGTAGAACTTAGTCTTAATATAAAGCATAGACATATAAAAAGCTACATCCTGGTTTATCGCTAACGTTGAACCTGATAAGACTGCAGTTCTCGGTCGGCCGGATGTATATAGGAACAGTATTCGAATAATTGTAAATAATTGTGTTCCATGTTTCAAAACTAATGCGAACACATCAAAGCAGTTGATGGAAGATTAGGGTAAGATTTTAGGCTGCACGACTAATCGCTTCAACTGGGAGCCAGATTAACTAAAGAGTATATCACACTATTAATCTGTATGGTCATAGCCATCCACATTGAAGTTGCCATTGACCTTTAAACTAAAGTCTTCATCGGGATTTTGGAAAGATTTGTTTCGAGACGAGAAGCATCAGCTCAGCTAAACAGCGACAATCGTTCCAAAGCGAAGCCAAAACTAAAGAAATTATATCAAGTTATTACAAGCAAAATTTATAATTCCATAGCAGTTCATCTCACTAGTTATTCCTCATTTTTCTGGTTTATGGTAGGCGGCTGTCGAGTCTATTAAAACACATCTTAAATGTGGATCAAACCCCCACCTGACATACGAAGAGGCATTCTTAGCCAATTTAAATGCCCACCTATACTCTACACAACAGCCGATGATGATGCATCCTTCGATATATGAAGTTCTGCCAACTTTTACATCCCGGAACAAGAGATTAGTGAATGCATACTGGCTAGCAGAATTACCAGATAGCAATTTATACCGTCATAATCTTCAACAAAGAGCCAAACGGCGTACACCCCAAGAAAAAACTAAAATCGGGGATAGTATTATTAAAAAAAGGCTATTTGCCGTCGTATAAATGGGCGCTTGACAAAATTATTAAATTGCATCCAGACGATCATGGGCTAGTTCAAATCTTAATAGTGAAAACCTTAACATTCTTACCAATACGCACCATTGTAAAAGTCTGCAAGTTGCCAGAGCAGGAGAATGATTAATGAAAGATTTTTTGCTTTTTTTTATTATCAAAAACAGTGAAAATAATACTATCGGCTTATACTGTTGGACTTGAGAGCACCGAAATTATTAATTTGACCCTCGCATTTTATTTTGGGCATGATATATTTATCACAACATTTTATTAGACCTCTGCCTTAATTTGGACACGATATTGGAGTTAATTAAAATTACGCAACAGTTAATATTAGACTAAATTAGCGTTCAGAACCGGGCATGAGTACTCTTAATTACAAACCAGACGAGATTATTTCGATATTGAGGTTTGGATATTGAGCTGTAAAACCAAGCCATCAATCGTATAATGTCTCTACTGATCACCAATGATACACGTTGCTTTAAAGTAAAGAAAGATAACCAACCTAAATATAGAAATTTAGATGATAGTTGGGATTCATATAGGCGCACGATATGCTAGTGATTGGTGGCTTTAATTCTAGAGCTGGCATAAATCAGGCAATTTCCTTTTCCTTTACTTTTCACAAATAAAAATCGTGGCAATGAAAGTAACCTGCTTATCTTAACCTGGTGTGAAAGAGGTGTGGTTGTTGCATTATAAAGCAACTTATAATGATATAATGCATAGCAATGGCATTTCATCTTGCACTTTTCATGGTAATGAGCAGAATATTCGTATAACATTGAATTAATTTCCATAATGAAACACATAAACATTCTTATTCCATTAAATTAGTTCACCTTCACCTTTTTGAACTTTTCTACTATAGTACATAGCTTTTATCAATTTTTTTTTACTACAAGCTATGTAACATCCAAAATGCAATATCGCGAAATTTTAATACACTGCCAAGTGCAACCAACTTTATCTCCCTTTGAAAATATCAATTAAAATTCTTGAGTGCATAATATAAATGGGACAAAAAACACTTTGCTGCAAACATATCAAATAGGACATTTTATGCATAAAATTTTGTTTTTGTTTTTGCTATCCGTTTATATATAGTGTCAGTAATAACGTCTAATGGATGTTAAATTATACGATTATCGTCTGCATTTAATGGAACAAATACGACGGAACGAATATACTATAAAACATAATTTTATTACTCCCCAAAAATGTATAAAAAAAAAATTATTAACTATAAAACTCCTATGCTGTACAACATACATGCACAATTACATTATAGTCACTCGCCTCCTCATATTATACACTTTGAATGTAAACTAATAAAATGGCGCGATACGAGTATATATCAAATGTCCGCGGAATATGTATAATACATAATTTAATGGATTCAATAAAATAAATAATTTTTATGCTATTTTTATGATGGGGAAAAACATAATTGTCATTAAAACGTCTTAAAAACATAATAACGATATTTAGGTGGAATTAAAATTATAACGGCAAATGACGGAAAAATTGGAAAGAAAAATTTCTCGAGTACATAAATATCAAAATGTATGACACTTACGATAGGTCTGGGATATTGAACATAATTTTGTGATAGATCTACAGAGTACATTCATACTTACCTATTTATAGAATGTAATAAACAAATTCCGATATACTCGTACCTGTGTATACCCGGTATATATTGTAATAACATGCACAGTGTTTATGTTCCTTAAATAAATTCTCCTGTTTCCTTATTATCATTGTCTCAAAGGAATATAAAATAATATAATACAACTTATTTATGTAGATGTATATATATATATATATATATAGAAACATTATGATGTACTCGTTTATACATTTTATGTAAAACCGTGGGGATCGACAGTGGGATGAAACAAAAAAAAAACTGAGGAAATTATGAAAATTTTTCATCTAAAATTTTTGTATGAAAATTGAATTTTTATGATTTTGACACATAGAAAATATGTAAATGTTTGACTGGTATATGTTCCGACTCTACTCTATTCGACGTCTTTAGTTTGTTAAACTGTTCCTGTTGTTTTAGATTTATGATTGGCACAAGAGAATTGGAATTTATTTTTGGAAAATTTTATACTGAAAAATTATAGCGTAGGTAATGATGATAAATATCGTGCTGATGATATGATTATAACGGTTTTTTGTTAGCATATAGAATTTATATATAAAATACACGGGGAGACATTGTTTTTTGTTTTGGTAATGTATGACATTCAAGTGTTTAAATTATTGTGCATTGTGCAATTTTTTTGTGGTTCGGTTTGTTGTGAAGTGACATATTTTGAACGGAAGACATAATATTTTATGATATATAGCATATAAATCATAAAACAATTAGAGAGATTATAGTATCTTGGCTAGACATAAAGTTGTCTGTTGTTATAACACAATAAATCCGTATAAAAGGTTAACACTCTGTTGCTGTTGTTGATCACGACGGAAAGAGATAATTGCATCAACAGAAACCGAAGAAATGTAAGAGGCTATATCAAAGTTAGAGTAGTTTGCATAGCATAGCGAGTTTGTAAGCCACCAGAAAGTAAGACCATCACGACTGCAATATTCCTCGACTTAGACAAAATGAAATAATAAATTTCATCAATGCCAGGTACGCGAGTGCTTTAAAAGCTATATACTTGGAGTCTGTTTGAATCTCAAATGTACGGACATTTCTGTAGTTCCAAAATTATATTTTACAAATCTGTAACTAACGATTCAGAGAGTCGCTTAATTGTAGCTAATGAAATTAAAATTAAACCACGTATACAACTCGCTTATTGCACGTAGAGTTAGGTCTGCATTGCGATGTCAGACATCACTTTATTATTACTTTTGGCATTCCTGCACCATTTAGATTTTAAATGAGCTTTAATGAGGACATATAACGGCCAATTTTGATGTCATTTTGTTATCATGTTGAATTGTTCAAATATATAGAGATGGCGTGCGCAGCAATATTTAGTTTCGATCCGAATGATAAATTGGTTGACGTTCCATACCAAATGGAAACGTAACATGCTAGATCTAGCACTATTTTTAGGTTTAGCATCGGACACACAAATTTGACAAAACATCAGATATCAGAAAGTGTGACAACATCAAAGAAATGTTGGTTGATATCCAATTGTTGCACGCTATTTGGCTTTGATAAAGCTGACTACCTTAACTTTTTTCCAGTTTTGAGAAAATGAAAGGTAGAAACCATTAACAACTAAGGTGTACTAAAGTAAAGCTTAGCTGACTGAAAATACATATATACTGGGTGGAGACATGCCTACTGAAACCGAAACTACAAACGATCAATAAAGATAGTGCAAGATAATATTGTGGGATTTAGAACAAGAAAAAAGATTCTGTAATTCTCGTTGTACTGACTGTTACCAAATAGGGTAGCTACCTTACCTGCATGCCCTCTATTTCTGATATTAAAGGCCAATACGTTTCTAAAACTTTCTTAACCATATACGGCCCATTAAACTTCCCGTATAACTTACTCCATCTTCCTAACACCTTTTATCCCTTTAAAAGTACTAGATCTCCTTCCTTAAACTTTTTTTCCTTAAAAATTCTCTTATCATAATACTCATTATAATAACTTGGTCTCGTATCTAATCTATGCTTTACTTCTTTGCTTGTTTCTTGTAGTGTTATATCTGACCAATTTAACTCGTCCATACACTCTTCTGCCTTTAATTTTTGCTCGTATCTTTAATCTTCTCCATAAAATAATCAAGCAGCTGTGCGTGCTCCTCATCGTTTTACTTACCTTTTTATTTACCAAAAATTCTTCCTGTTTTAATAATTTAAACCAATCTACTCCCTCCTTACCCGCTTATTTTGCTAATATTGGTAGCATTGACCTAGTGATTTTTTTTACCTTGCTATTTGCTCTAGGAAATGCTACCTCAACTTTTGTATGTTTTACCCCTTTTTGTATCCCTAATTTACCTAAGTGGTCTGTATGGATTTTATCAAAAGATATAAGCACCCTTTCATATAAAGGGCTACTATTGTTTTTTATGTCCTGATTTTTCATTGAATCTCAAACATGGTAGAAGTTCTCCTATGTACTTCTTTACTAATTTACTCATATATTATTAAAATAAAAAAAATTCAAATGTTTCTCCTCGTCTTTTCATCTATCATTATTATGTTCCATCTTCCTTATGTTTCTAAAATAACAATCTTTCTGTCATTTTCTCCGGTATCACTAATTGCAATATCTTGGCCTCCTTTAAACTTACTATTTGTCATTCTCATCAAAAGTGGCCCTACCCATTCCCTAAAATTAAAAATAATCTTTTTAAAGTACTCTATACTAATCCTTCAAACCTCTGTACCTCTCTACAAAATTATTCCCTCCCTTAAAAATTCCTTCACAGTTTTCCTTATTCGTTTCTTGTTTCAACATGCTCATCTCTTTAGATTTCAAATACACTACCTTATTCTCCTTTTATCTTATTCCCACTTTGTACCCCACAGACAATCCTACCTAACTTTTTCCCTTTTCGAAATTCCTCACAAAACTTTTTGATATATTATTCCTCCATTCTGCCTTTCATATCCTACTTCTATCTTAGAAATATCTAGCTGTTTCTTTTCTTCCTCGTCCTTCCATTTCATTCTTTTTCATTTACCCATTTTTTCTATTTGTCTTATTTTCTGATTTTTCTCCTGTAATTTAACCTGCCTCACCCCATTACTGTCTAAAAAATCCTGTCCAAATTTAAAATCATTTGCCATTGTTACATCTAAGCCTAATATTTATTTCCTCCTATATAAATACGCTAGCTTCTACTGGACCTCATTTATTGCCCTTATTTCTCGTGTATCACTCCATTTTTCCAAAATATTTTCCTTTCCCAATTTGTTGATTTTGATCGAACTTTTCGCATTTCTAGTATTTACTAGTTCGATGAGAATCAAACAATTTCTCCCTCTTTTGGCCTACACAGTCACCACGGTTCTCTCATCTACTTGATCTGCGGTTCCATTCTGGTCTTGATTCCTTATGTTTGCACTCTTCCTACGACTCTAGTATGTTCAACATACTTACTTCTCGATTAGTACCTCCCAAAGTGTAGTCCACTTGTAAATGTCCTCCTCCCTGACATATGTAGCAAATTAGGTTGTTTCTAGCCGTTCGTCTGCCAATTGATTGAATTCTTTCTGATTGCTCTTGTTAAATTATATTGGTCTATTTTTTCCATTGCCGTGCATTCCACTTCCAAGAAGTAATTTAATAATGACCAGTTCATCTTCCCAACGACTCCAGTCACGTCTACCTTTATATTCTAAATTGTTTTCTTCACCGTGAAGTCTTTCTTAATTCCTTCCATCTGTTAAGCTATCTTCCACTCCACTCCACGGGAGAGACTTCCATCAGATCCTACACTGCTCGTATCTAGTCTTGCACCATCATTCCCTTGTTGCTATCCAGGTTGAATGATGGAAATAGATTTGCCACAAACCATTATTAGATTTTCATTATGTTTCTCTCTTTTGCCATCTACTTAATTACTGCTCAATTCTTATTTCCCTTCTATGCAATCCACTCTCTTAGGTTAAGTTTCTTCTGCCAATTTTGATGAGTCTCTCTTTAATTATTTAATTATGCTTTTATTCGAAATTATGCTGTCTCCCAGTCTCTAATCGTTTCACTATTTGCCAATTTAATTCTTTCACACTACAGAGTTTCCAGCATGAAATCCGTACTTCCGTGATGTGAGGTTCACTGGAATGTTATGTTTGAACTGTTTTTTGATGATCTTTATAGTGGTAGTTTAGGCATTCCTCGTTTAAGAAACTGTTCAGAAAATGCCCGGTCAAGGGGTTCTCTGTTCTAAATTAGGTGTAATTTGGGGAACAGATGCGTTTATTTTGAGAAAATGCCCAAACATTTCTGCAACTTGTACAAAAGCTTTCCATCTTTTACATTGTAGGGTTAGGACAAAAATAGAATTGATTTGTAATTTTGAAACTTTTTTAGAGGCACGTCTAAGACTTTTGAGATTCTTTTTAGAGGCACGTCTAATATTTCAATCGAGCTGTGTGCAGTAAATGCTGTGGTTCTTATATGTATGTAATGTGAGTGAGAGGTGGCAGAATACTATCTATACATATGAAATGAAAAAGGATGTGATTTTACCATTTGTTTTGCTAGTTGCAAGGGAAACGAATGATTCCAGTTTTTGGACTGTGTTCAAATTATTTTTTTTCCTGCTCTAATTTAAATACTGATTATAATATTTAGATCGCCTCTCACTAGATTTAGGGCGCTAATTTAAAAGGTGAATAAGGCCAAGTCATCGGCATATGTTTGAAATTTGATTAAATTGATGTTAGGTATGAGTATACCATAATAGGAGAACAAAGGAAATGGAGATCTGGTATTGAAGCTTGAAAAAGCTATTGAGGCTAGGAAAGTTCCAAATATTGAGGACCAAATCGCTTAGCACTTTTATTAATAAATGTTCTACTTAACAATTTTTTGAAGAGCTTTAACTCTGTAAAGTGTATATATGCTGAATATTGTTGGGAGATTTATTTAGAAACCATTAGTATCAAGTCACAGGTTTCTCAATATTTAGTTTGCATATATTCGGTCAACCGGTGCTTTTCTTCTTCAAAAATGCCCAATAATTTTTGCAACTTCTAAAATGGGTACAATCTTCATGATTGGGTCAGAAGAAGGAGGTTGAAACAATAATTGATAAAAAAAATTTATGAAATGTACAAAAGGGAAACTGTCAGACCAAAAAATGTATTTTCGATTGAAAAACGTGATGAAAATTGATCGTGACAAAATTCAACACAACATACATAATTACACAAAATAGAAATAAAACTAAAAATACTAAAACAGGTAACCTACATTCCACATTATTTATTGACACGACATTGAGTGATCTATCGTTTATTTAAAGTAACGTTTCTTCGGAAAAACCATTTTTTACTCAACTATTCGCTCGTTTAATCCATTTCCATAAGTGTTTTTTGTCTCACTTTACAAAAAAAAAAACATAAATAAAATTAATTTCAGTGAATGATAAAGGTTATCTGCTTTCATTTACGAAACACATTTCATTTTCTCGACTACACGATCTACTTTACTGATTTTATATTGTTGGTATTTATCGCAGCATCTGTTTGTTAAATTTTCTTTTACTCCATATTACATTCGGTTGTGTTTATTCGTTCAGAGCTTATTCATTTGTCAATTTCATGTGATAAGAAAATTTATGGTGAAAAACAGCCAAACAATGCAATGTCTGCGCGAATGTACAACGGTAGAAAAAGAAAATGTTTATAAATAAAGAAAAGTAAAATGGAAAATTAAATGGGCCAAACCAGATATAATACAGAGATAGATTCCGTTTTTCGTTTTATTTTTATTTTTTTTTAGTTTACTTTAGTTTAATGGTGGTGTCTATGTGGTCGTTATCGTTCTGTGCGGCAACCCAATCTGATTATCAGCAATAAATTTTAATAGTTTATTATATTATTGTATAAAACTACTTAAGAAATACTCGTATAGACATAATGGTACACAATTTGTCGTCTTGTTGATACACATTTTGAAATAAATCTCTCTCTCGATTATTAAATAATTTCCTTAACATTTAACTCGATTATCCTGTAATAAATTTGCATATACAAACCATAATATCGTACTAATTTTGCATCCATCCCTAGTTCAATTTCTTTGCCATGGTATAACTTTTAAAATTAAATTAAATTGTAATAATTGACTAAGTAAAAAATTTTAAAAGTTTTAACTTAGACAGGATATTATCTTGAATTATTAATTATATTCATATATAAAGTTAAATTAAAATGTCTCGAGTGGATTGTCCTTCTTGTGTATGTGCAAATATTCAAAAATTTATAATGCACAGACACAATGTGGTTTTATTTTCTGAAACTACAGTATCTATTTTTGTATATCTTATGTGGAATTTTTTTATTTTGGTACATCCTTTGATATTTTAAACTTAAAAAGAAGGAAGTATTAACTGATTAAATTGATTTCACAATTTAAAATATTTCTTATATCATTCAAAAGCGCGATTAAAAAATTTGATTTTTCGAGAGTAAACAAACTACAATAGCTTTAGTAGTCAGGACATTTAATGACAATGTTCAATTCACGCCTAATTTTAAAACAAATCATCATTTTATAGGACACTTAAAGTACAAAAAAATAAATGTTATATGATATATAGGATACAATGAAATATATGATACAATGTAGAATCCATACCAATTTTGAAAGATGCAAATAAGAACCTGAAAACCAAACTTATCGTTGTTTGCATTAACAGAACCTAACACTATAGATGCAGGAAAAAAAACCTTCAAAATTATTTTAAATGAAACGCAATAGACGTAAGTCATTTCTTGAACGTACAAATATAACAGAAACGTTAAAATTAAATAGCGATAGAATTTATGGACAATTAACTCGGAAAGTAACTACATCACGCATTGGCGTTCTCTCATTTATCTTCCAAAGTACGTAGAAATAATATTTAATTTATTATAATTATATTATTATAATAATATAATAATATAATAATATAATAATATAATAATATAATAATATAATAATATAATAATATAATAATATAATAATATAATAATATAATAATATAATAATATAATAATATAATAATATAATAATATAATAATATAATAATATAATAATATAATAATATAATGATATAATAATATAATAATATAATAATATAATAATATAATAATATAATAATATAATAATATAATAATATAATAATATAATAATATAATAATATAATAATATAATAATATAATAATATAATAATATAATAATATAATAATATAATAATATAATAATATAATAATATAATAATATAATAATATAATAATATAATAATATAATAATATAATAATATAATAATATAATAATATAATAATATAATAATATAATAATATAATAATATAATAATATAATAATATAATAATATAATAATATAATAATATAATAATATAATAATATAATAATATAATAATATAATAATATAATAATATAATAATATAATAATATAATAATATAATAATATAATAATATAATAATATAATAATATAATAATATAATAATATAATAATATAATAATATAATAATATAATAATATAATAATATAATAATATAATAATATAATAATATAATAATATAATAATATAATAATATAATAATATAATAATATAATAATATAATAATATAATAATATAATAATATAATAATATAATAATATAATAATATAATAATATAATAATATAATAATATAATAATATAATAATATAATAATATAATAATATAATAATATAATAATATAATAATATAATAATATAATAATATAATAATATAATAATATAATAATATAATAATATAATAATATAATAATATAATAATATAATAATATAATAATATAATAATATAATAATATAATAATATAATAATATAATAATATAATAATATAATAATATAATAATATAATAATATAATAATATAATAATATAATAATATAATAATATAATAATATAATAATATAATAATATAATAATATAATAATATAATAATATAATAATATAATAATATAATAATATAATAATATAATAATATAATAATATAATAATATAATAATATAATAATATAATAATATAATAATATAATAATATAATAATATAATAATATAATAATATAATAATATAATAATATAATAATATAATAATATAATAATATAATAATATAATAATATAATAATATAATAATATAATAATATAATAATATAATAATATAATAATATAATAATATAATAATATAATAATATAATAATATAATAATATAATAATATAATAATATAATAATATAATAATATAATAATATAATAATATAATAATATAATAATATAATAATATAATAATATAATAATATAATAATATAATAATATAATAATATAATAATATAATAATATAATAATATAATAATATAATAATATAATAATATAATAATATAATAATATAATAATATAATAATATAATAATATAATAATATAATAATATAATAATATAATAATATAATAATATAATAATATAATAATATAATAATATAATAATATAATAATATAATAATATAATAATATAATAATATAATAATATAATAATATAATAATATAATAATATAATAATATAATAATATAATAATATAATAATATAATAATATAATAATATAATAATATAATAATATAATAATATAATAATATAATAATATAATAATATAATAATATAATAATATAATAATATAATAATATAATAATATAATAATATAATAATATAATAATATAATAATATAATAATATAATAATATAATAATATAATAATATAATAATATAATAATATAATAATATAATAATATAATAATATAATAATATAATAATATAATAATATAATAATATAATAATATAATAATATAATAATATAATAATATAATAATATAATAATATAATAATATAATAATATAATAATATAATAATATAATAATATAATAATATAATAATATAATAATATAATAATATAATAATATAATAATATAATAATATAATAATATAATAATATAATAATATAATAATATAATAATATAATAATATAATAATATAATAATATAATAATATAATAATATAATAATATAATAATATAATAATATAATAATATAATAATATAATAATATAATAATATAATAATATAATAATATAATAATATAATAATATAATAATATAATAATATAATAATATAATAATATAATAATATAATAATATAATAATATAATAATATAATAATATAATAATATAATAATATAATAATATAATAATATAATAATATAATAATATAATAATATAATAATATAATAATATAATAATATAATAATATAATAATATAATAATATAATAATATAATAATATAATAATATAATAATATAATAATATAATAATATAATAATATAATAATATAATAATATAATAATATAATAATATAATAATATAATAATATAATAATATAATAATATAATAATATAATAATATAATAATATAATAATATAATAATATAATAATATAATAATATAATAATATAATAATATAATAATATAATAATATAATAATATAATAATATAATAATATAATAATATAATAATATAATAATATAATAATATAATAATATAATAATATAATAATATAATAATATAATAATATAATAATATAATAATATAATAATATAATAATATAATAATATAATAATATAATAATATAATAATATAATAATATAATAATATAATAATATAATAATATAATAATATAATAATATAATAATATAATAATATAATAATATAATAATATAATAATATAATAATATAATAATATAATAATATAATAATATAATAATATAATAATATAATAATATAATAATATAATAATATAATAAAATAATAATATAATAATATAATAATATAATAATATAATAATATAATAATATAATAATATAATAATATAATAATATAATAATATAATAATATAATAATATAATAATATAATAATATAATAATATAATAATATAATAATATAATAATATAATAATATAATAATATAATAATATAATAATATAATAATATAATAATATAATAATATAATAATATAATAATATAATAATATAATAATATAATAATATAATAATATAATAATATAATAATATAATAATATAATAATATAATAATATAATAATATAATAATATAATAATATAATAATATAATAATATAATAATATAATAATATAATAATATAATAATATAATAATATAATAATATAATAATATAATAATATAATAATATAATAATATAATAATATAATAATATAATAATATAATAATATAATAATATAATAATATAATAATATAATAATATAATAATATAATAATATAATAATATAATAATATAATAATATAATAATATAATAATATAATAATATAATAATATAATAATATAATAATATAATAATATAATAATATAATAATATAATAATATAATAATATAATAATATAATAATATAATAATATAATAATATAATAATATAATAATATAATAATATAATAATATAATAATATAATAATATAATAATATAATAATATAATAATATAATAATATAATAATATAATAATATAATAATATAATAATATAATAATATAATAATATAATAATATAATAATATAATAATATAATAATATAATAATATAATAATATAATAATATAATAATATAATAATATAATAATATAATAATATAATAATATAATAATATAATAATATAATAATATAATAATATAATAATATAATAATATAATAATATAATAATATAATAATATAATAATATAATAATATAATAATATAATAATATAATAATATAATAATATAATAATATAATAATATAATAATATAATAATATAATAATATAATAATATAATAATATAATAATATAATAATATAATAATATAATAATATAATAATATAATAATATAATAATATAATAATATAATAATATAATAATATAATAATATAATAATATAATAATATAATAATATAATAATATAATAATATAATAATATAATAATATAATAATATAATAATATAATAATATAATAATATAATAATATAATAATATAATAATATAATAATATAATAATATAATAATATAATAATATAATAATATAATAATATAATAATATAATAATATAATAATATAATAATATAATAATATAATAATATAATAATATAATAATATAATAATATAATAATATAATAATATAATAATATAATAATATAATAATATAATAATATAATAATATAATAATATAATAATATAATAATATAATAATATAATAATATAATAATATAATAATATAATAATATAATAATATAATAATATAATAATATAATAATATAATAATATAATAATATAATAATATAATAATATAATAATATAATAATATAATAATATAATAATATAATAATATAATAATATAATAATATAATAATATAATAATATAATAATATAATAATATAATAATATAATAATATAATAATATAATAATATAATAATATAATAATATAATAATATAATAATATAATAATATAATAATATAATAATATAATAATATAATAATATAATAATATAATAATATAATAATATAATAATATAATAATATAATAATATAATAATATAATAATATAATAATATAATAATATAATAATATAATAATATAATAATATAATAATATAATAATATAATAATATAATAATATAATAATATAATAATATAATAATATAATAATATAATAATATAATAATATAATAATATAATAATATAATAATATAATAATATAATAATATAATAATATAATAATATAATAATATAATAATATAATAATATAATAATATAATAATATAATAATATAATAATATAATAATATAATAATATAATAATATAATAATATAATAATATAATAATATAATAATATAATAATATAATAATATAATAATATAATAATATAATAATATAATAATATAATAATATAATAATATAATAATATAATAATATAATAATATAATAATATAATAATATAATAATATAATAATATAATAATATAATAATATAATAATATAATAATATAATAATATAATAATATAATAATATAATAATATAATAATATAATAATATAATAATATAATAATATAATAATATAATAATATAATAATATAATAATATAATAATATAATAATATAATAATATAATAATATAATAATATAATAATATAATAATATAATAATATAATAATATAATAATATAATAATATAATAATATAATAATATAATAATATAATAATATAATAATATAATAATATAATAATATAATAATATAATAATATAATAATATAATAATATAATAATATAATAATATAATAATATAATAATATAATAATATAATAATATAATAATATAATAATATAATAATATAATAATATAATAATATAATAATATAATAATATAATAATATAATAATATAATAATATAATAATATAATAATATAATAATATAATAATATAATAATATAATAATATAATAATATAATAATATAATAATATAATAATATAATAATATAATAATATAATAATATAATAATATAATAATATAATAATATAATAATATAATAATATAATAATATAATAATATAATAATATAATAATATAATAATATAATAATATAATAATATAATAATATAATAATATAATAATATAATAATATAATAATATAATAATATAATAATATAATAATATAATAATATAATAATATAATAATATAATAATATAATAATATAATAATATAATAATATAATAATATAATAATATAATAATATAATAATATAATAATATAATAATATAATAATATAATAATATAATAATATAATAATATAATAATATAATAATATAATAATATAATAATATAATAATATAATAATATAATAATATAATAATATAATAATATAATAATATAATAATATAATAATATAATAATATAATAATATAATAATATAATAATATAATAATATAATAATATAATAATATAATAATATAATAATATAATAATATAATAATATAATAATATAATAATATAATAATATAATAATATAATAATATAATAATATAATAAAATAATAATATAATAATATAATAATATAATAATATAATAATATAATAATATAATAATATAATAATATAATAATATAATAATATAATAATATAATAATATAATAATATAATAAAATTGCTGATGCAAGTGAATTCTTTTAAAGATTATATGTTTATATGAATAAGTTAATTAACAACAAAAAAAGTACAGACTGAGGACTGACTATCATATCAGTACCAAACAACGATTATCATCGTCCAATATGCCAACTTAAATGCATATCGAACCGAATAGCGATTCCGCAAACACCACAGCTAACGGCGGCTACTAGCTGTTGTGTTGGTTGCGTTATAGAACGCAACCAACACCACAGCCGCCAGCTACCGTGCGCTGTGGAGTTTGTGGAATCGCTATCGACTCGATATGCACAAGATGGATGTGAAACGATGATTCGATGATTTGATACTATAGTACTGCCTGCAGTCTGCACTGAACTATGAACAATTTTTTTTCTATATATATTTAACAAGAATGTATCAGTAGTTCTAGCGAAGTATAAAAAGCAACATACAAACAATTTATATTTTTCGGTGTGTACGCAAAAACATAAATACAAAATTAAATACTACAATATTAATACTACTACTATTCTATATTCATTGCATCAGAATCAAAACGCAAAATATATCAAAAATGTTATTGTCTCTTTTTGACCTATATATATGAGATTAGACAAAAACAAAAATAATTGTAGATGAACGTAAAAATTACAATTACATTTAAATTTGGCTTTAGTATGAAAAATTGAAATCGTATAATAATGATACAAGGAGCAGATATAATACGCTTAGCCCTCGCTTAACGAAAACTCAATCTATTTTGAACGAAACTATGCTAATTAATTTCAAAATTAAATTAAAATGTTGGTTTACGTAAAATTTTTAAATTTTTTTGCATACCTATTTTACACTTTTGAATTTCCTTTTACGAAATTTTAATTTACGTACTTTTCGTGAACGAATTAATTTCGTTAAGCGGGGGATAGGTGTAACATTATTACCATCACAAATATACAGGTTATTATGAAAAATAAAAAAAATCAACAATTGTATATATACGCAATAGTGTTGGTTTTGAAAATAATAATAAAATTTCCAACCATACCATCCCAACAGAAGAGTGTATTGAAAAGCAGAACTGGTTTCCACAATATATAAATATTTTGATCGAGTAATGTTGGTGTAATGTACACCCAAGGTTAAAAATATATACACTTGTACACGATATAAGAGTGATTACAAATTAATGAAAAGTAGTTGTAGATGTATGTGTTGTAAATCTAATATTTTTTAATATTAAATATTTTTTGTGTCATCTAGGTATATAAACCAACAAAATAAAATTTACATACCCATTTGTACCTATACACATTTATCATGCACAATAGTAAAACAAACGGCATACAGAAATATATCTCGTATATACAATTCTACTTTGTAGGCATACGTGCATATATACGCAATAAAAAGTTCATACACAAAAACAAAAATAAACTGCAAAACGCAAAACGGTTACATGAACCCATGTAAATGCACACAGCAATACTGTTGTGTATTCTTAAATATAGAAAATCAATGTCTAAAATGGTTTTTCTTTAAGAAAAGCTTTTATGAACCATATTTGTTAATTGAAATTTCACTTTTCTCACAAAAAGTTAATAAACAAACTTTTTTGGTGATACACTTTATTTCAAAAAATTGTAAATTAATGAATTTAACTAGTATAACAGTAGTATTTGATTTTGTTTTTTTTTTGATTTTTGCAAAGCTTTAAGACTTTTAAAAAGATTTTTAAGAGTTTAAGCTTAAACACAGTTAAGAAATTGTTCGAATAGTTAAAATTAACAAATTAAGATACTATTAATTTCAGGTAAAAGTTTATAAAAGTTTTTTGTTTAAAGCTTTTATTATGTAACAAGAAGCTGTAAATGCTGACAGCTAGAAACTAACAACTTATGAGTTAAAATTTAAAATAATAAATGTTTGTGATTAATTACTTGACCATTGTAAAAACTATTTCTTTTGCATTAACAGAAGCCAACTACATGGAGGTTTTCTAGAAACTATAGAACAAATACGATAAAATGAAACAAATAATAAACACTTTATATTAATAAATATTAATCTTAATTTTTCATGCCAAGTTAACAAGCAACACCAGCAATACTACGTAGCCTTACATATCAATGCTATGAAATGCTTCAAACGTTGATGGCAATGGGGACTAGAGCTGAGCCTCGTGACAAATTTATGACATGTGATGTGTCACAACGTACATTTTTACAATTTTAGTTTGATTTAATTTTATACACTTGACTCGCAAAATTAAGTTAGTTTCGTATAATATTTCTAAATTATAGTTACCGGTTTTAAAAATAAAAGAAATTTTAAAAAATTTTGTTTGGGTAATAAAAATTTTGTTTAGGGTTTCTGTTCTGGGTTTTTGATTGAACGGGCAAGATTTTTTTTTTGTTAGATTTTTTTTTTTGACGATGAGTTCGGATTTTAAGTGGGGATTAAATTAATACTATCCCATAATTATGTTTAAAAAAATAAAATAAAAAAATAAATAAATATATAAAGTATAAATATGCATGTTGTGCACTGAGACTTGGATATTGTTACTGGTGTAAAATAAAAAAAAATAAAAGAAATAAAAAAATAAAATAAAATATATATATATATATATATATATATATATATATATATATATATATATATATATATATATATATACCCCCTTCCTCTTCTTGTAGGTAGGGCAGGGGGTAACTTGGAAATTAAAATAGGAACCCTTATTTTTTATTGCAGATTTGGATTCTACGGCTAAAAATAAGTACGTAAATCAGTTAACTTCAGAAATTGGCTAACCGGAAGTGGCAGAATTTTTTTTTTAAATTTTTTTTAATTAATTATTTTTATTTTTTAATTTTTTGTTTATTTTTGTAATACAACATTTTTGCACTTCAGTTTTCTCATGAGTGCTTAATTTTTTGAAATATTTACACAACTCGAAAAGCTCGCTATGGAAGCAGCCATTTCAGGTTAGCCTATTTCCGCCAAAATTTACTAACCTACGTACTTATTTTAAGCCGGAAAATCTGAATCTGCAATAAAAATAGGGGTTCTTATTTTAATTTCAAAGTTATCCACTGCTCCACCTATAAGAAGGAAGAAGGAGTTCTAATTGTTGCACTAATGTATGTCTTCATTGGCACATTTTTTTCATAGAGTGCTTATTCTCTTAGATATTTAAAAGTTTCCGCTTAAAAAAACACCCGATATATATATATATATATATATATATATATATATATATATATATATATATATATACATATATATTTATTTTTTTGTCATTCAGTGAGGTCAAAAAGTGACCTTTAATATTTTTGGGAGATACGTCATCGCGTGTTTATTTCCCCAAAATTAATGTTTCTAGCCAGAGCTAACTTACAACTAAATTTATCACCAAACTAACTAGCTGGTGTTGGGGCACCCAGTGGTTGGGTAACACATATTTTAGAAACCGATAAATCTAAGTCACGCTCCAGCAAATCACCGAACTTATCCACATTAGTCAATATACACATTAATTCCAATGGCATTAACGTGCAATTGCTTTGTTGAACTATTCAGCATTTTGAAATTTAAGCATTTCTCAAACGTCAAAATATATCAAGCATCATTTACTTTGTTTCAACTACATAAGCCCAAGTCTTCCTGTTTTCAAATGCAAGATTCAACGGAAGAGTTCAAAATGTCACTCTAGACATCTTTAGTTATAGAACATTGTAGAAGATGCGACACAGTTCAAGAAACTTTTAAAACTAGTGCAAAGTGATGGATCCACATTTAGCACGTCATCGTGACGTAGAGACTTTTGCAGCTGACAAATCAGCCAGAATAAAAACTATTTCACTACCAGTGTTGGTCAATTTTAAAAAATGCTTTCGGTTATGATAATCTATGCATATGCATTTTATATTCTGGGTTTTAGTCATTCATCGTTACCACATCGTGTTGTAGATGACTACGTATGCCGAAGCAATGAGTAGCGACAGAACTCAAAAATCCAACTGATAGTACCGATGAAAACATCAGCATCAGCTTGAATGTTCAAACCATTGTGTTTTTAAAAGAATCCTTACAAATTCCAGTGGTTGAAATAGATATCGATGAACTGAACCAATTGGATAAATCCAGATTTTCGGATCCAAATTTCCACGTTTCAGGGAAAATTCACATTTTGAAAGAATTCTAACTTTTTCAATATATTATAACTACCAAACTAAATTAAAAATGGTTAATCCATAATTTTTAATTGAGAGTTAGGCGGACAATTTAATTAACCAACGGATACTAAAGATTGAATTATATTGAGTCAGGCACATATTTATTTACTAAAAATGGAAAACTGAAGAAGATATCATTGCAGTAAAAATAATGCTAGTAGCGCGATGAAGCTTAGGGTGTAGTTCGATGAGTTAGCAAAACCAAGCTCAAGGTATGATTTAAGCGAGTGATTAATGTTACAGGTTCTACTATTACAAAATAGTTTAATCTCTATATAGATTAAAGATTTCGTCTGTACAAAGTAGCATTTTCCACAGAATTAAAGAAAATGTACAAATAAGTTCTAGTCACCGATAAAAGTGCAGATTATCATTATGCTGACAGGAGCTAACCAAGATATACAAGTGCATTGATAACTCAACCAAAATAATTGAAATGCTTCCTTGCCCTTGGTTTCAAGTTGAGAAATATGTTAGTTTTGGGGGGTTTTCCTTCTATAGAAAACCGCAAAGGATCAAAATTCTTTGATTATCCTGGTTGGCGTCCTTCAATGTACCAGAAGATATTTCAAAAAAATAATCCGAAAATGAAGTCATTAAAGAGGGTTACAGTAAAATCATTAAAGAGGGTTACAGTAGTTCTTCTCTAGACAAAAACTACTAAATATATCCATCATTAATAAAAGATAAAATCTAGACAGACTTAAAGACTGTTGCATAAATCATCTCACGTTTCCCGCCATTCTAATCCAATAAAATTATTTCAAAGTGATATCATCCTTAAGAAACATTTTTTAAGTATATTAGTTTTACTCCAATACTATTCCTTATAATATTTCTATTTTATTTATATATACAGATATATTATGTAAATAAGACATAACAGATTTGCCAGTATTTCATCTTAGAAAATAAAATTAAATTGTGAATAGAATTTATTAGAAATTTCATCTCTCTGTGATTTTTATTTTATTTTTTAGCACAAACGAGATTAATTTAAAAATTGTTTTTTTTTTACTTTTCCATTTTCTCGGTGCTGTAAAAATTTAAATACAATTACTTCATGTATATATGCAAATTGCAAAGATGAACAAACTTATTTTATCTATTTTATTAGGTATTGTAAGATAAGACTTAAACCTGTATAAGAATATTTAACTATTTATTAGATATATGACTGTGGAAAAATATGTATAAATAAGGGTTAATTATGATTATTCAGTACACATGTGTCATTGATAATATAAAGAGGGTGTTGTATGGGTGTTAATTATGATTTATAGTCATTTTAAACTCTTATTACGTCTCGTTTGGAAATAATTTTGAAATATCTGATTAGCTTCTATACAGATAAGGGTAGCCTAATTCAATTTTATTAGTAAGAAATGTAAGTAACGTTAGAAAATGGAAACGAAATAAAAGCATCAATATATAATAAAGTTAAATTTAAATTAAATGGGATAAAGAAAAAAAGGCTTCAAACTGCAACATAATTTAATTTATGTGTAAAGTCTAACAAACTAAAAGGAGCCTGAAAATTTTGCAAAAGTTATCTAATTAACTATTTCGCTGTTAAACACAATGCTTCTAAATTGTAAAAATGGTATATTGCAATATAAACTATGCAACCATTTTTACTCTCACTAAAATTGAAAACGATAAAATTAAAATTAAACGATCTAGTTTTCAAACATTATTTGAGCTATAAACTTTTTTTGATATTTCAATATTTCGATAACATTTTGTTTTCTCATTCAATCTAGTGTTCCCACCGATTACAGTCAAATTTATTCTTATTGAAAAAAATAAAAATAAAAATAAATTTAAAAATAAAAATAAATTTATATAAAAATTAAAATTTATTTAATTTATAATTAGTGTTTGGTGATAAATATTTAATTCTTAAGACTACTAATAATCTCATAAAGTTATATAATCATAAAGTTTAACCATAAAGTTTATTTTAGAAAAACGCCGAGTAAGCCGCAAAACCACACCAATGGTGGCTCTAATTCCCCTTAAAAATATTAGCAAATATATAGAGTGTATAAATTGGATCGATTTAATCCCGGGCACTATATTATCGTAAGTACACAATAAAATAATCTACTACCATTTATTAATAAATCATTTATAAATCATGAAAAATGGAATGCTCTCGCTGACAATTTCCAAAAAATTTCAATATAACAATATTTTGAATAATCAGGACATTCTACAAATTTAAATATTAAACTACAACTTTAAATAAGTGTAATATTGCTATAGAATTGAAAAAAATTTAGATGGTTCAACAATTATAAAACCAGATGAGCTCAAATGATATATTCGGAGAATTAAGAATAAAATAACTCCTAATCGAAAAAATCGAATAATTCCCATATTTAAATCCGGTAAAAACAGGAGTAGTCTAAACTATAGCTAAGGACCTTTTAGTCATATTTTAACTCTTATGTTTTTTTACAATAGGGTGTAGTTGTTGTATTTATTCATTCGTATTTCTGACAATTAAATTAGAAACAATCAACTAAAATATTCATTAGAAAGATAATTGTTTAAAAATAAATATCTCCACTTCATTAATTTCAAAATTTACTTATCTGAATTTAAGGATTTCTTAGTATTATGTATTTTGTATAAAATTATATAAGAAAACTTATTTGTTACTATTGAAAGCTTTTAATGTATAATTAAAATCAATATTTAATTAAAATTGGTATGGAATGGTTTAGTATCTTGCAAATACCGAAATCGAGTTTTTTTTTTTTTTTTAAAGGCGATCTTATTTGATTCGACCTTTAACTTTTTGTTTTATTTTGATAGTCCAGCAATTATGGAAGCAATTTTGAAAGGACTATATGTAGAGGATTAGTCTTCAACTCAATGTATAACTGTGGAACTTTTCCGGATTAAAATCAAACTGCGAAAGAAACGTTCGTTACTTTGAGCCCAAATCCAAATTATAAAATCAACCAATTCTGACAAAACACTGTCAGTATTATTAATTTAGCTTTAAAAAGTAAAAAAAAATGTTTTAAAAATTTTTAGAATTTAGAATTTATCTAAATTTGAGCTTTATAACTATTTTGTGAAAATTACCTTGCCGTCACGAGTGGTCATGGAAATTTTAATTACCGAAAATTTGTAAAACCTGTAACCTGTTGTAACTAAGAAAAATATCCAAAAAAGTTTTATTTTAATTTAAGTTTAAATAGCTACAAATCAGTTGAAAACAATTAAACAACTGTTAAACAGACAAAATGTGTTATTTTCATTAGTAGAAAGTCCAATTAATATAAATTTGGTGAGTTAACCAAGAAATTAACCAATCATCACTCTCAATGCACACAAAATTATAAAATGACCATAAATTACAGACTAAAAAAAATTATTTTTTTTGCACGAAACTTAAATGATATAACCGTTAAATATACAAAACGTGTCACAATGTAAGATTTTTCACTGTACTCAATTTGATTTTACAATAAAAAACTTAGCAGCACAGGTTGGAATACTCCGGTTTTTCGAAGAAAAAATATTTTGAAAAGTAGGCTTGGCCAAACATTGCAACTGTATCCATTGGACTTATAACTCAAAAAAGATATAGTAGCTTAAAAAATAAAATGAACAAATTTAATAAAAAACCGTTAGGTAGAGCCAAAAATAAACATATTATTTATTAAGTGCTAGATTTTCTGTAGTGGGCTGCAGCTATTGGGAGGGAAGGGGTCACAAGTGGTGGATAGTGGACGGCCTATCAATCGTTAGAGTAGCGGGGAATTGAATAAGTCACCTCCAAACACTCTCAGCTCTGCTGGCAGGATAGTCTCAAAGAAGTGAGGATTGGTTAACCTCATCTGAGTACCGATGATACCCAGTTATAAAATGGCGAAACGAAGGCACCGTAAAATCATCAAGGAAAAACCACATCAGGTTGAGCGTTACGTCCTTTAAGTGCTCCTTGGTTCTCTTGTGAGTAAGTGAATAACCGTATAGACGGGCAAATACTTTGAATGAAATAGATTCTATTGATTTGGGATCACCATATGAATACTTGAATGGTTGTGTAAATGTTGGATGGAGGCTGAGGGTGCTAAAAAGATTGGCTGATCAGCAAGCAAACCTGAATTAGGAAGTAATAAATCCAGAAGAATCTGTATCATATTATTCGGCTCTCTGCTCAGCGTCTGTACCCCAGAAGGGGCGCCTAAATAGTAACTTGGCCGAAAGTATAAATTGTTAGACGTGATTTACCCTGTTTGGTCAAGGCGTCTACTGAACGGGGAAGAAGGCTGAATAATAATTACCAGCTTTTCGTAACTTTCTGGTAGAGGTCGTATCAACAAGCTGTTCTAGTCTAACAGGTAGACTAGATAATATAGGCTAATAGGAAATAAGTCATTAGTATGTAAACTCCGGATGCCAGATGCCCTCCAGTTTAACTTAAGCCGGAAAACTGGGTGTTCCACAGGTAACCTATATCCCAGATTGTTGTGGGAAAATAAATTGAACAATCTATAAAATCAAAGAATGGTGACGCTTTTAAAGCGCACCACCCCAGCGGATAATCCAGTGTGAAATTTGAGAACCAGTGTTCTCTTCTCATTTACGCTCACTCGGCTGGTAAGTCGTCTGACCTGTACTACGATTTAGTTTTGACGACTTAAGTCTTCGAAGTCTTCAAAACACAAGAAACTTTCCTCCGTTATTGGGGGGAGGAAGACTTCTGTGAATATTGGAGGAAAAACCATATGGACAATGGTTCGGAAAAAATGTCACTGACATTCCATCAAGCCTTACCCTAGTTAAGTTGTGTGGACCTGAAAAAAAATCAGTATGAAATACTGCTTGCTTAGAGAGTAACTCCCAAAAAGGAAACAAAACTTTTAGTGCAAAGGGCACTGAAAGAGACTAGTGTTCCTTCAGGGACCCAGGCGCCTAAAAGTATTCACAATGCGAATGCTACTCCACCAGGGAAAAGCAGGTAGAGACACAAATATGGGAACTTTGCCCCGGTTGCAAACTCGGATTCTAAGGTCCAGCCTGGAATTTCTTATAGGCAAACCGCAGAGCCCGAATTCATTGGGATCTTGCCTTTGGAATTTCCAGATAGAATCCTGATGGTTGAGCAAAATGCTGTCCAGGAACAGATTCTAGAGATGGTGTTTAAGCAAGAAAGGAAAGTATTGAAGCCGAAGTTTCTTATGATTTAATACCGACTAGGGTGGCTATTGATGACGCGTGCCAATAAAGCCACCGTTCTATGGCTTAATGAGATAGTTGGAGAAAGATGGTTAAGGAGAATAATTCGACTGTGGCTCAAATTGTGCTAGGCCACTTTCCAAACAGCGCTGATTTTCCGTAGGAAGGACTTTTGAGTTTTAAGCCAGAACGACGACATGCGGCAGATAGGTGAAGAATAATCCGAAAGGAAATAAAAAGCACTGTAGCCTTTTGCACCCTCTTGGTGGACCACTTAACATTAGACAAAATGGCTATAGAATCAGTTTTAGGTTTAGGGAAGTCCAGTTGCATATGAAGGGAAGCAAACAGGCCACAGTAAGGCCAGTTATAAAAAGTGGGTGCCAACGGGCAGGTCAGAGGTAGATAATGACAAGCCTGCAGCAGAAGTGCTGGAAACAACTCTGGGTCTCTCCAAGATACAAGTACGGAGGCAAGAGTTGAAGAGGAAAGCCTCAAAGAAGTTCGAATAAACGGTAACAGAGTTGGTAGGGGTCACGAAATGGAGAACAAAAGTCATGCACCCACTTTGTTCAACCCGGTACTAGGAAGAATGAGGATGTAAAATCAGAAACGCCCACACTCACAAAAAATTAAAATAATACAGATAAACCTCAGGAACCATGGACCTTGAGTAATCACGTTAAGGGATTACCAAAACAAATGGGTCAGTTAATTTATGATATTGAAAGTCTGAGTCCCAGGGCAGCTATTCTAGCTAGCTCCCAAGTAAATCTTATTCCCATTTTAGAGTTCATCTCCAGGGACTTGGTAGCAGTAATGTTGGAGGTGCTAGAGGGAAAGAGTTAAACAAGCGATTTTATTGGCATTGGCCTACTTTCCTTGGGACTCAGATCATACTATTTTGTATTAAAAATTGCAATTAAATTTTTTTCTTACATGTATACTTCAAGATTAGTATGGCTTCGTCAAACATGGCTTCGTCAATTTTCATGTATCGAAAATTGCTGCCAAATCATATTTAGTAATCAAAAGATTGCGATCAATGTTGAAAATGAGTTAGCAAAACATGCAAATGATGTGACAAAGGCAAACAATTTCAAAGCAAGGTCGTAAATTATTTTGTTGTTGGAGATGCAAATTTATTCTTACATTGCAAATGAAAAAACAGCGAAACACGTGTGAAATGCCTTGTTAAGAGCATTTGACAATAGCGACTGGTATAGAGGTTTAACCATGCTGTTAGAATTAGTCCAATTGAAGTTGCCTGATTGCGATTCATTGGAGTCATGTGTGAATCGTATGGTAATGATTTCTATTGAAGTAAAAAAAAGCTGGGTTTTAAAACCCTATGAAATAATCGCATCGCTTATTTTGGCTCGGCTGCCTGACTATTACAAACCACTAGTAATGGCCGAAGAAAATTCAACAACAAAGTTGATAACGGATACAGTGAAAACATTGCAGTTACAAGTAGGACGAATTTCAAGTGCAAACGTTATTCGAGTGACCAAACATGACATTTCGGTGCAGAAATTGTCTAAATAAAAAAGGAAAAAATAAAAATGTTAAATTACTATGATTACCGCATTTCTGGCAACTAGTTCAAATTCATTGGATTGGTTTATTAATTCTGATACATCGGCACACATGACAATCTCTAAGTCGATTGTTAATAAAAATAGAGTGCCGTTGAATAAAGAAGTTGCTGTTACAAACAAAGAAAAACTAAAAATTGATTGTGTTGAAGTAAACATAACCCTATTGAGTGGAACGTCGAAAACAAATGCAACGTTGACAAATGTTCATTATGTTCCGGGTTTGTGTGCAAATTTGACTTATGAAAGCCAGATGAACAGAAACGGCAATCGTGTTGCATTTGATAAAGACAATTTGTGAAATTAGAAGTTAGGACACATTTGTGACGAAAATTTAAAAAAGGTTTGTGGCGCAACAACAAATGAAGCCACAAATGAATTGTTTGCATTAAAGGGAAGCAACCTGTGCTTTATTTAAAGATGTTGGTATAATCGTGCTGAACATTTGCTCGATTTGGTTCATTCCGACGTCTGTGGTCCGCTGCAAAAGAGGTCAATTTTTAGTGTGAGATATTTCACTACATTTGTTGATGATTACAGCAGTAAGGTATTTGTTTTTCCGCTAAAAGTAGAAACCAAGTTTTCAACAATGTTTCGGATTTTAAGGCTCTAACTATAACTGTGCCGTATAGTCATTCTATTCGTTTGTTGTATTTAATGCGAGATTTATGTCTCATTATGTTTTGCATTTGTGAACTCGGGTTTGAAATATTGTTTACCAGTGTGGTGTGGACGATGATAAGATTACCATTGATTAAAATTTAATAATGTGCTATAAGAATTAGCAAATTCAAAAATATTAGAACTCAGTTAAGTTCGCAAAAAAGACTCTTGTGTGAATAAATTAAGAGTTATTTTTTTTTTAGATATGTTTTGGGAAAAAGTAAACAAGCTTCCTAACATGCTCCAAGATTTCTGAGATTATCAATCCTCATGAAACTGACCCTTTTGACATAAATTAATTAAAAATACTAAATGGTTTGACTAATCGCTCCTGTATAATGTCTTTTACAAAATAATGTTGCTAACACCCCGGGTACGTTAACATAATTTTTTTTAATGTGTCCATTTAATGTTTCATCGTAAAATAATGTTCAAAACAAAAACACTTTGAAACTAATTGAATTAAAGCATTTTACAAAAAAATATTGAACATCTCAAAACAACCAAATAAAAAAGTTAAATTAAATTTGTTAACATTTAGAAATAATAAAATCAGGTTAAAAGTTTTTCCTTTTTTAAAAATTTCCTTTTACCAATTTTTCTTGTTCATTTATTAATTTTTACAACCACCACAAAAACCATGCACATTAGAAAATTTTTACGAAATATAAAAAAAAAGCTTGGAACCCTATTAAAAATACTTTTGTCCATTTTAACGAAAATATTTTTATCCCTTCCACATCGTCTCGATTCAATTCAATTTATGTGTTTTAAGTCCTTTTATTAATTCCCTGACAAAATATAAAATCCAAAACACACCGAACTATATACCAACAAAGCGCACATAAAAAAAAATCATAATAAGGCAAATCTCTCAATTTTTATTATTCCTCTTATACACATCCACTTTGCAGCTTTCAAAGTAAAAAAATAAGAAAAAACTTTTTCCTGTGTAACATAATAAATGAAAATGTTGGTTCTTTTTTCTCTTTTACGTTTTGTTTTTCTTATTTTTGAAATAATAATTTAACTACAACTTTGTTTTATTTGGTTTTTTATATTTTCTTATCTTTTTTCTTAATTTTTCTATATACTCGTACCACATAGTCTCTTGACTTTCTTCACAGAGTGAATCACATATACAAAAAAAAATATGAGAAAAGATGAGAAAGTTCTGTTTTTTTCTGTAACTTTATGACAAGCTTTTAATATTTTGCTAACAAAATGTTACTTCTGTTTCGTAAATTTTGACAATTTTTTATCAAACTTTTTTTCGTTTTGTTTTTTTTTTGTCTTGGGTTGAATTAAAAGCGAATTTCTTTTTAACGTTATAATTCAATCTTTTTTTCCATTTGTGTGTGTGTGTGTGTATGTGGTGGTGTTTGTGTCTCTCCCTTCCAACATAAAAAACATAGAAGAACAAGACATATTGTTTTTTTTTTTTTTTGGTTTCTGTAAATTAAGTTTATTAATGTGTGACATAAGAAATTACTTTGCAAAAAAAAATGTTTATGACAAAGTTTTAAAAAGAAAACCAAGTTATACAGTTGAAAAGCTTTTGTCAATTTTAGGTTTTGTGTCTATAGAACAATTTATTTCGAAGATGCTGTTCTGTTGAGGTAATGAAGAAAACTGTTATAAAGTTATTTTGACGATCTAGATTAGTATAGTGGGGCTAAAGTATTAACTGGCGGGAGAATGCATGTGTTTTATAAAAAAACATCCATTTGAGTTTCAACATAGTTTTTGATGCTTTTAGTTAGAAACCAATCAAATTTACTAGCTAAAAAAACACACGACTAATGGTCCAATTTCAGCCGTGCAAGGTACCTGGTTGAAACTTGTTGCTTAAATTAAACATTAATCGTAAACCTACTGACAAGTGTATTTAAGTCATATTTAAATTTTAAATTGACGATTTTAAATAAATTTGTGGAATTTTTTTAAGTATATCCCAGTTTCAGCATATCCTACTTAAATGTGTCTTTGTTTTGAGACAAACCAATAGCTGACATATGCTACTAAAAAGTTTTATTTATATGGATTTGAGTTTTGTTCAAGCCTTCATACTCAAGTTTTTCCAGATTAATGAAAAATTGCCTTTGTACGTCTCATTTTCAAATGAGATAAACGAAACGAGATCAGTAACTATTGCGAGATTGTCAAATTAAATTTATAACGAATCAAGTAGTGATGATCTTTTCAAATAGTATTTTTAGCATATTAGTTCTTTGGCTTCAAGAGCATTCATTAAGCTTGGTTTTATCAAGTAAAATGATTTGTCCAGCCAATGAAATAAATACGCCACTAAGGTTTAGTACCCATCTCTATTACATTCGGCTTTTGAATCCATTAAAAAGCAGTTTTTTATGTTTTATTCTATTCAATATTTTTAACCCTTTCGCTGCTAATTTTCAACGTCCTACTTTAAGGAGTCGCTAGTAAAATAAATGACGCCCGAATACAGATTCACTGTTATTTTCTTCTGTATGATGTGGACAATAGTTTGACTTATGAATTTTGAACTTCAACCAAATGATAAAAAATTTCATGTACATCTTTCACCCATTGGGACTCAATAATTGTTAGCAAGGTGTATTTTTCACAAAACGATGAATTCAATCGAATTTAAACGTTAAATTATTTTACTAAAATTGTATTTATAATAATTTCGATGAATTATTTTGAGTAAAATTTATTTTTATATTTTGAATTTTGATATTTTGATATTTTGATATTTTGATATTTTGATATTTTTATATTTTGATATTTTGATATTTTGATATTTTGATATTTTGATATTTTAATATTTTGATATTTTGATATTTTGATATTTTGATATTTTGATATTTTGATATTTTGATATTTTGATATTTTGATATTTTTATACGGCTTACAAAAGGAAGCTTTCATCACCTGGTTATGATCGGTGATGACGATGAACATAATTATGAGCTCCTGTACTGGCCGAACCATCGTTCATGCCCATACAGGCTGTCTCGAGCAATCCTCGATTTGGCTGGTGACGGCGTAATGTAGGACGTTAAAAATTAACCGCGAAAGAGTTGGAAGAGCTTCGGCCCCATAAAAGATTGCAGGGTTCAAACATGTATGATATCATTACCCAGAACCTTCATCAGCTTAAGTGTAGATGTGGTCTGAGTGGAATCCACGTACTTTTTCTGAAAATATTTGGAAACAAAATGTTGATACCTTTGTCGCTATTGCATAAGCGATTGCTTATGACGAGTTTCAAAATATTGGCACTTTTATGGTTTGTTTCATGTATTTTATTTTTTATTTGTAGCCATTCTATCTATTATGGGACTGAAACTCTCCCAAATTAAGCCAGCCTAGACAGTCACGAACGATAATTTGGCTCATGGATTCTGCACTCTAAAGGTGTCATAGTTGTGGTCATTTTCCGATTTTGAAATCGGACTGCAGAGATTTGAATTTTACTTTATTCTACGACAAAATGATATTTGTCATTTAGAGATTTTAATAAAGTCAATAGAACAAATCACAAGGTCACCAAATTACCGATATATCTTAAAGACATTGTGACAGACGGTTACTTCAACTTTTCTTCCCAACCTGCAATCTTTCTTAACTTTTAATTTGATTCCCGTACTTTTACCAAATATTCCGAATTTAAAAGTTGCAAAGCTTTATCAACTGGATTACGGAGCTTGCGATGTCGAAGAGTATACTGATTATAAGACTTTTAAGGACCTAAGTAAAAAAACATAATATTTTCACTTAATAGATTTTAACCACTTCTAAAGGTATACTTAACGTAACAATTCATGTAAATTCCAAAATTATATGAAATAATATTTTCAGGATTAATATCACCAACCATACAGAATCTATTCACATACAACAGTCAACTTCCAGTTATTTGACATGGTATAACCAAAATAAAATGCAAAACGTAACAATTTACTTGATTATGGTGATTCATCAACAGCAACATAAATTACCATATAACAGCATAAATGAATGAAAAAATTGTTTTTGATGATTTTTTATGCTACAATGCCAACATAACTTTATGAATTTGTAATTTCGAAACATGAATAAAAAAAAATTCACGGATTATTAATTCAAATCGATTGGAAATTCAAAAGTTTTAATTTTCCATCGTGAAAAATTCCCGTTTTTTTAAAATGTTTTAGTATTCAAAACATGATATAAATTAACATATTTAATTGCCAATTATATATATATATATATATATATATATATATATATATATATATATATATATATATAAATGTCCAACTTTGGTCAACATATTAGCTCTAGTGAGTTAGCATCAAGTACAGAGATACAACGATCATAAAAAAATGGAACGATCTCGGTAAGCATTGAGTAACAGCTAACTAATATAAATAAAACACATATAGAAGGTTTTGTTCACCTTCTTTAACAGAAATTTCACATGCCATATGGAACTAAAAAAATGATCCACAATTTGCGGATACGATTTGGCTACGGCGTAAAGTAGGACAATAAAATTACCCACGAAAGAATAGGGTGAGCTTTAGTGGTTAAGCGAGTGGGCTTCCAGTGGTTCGAGACTCCTAGTTAGTGCTAAATCAGCAGGTATTTTGATTCATCAAGATATTTAGATAAGCGTAACCCTGGACTCTTTTAATGCAGAGACTCTGCTAAAAACATGCGAGATTCACTGGCTAAGACTGGTTTTCAGTAAGGCAATAAAAACGCAGCCTTAGAACCAGAAAATTTTAGAGAAAGAACCAGAATGGCTAAAGTTGCACGAAAAAGGCGAAAAAAAGCTGTATCGTATATTGAACTGTCAAAGAAAGTGAAAGCGAACTTACACTTACTGGTCTGAGAGAAACAAATATTAATATTTGGCAAACTACGAATGAAGATCTTTTACTAGAACTAAAAAGTACTGGTAACTAACCACAAGCAGCTGTTTTCCAATCTCAATTAGAGAAAACTATCGGTCAGTATCCTGTGTTAAAGCCTTTATACAGGAACCCCGTGTAACAATAAGGGATATTGATGCAGTGACACTCTACAGGTGGAAGCATTTTAAGGCACTAGAATCGCTGGTACGAGAAATAAAAGTTCTGGCTACTATAAAAACTCTGAAAGCTTCTTATTGGAAAACAAAAATAGAAGTGTTGAAAGTGTAGGAAGTTGGAAGAAGAGGGTCATATTACAAAGCTTGTTTTTTTTTGAATCCTTGCTTTTTATTTAGAAAAATAATTGGAGGGGACGGACTTTTCTTTAGTAGTTTCAAGTGGTCGATATATCAGAAGGTGCTGCAAATAAAACGAAGAAGATGGGGGCGACCCAACAAAATGTAGCAAGACCTGCTACAGCAAACAGCACATGATTTAAACAGGAACGTTGTTATTATGTATGCAAACTATATAAGAAGTTCAACTTTAGAGAAGTTACACTTTCAAAGAAATGCTAGCCGTTTGATTCTGGTTTTTGTAAGCACTTTGTTAATTGCAGCTTGTGATGTAGCAATGCTACGGAAATTAATAGAAAGCTTGAAATTGTACCTGTGTACCAATGAAATAGCTGTTGCAAAGTACTTAAGGATTCTGTCATTATGATTAGGTTCCAGGCATTCAGATTCAGATTTGTTGGAAAAAATTGTCTCTACGTTATTTCCACTACAGCCTTGTTATGTGAGAATCATCGGACAAATAGGCCACAAATGTTAATGGAGAAGGTTTTAAGAGCCTTTGGTAAAGTGATAAACAACAATGCTTCCGTTTGCTTGTATAATACTTTCTTGGATGAAAGATTATTCCCTATTCAATGGAAAGACCAATGGTTGGTACTTCTGCCGAAAGGAATGAAAGCATTAAAAAAAATCCCCTTCCATACTGCCCAATCTGCTGAATACGCCTGGTAAAATATTAGTGGATCATATCGAAAAACTGCAGGAGGCAATTAAAAACAAAAGGAACCTCTCTTACAATCAATATGATTTCTGTAATGCACAATCCACTTTTACCGCGATTAAGCTCGTGGTAGGTACGGCGCGGGAGGCCATTGCATGTGTTATATGGAAGAAAAGTTCAAAATGTTATAGTGCACTGGTCATACTGGATGTTAAAATTGTCTTCAATTTGGCTTGGTCAGAGAACATTTTAGATGCACTACTAAGTATAGAGGTGTCCAAGTATTTAACAGTTTTTACAATAATATAACAGGACCATACATTGTGGAATGTAATGTTCAATTTTTAAACTGTCGATGCCAGAAGAAGAAACAGTTGTGGCTTAAGAATGATGTGGCAGTTTTTGTGGGGGCAAAACATATAGAGAAGGTGGAAGAGATATGTACTTAGAGTGTAAAAGTCATTCAGAATGGAATTGCGCAACAACCGACGGCAAAGGTTCTGATTTATAGTAAGAATAGAAGTCGTGCTTATCTGTTTTACAACATATCTACTGTAGTAGTTCTTATCTGAATCACGATGATTCAACTTTACTACTCTGCGTGCGAGGGTAGATCTGAAAATGTATAGCAAGTGTTTTTTTGAATGTCTTCGATTTAACAATGAAAGATTGCCAAATCGAGCAATGGGAGACAATATAGTACTGGCAAATATTATTGATTATATGCTGGAGTCCAAAGAAACATGGAGAATGGTATGTAGTATGACTTTCAAATTATGAAAAAACTACGTTACTTAGAAAAAATTAGGCGGGAACGCTATATTGAAAATGATGGCAGCTTTAGCTTTGTGAGAGAATACTCATCGATAGATCCATGAGGCCAAACTCCAAAGGAAATTGAGGATGGGATTTAGTCGGTAAAAATTGTATACTCTTGAAGAGTGGGATGGTCTCTTGTAGGGTAAGATGGTCACTTGTAGGGTCATTAAAGATTTCTTCCTCCAACGAAAGAAAAGCATACAAATTGGTTACCTCTAAACATTTCATCTATAAATCAGTTTATTGCAGAAGAGCTTTTAAATTCAACTCAACGACCTACCCAGTCTGAAAAACAAAGGTTTCTGGCTAAGGTGACACCGGTTGTCAACCCAATCAATTTTAAGTCAGTAATTTTTCATCAGTATCTTTACTATGATCATTTTTCAGTAGTTTTAAGTTTGAGGAAGTGCTTGCTGGCAATATTTGCGCTTTAATACGTCTGTGCTGTGGTATAGTAATCGCAAAATCTCATTCCAAACTCGAAATGTTTTTAATTTTCCGAGATTTAATCTTTGCGACCTCCTTGTACGGGAAAATGTACTTAAACATCGTTTCCTTGAACGTGCAAGCATATAACTTTTTGTACGAAGCTCAAATTATATTATGACCTTCTTTAAAGTTCAAGTTCACATATTAAATGGGAGACTGAAAACTGTTTGCTTTGATGCAAGCAACGAACTTTCTGCAAGACAACTTTCTGCTAGACAAGGCTTCTACGTGTAGAAAGTAGCTATAATTCCCACAAATTCATACATAAGGCTTAACCAGGAATTTTATCTGTCTTATATAAACCTTTTTTGTTAAACGATTAACATGTTTAGGACTATCGGATAATAATTAATAGGGTTGCCATAAGCTTTATAAGTGCCAATGGTATTCCAATATCACCACCAATTTTAGTAACTGTTTAAAATTCTTAACTGGTAAATAGTAATTTTTCAAATTAATTTTTCTTATGACAACAACTTCCTAGAATATTGACCGATCTAAAAAAGTATTGCAATAAAAGTATTGCAATCATATAATTTTTTAAAAATAATAAGGAAACTGTTAGTTTTTGCTAAATTCCTTGAAGGATAAAATTATCAAAAACCACACTTTTCTGTATTGTGTTTTATAGACCATACTGTTTATTGAAAAATCAAAAACAAGAATCAAAAATTTAAACCACAACATTTTTTTAGTGGAAGTTTTTCAAAAAAAGCTTTAATCTACTTGTCAATCAATAGTTGTTACATCAGCAAAAACATATTTTCGTTTTTTTTTTTTAATTTTCTGTTACTCAAATTTTTGCCAGATTTGTGTTTAGGTTTTTGCTCTAAAATTATATTGTCTAATGAAAATGGAATGTTTTTCAAACAAAATTTGTGGTTTCATGATTTATTTTAATTTTACGAATTGTTAGTGAGGAAACAGTGATTTAGGGTAGGGTTGAACTGAATTAACATATTATAAACTGACTTAAAATTGGGGAAAATCAAATTAATGTATACGTTATATGAATTAGTTTACTGTTGCTAAAAAGCAAACCAATTTAGGAATATATAATCAAAGGTTGGATATTTTAAAATAAGGAAGACCAATAGAAAATTGGTTATGGGCTAAGTCAATCTCGCTATAATTGGGTAAGAATACGGTTACAAGAAAAATGATCTTATTAATTGGTCGTCAACTACACACATATATAATAATATATAAGCGAGTATAATAATAAACAAATATATATATATATATATATATATATATATATATATATATATATATATATATATATATCCCATATTTACTCATCCCATATTTCATGAAGAATTAAAATATGCAAATGATCCTGAATAAAAAACATCTTTTTTATCAAACTGCCACATTTACTTCGATTATCTTGGTTCTGGGAAAAAAACATAAATTTATTTTAAAAATCATTAGATTATTCAATATGATGATGATAGGTGATGTGTGATCGAATAATTTTCCTCACATTTTGTTATTTAATTTTTGCTTTTTATTTGTGATGAAAATGCAAATTTTCTCCTTATCAGGATGAAAAAAAAAACGTAATACTGGGGATGTTCTATCTAGAAAACTAATAATAAAAAAAATTATCTTGCTCTTTTTTCGATTTATATTCAAATATTCCAAAACCAATATCACATTGGCAACATCGAATTCCTATTTCTCATTTCAGTTGGAAAATCATTTTTTTTTGTTTCAGTTGTTTATAAATACTAAACTAAAACCGAGCCTCCTTAATTTGTCACCTCTATAAACACACTCGTCTGTACAAAAAATATAAAGTTAATTATTTGATAAAAGTAAATGTTTTGAAGGTGTGATGCAAATATTTTGAGCGGGAGACGGAAGAACTTTAAATCGATAAAAAAAGTTGCATGAACTGTAAAGGGTTAACAAGTTGTTTTGTACAAGCAAAAAATCAAAATCGAACTAACATCCATATTTGTCATTGTGAATAGAAAATGGAAAATCAAAATTCATCGATTGGTTTTTCAATATGATGTGTGTATGTTTATTTACAGGAAACACTCTCAAAGCACGAGTTTTCTATAAAGTATGAAATTGCTAGAATTTTAAAAAACTTAATAAATGTTGCAAATTTTTACATTTTAAAATTTGGTATGTTGATATATAGTTCATTTCTTCCGAAAATTTTTTTATGTATAGAATAGCCGATTTTTCAGTATCTGAAATTTCGAAGTATGTTGTATTGCCAAGCGAAAAAATTGTAGGTTCAATTAATTTTCAAATTCTAGTATCTCGTACACTACTCGTGTAGTACACGCGGTGTGTTGAAACTGATGTGGTTCATCCTGATACGAAAAATTAAAGGACAAGGCAGTCTCAACCAAAATTATTCTCCACATTGGAAAAGGTTAAAACAAATGCGATCGCGATTTTAGTGTTGAACATCTTTAAAAGTTAATTAATTTATGAGCTAATTTATCATTTGTTTAATTTATATTCTTAAAATTTTAAAAATTACTTTTTAGTCAAATTTTTAGAACTGAATGTTTAAGGCCTAACATTCCAAATAAAAAATTACACCAACAAATTGTACCAAAATACCATCATTGAAAAATTTCAAATCTAACATTCGAAAATTCCATTTCAATTTATTGACCTAAAAATTGGTCTAAATAATTGGTCTAAAATAATTGGTCTCCATAATTTGAAGGAAAGATTAGAAATCGGCCAACATGATACATTGCATAAATAATACGTGACGGGTGGTTCTCTACTTTAAGAAAACGCCGGAAAAACATAGGGATCAGAAAAATTTATGCACTGTATACATGTCGTATGTAAATAATTTTGTCCGCTATAAATGTGTTTTATGTCTTTGGTCTTAAATTAACTGTCAACTAGTCTAAACGTATTTTGTAGTCAGAATTTTTGGTGTTTAAACTTTCACCAACCTTAGAGTTGGAAATATGGAAATGACATCACTTTTACTCGTCATATGTTGTAAAATAAATTTCCTTATATAATCGAAATTGTCTAGAAAACTTTATACCGTACTATAGAAGGGCCACCTGTATTTATGTTCTGTGATAATGATGATGTTGGCAAAATCGTTCCAACAACAAAATGTTGAAATTTTTTAAAATTAATAAAATGAATTATTCATGATTTAAAAAATTTGTGATAATAAAATAGATAAAATTTGCATTTTGTAATTGCATTTGAAATTATTTTATTTGTCTTCTACTTTCCATTGTACTATACTATATGTGTGTAAGAGTACACGTCGGAGGTTAAGTAAAATTTGTAATGTTTACAGAGAAAATTATTAAAAGAAAATTGCAGGAGAACTAATTTGTAAAGTTACTTTGAAAAGATTTAATTGTATTTTTTTTTTTTGTTAGAATGGTTTTGGAAGGTAAAATTTAATATATTATCTCTAATTAAATTTTAATTAATTTAAAGACAAACTGTGAAAGGTGTAAAATATAACACAGGTATGCATGCCTATTAGTGTGATGTTGGCATTAAATTGTTTTCTTAAAAGTATAAAATATTTAAAATGTGATATATGGGGGCGAGAAAAACTTAGGGGAAGGATTTTCGAGTATTCTTAGTTACATAGATTTAACATAATAAAAACTATTCATTGAAACAATAATAAGATTGTTGGCCTTAGATATATATATATATATATATATATTTATATATATATATGTATATATATATATATATATATATATATATATATATATATATACATATATATATATATATATATATATATATATATATATATATATATATATATATATATATATATATATATATATATATATAAATATAAATATATATATATATATATATATATATATATATATATATATATATATATATATATATATATATATATATATATATATATATATATATATATATATATATATATATATATATATATATATATATAATATATATATATATATATATAAGAATTATATCTAAGTCCTTGAATTTCCTGGCTTTTTCTATCAAACCATTTCTTTTTATTTAGAAGTAAGACGCGGCTTTTATTAACGTTTAACTCCAACTGGTTATCAACACTCCATTTGTAGAAACCTTGCAAATCAATAAGTAAAAATGCACAAACACTCATAACAGAGACTGGTTGGAAAATCTTTAAATCATCAGCATAAAGTAAACATTTAGAATGATGAAAATAATTTATAACATCGTTAGTTAACAGCAGGAACAGCAATGGACCAAGATGAACTCCTTGTAGAACATCCGAACTAACATCATGTATATTAGAAACAAAATCGCCCAGTTGATTCTGAGTTGTCACCGAATGGACCCGATTTGATAAATACGATTTACTCCAAAGAAGCAGACAAGGGTGAGTGAACACCAATCAGATCTAGTTTAGACAATAGAACTTCATTAGAAATTATATCAATCGTTTTTTAAAACCGGTGAACACAACATCAACCTGCAACCTATATTCAAAAGACTCTAATGAAAATCCCATAAATTCCATGAGATTAGTTGCAGTTGAGCGACCTGGATTTAATATTATATCACGAACCAGACATTCAAAGACTTTCGCAACTGCAGATAAAATAGAGATCAGTCTATAGTTTTCAACATTAGATCTGTCATCACTCTTTAAAATCGGATCTACATTAGCAGATTTCCAGCATTTAGTATACAATATACAAATGACCAATCTAAAATTAACTTTAGAGGACAAACCAGAAAATAAGCATATTCATGGAGTATAATCGCTGGTAAACTATCAGATAATTCGAAATCACAATCGAAATCACAATAATAAAAAAGCTTAAACTGTTTTAAAATAAGTAAAGTGAACTCCTTTTAGCTAATATCGATACTAAGAAGAATTTATTTTTGATACAAAGTTATACTCAATAACTGATGTAGATAATTTCAGCATCATACCGCGAAAGCCTGGCACCCATGATAAGTTAGGCAAATTAAAATCAACAAACACTAAAACACGAGACAAATCATCATACTGTTCAGTTATTGAACTAATTATACTATGGTGAGAATCGTATGTTAAGATATATTAGGTGAGGCTGGAATATAGCGAGCACCAAAATCAATTTTCTACTATTTCAAATAAACTTCAACCCAAACCACCTCACAATTAAATGAGTCAGAAAACTCAATATTTTTACAAGGCAGTTTAGTGCATATTGCAAATAGCACGCCACCACCACGCAATAATTCTCTATCACATCTAAAAACCAGATACTCAGAACCCAAAAGTTCAACATTTGTAAAATCAGCATTGAGCCATGTTTCCGTTAGAACGATAATATTAGAAGAATCCGTTATTTAAATATATATATATATATATATATATATATATATATATATATATATATATATATATATATATATATATATATATATATATATATATTTATATATATATATATATTTATATATATATATTTATATATATATATATATATATATATATATATATATATATATATATATATATATATATATATATATATATATATATATATATATATATTATTCTACTCATAATTTGATTGAGATGAGTCAAATTCTGAATCCACACAAGTTTTTATAAACTCAGCTGATGGTGATGTTTCCTTATATAGGGTGTTCGTGAACACCCATACTTTTCCACAACATAGCGTTCATTGTCTTTCATAATTTTTACGTTATATGGGCCGAGTTTTAAGCAACAAATTTCACTTCTCGATTGTGTGCAAAAATAAAATCCTTCTTGTGATGCTTTCCATTTACATAATATATACTGAAAGGAATTTTCAAAATTAGCTGTATTCCTGTGTACACCGTAATAACCAATTTCTTATAAAAAGCTTGCAGTTTCTGAGGGATGGTTAAAATTTGGTTACCGTCTTTTACCTTAAACAATTGACATTTTTTCGTCAAGTCACTGTAGCAATAAATTCGACATTTTTCTAAGCACACTTTAGTGTCGAAATAATTTAAACACATAAATACCAAAAATGTCGTTAGCAAATTAAACATCATCGCCTCCCTTACCGAAAACACAATATCAACACCATCCTAATTGTCTAGCGATCGCTGAAAAGTTGAATGAAAATATACCCTTCTTGCTTTCTAAATCACGTAAGACACTTTATTTACGACCATTACATAATCCAAACGATACTTTTTTATACCATCGTAAATCGACCATCATCGTGGATTCTGACTAATTTGTGTATCATCTTTCCAAATTATTTTGCACACTAATCAATGAATCACCATTGCTCCACAAAGCAAACCAAAACCAATTAAAATATGTAATAGATTAACTTCGTTAGACAGAACATAACCTAGAACAAGGAATAATCTATTACCCGAATGTCTCTTTCTTCTTGCCATCGAGTCGTTTAAATTCAAGTACAACTTAGACCGAATCAAGGTCACCGCCCGTATTTTTCAGTGCGTAAATTACTCAATTATGATTTTTGTTTCGTCGTACAAAAGTTAACATTTGGCGTTGATAATGAAGGATACTCGAAACTTCTGTATCCAAACACAACATATATAAAGCACCTTATACTTTCGACATGTCTTACACAATCTTTTGACATATGACCGTAATTATCACAATTACAGCACTTAATCCAATTACTTGCGGATTTATTGGTTTATGACTACTTGACACTGATTGCTTGAATTTCCATTTCTTTAAACTGCAAGTTTCCTAATCATTCGTTTTTGTAGGACCAACATTTTTACCGTGCCTAGCAGAAATCACTTGGAATCTACAAATCGCTGTTAATTGTTTCAATCTAATAATTCTAACGTCTCCCCAAGCTCAGCTAATCACTTTTGAATATAATATTTTGTTATCGCCGCTAAATTTTGACACAGAATCTTCGATGACCCTAACAATTAGGGGTTTTCAATAATGCAATATAAGAATTTTTCGTCATATGTACAAACTGGTACTAGTCAAACTGAAAAAATAATCGGTTAATGTTAAGGTACCAAATAGTCTGAGAGGAAAATCTAGATTCATTACATTATATTTAGCATAAAATGTAAAACAACCGTTACATCTTGGTGTCAATTTTTGGAGGCATTCGTCTAAAAAATTCATTTTTCTCCAGTTTTACCAGCGCCCATTCAAAAACGAATCAAATTTAATATCGAAATTTCTCACGAAAAACTAGAGCGCTCAAAAATTAAACGCACGGCAGGACAAGACGATTTTTGAAAAGAGTTAAAGGATCTCAAATTTACAGCGGAAAAATCGCGAATTGTATGGAAAACTGAAGTGCTATGAGTAGAACATTTCATAGCAATGTGTACTGTTTATGAAATTTATTTAAAGGAGTCACCGGACTCATCTTATTTCCAAACCTAACAAGGAATTTGTAGTTTAGAAAATGGTTGAATCCAGGAGGAATTCTTGGAATTCAGGAAGAGCATATCAAATTGGAAGCGAGAGACTCCATTTAAAAAAAAAAAAAGTTGATTTACATTATCATCAAATAATGGGGAAAAAAATGTCAAGATTGGAAAATTAAATGGAAACTATAAGATACAAAGTTACTTAAAATTTCTAAGCTTACCACGTGACTTATAAATGACATAAGTTTTTTAATTGAAACAAAATAGTTCCAGTTCTCTTTGTTTCCTTTATCATTAATTTAGAATGAAAAGGGGTCTACTTGACGGGACCATCTCACTCTATTGAGAGCTATTGCTTTTAACTCACCCCATCGCTTTCGAAGTGTGTGCCCTATCGATTTTCATTTTCTTTCCTAATTTTTCCTGTATATCAATTTGCCTCCTTGCAGGAGAAACTCTTCGTTCATGATTTTGTTTGGGCAGAAGCATTTTACAGCTGTGGCATTTATTTACAAAAATCTGGAGTCTTTGTATGATTTTCTACGTGTTTTCCATGTTTTACAAGCATTGAACATTTTATATGGGGATTGGATATTCATATAGCTTTGTATTTCTTGACTATGTGGCTTTGTTAATCTTTGAACAAAAATCCTCTTCAATGCCGCTGATTTTTGGCGACCAAAGTATAGAAATTTCCTGATCTCTTCATAATGCTTTCTTGATTGATGTAATTTGATGTATCAATGCTTGTGTTCTTAAGGCCTTGATGTTGATTTTAAAAAAAAATTCATGTGCAAATTCTGTTAACATTTCAGCTTTTTTCTCTTGCATAGCGGCATTTTTATGTGTTGGCAGGCATATGTCATCTACATAATATATATCATTTAGCTGACTTATGAAGTCCCATTTTATTCCATTTAAGCTTGCTACGTATAATCTGCGCATTAGAGGATTACCACATTACTGGTTGGTATAGGATATATAATGATTGGATATAATGATAGGATATAGGATAAATAATGATATAATAATGATATAATGATATAATGGGCAATACTTATATTATGCTGTTGAGGTGGAAGTTTCTCCAAATCTTATATTCTCTTAAGTTCCCTTTCTTTGGGATTGTTATAGTTACTCATTATTTTCATTTCTTAAGCTACCGCTAATAGTGATATCATCATTTAGAAGATCAACTGGGATGTTGTCTGACCCAGCAACTTTGTTGTTATTTAACATCCGTATGGCACTTGAACGTCTGTTGGTTGTTACCGATGATGGTTTCTCTATAAATATACCCAAATATACCCTATTTGGAAGTGCGTCATTTTTTTCAGTATTTATGCATGCGGTTATCGTTAATGAACTTCTTGCACCTGCTTAGCTGATAATTTTTGAGGTTAGATAATTTTTGAGGTTATTTGACCTGTTGCATCCCTAATTTGTAGTACGTTGGTATAGTTTCCACTCACCCTTTTGACGGATAGATATAGCGTACGCATGTTTCTATTTGCTGCTGTTTCTTCACATGTTTCGAGAATATGCTCAGTGTGTTGCCTGCGATCACTCTGTGCTATTTGATTTACCTGTTGAGCTGTATCTTCGTAAAGCTCTCATAGCCCTCTTATTTCTAGTTTCTATCGTGTTTTGATGACACAATTGTCTTTTTGAATTCAGATTAATGAATGATTTGGCATACTGGCTTACTAGGTTTTCGATTTATTTTACATTTTCACTTTTCTGATGTCCCAATAGGTCACTTATTTTTATAAAACCTCGCATATGGTTGCTTTACACTCTGCCACTCACAGCAGTGAACTACATTGAACTGAAGCTTTTTTATAATTTGAAGAGCCTAAATATTTATTTCCAGATATTTCGAAAGCATTTTACTCAGTAAATCATGCATTTTTTTAAAATAAGCTCCACAATCTAGAATTAGCGGCAACATATTTAATTGGTTTAAAAGTTACATTAGTAATCGTTACTTAGTTCTTAAAGTAACTGATTTGATTAGTAATTTAGGTAACTCAAACTGTGATTTGCATCAGAGCTCTGTCCTTCGACATTTTTAAGCAGTTAATGATAAATCCAGACTATATAATATTGGTCGAACTGTCTCTATATATATTCCAACCAGTCATAATGTTTCATTATGCAATGAACGTTAATCTTGTTCAGCGTGGTGCTTTGAAACTATTTAGTTATCGAATTTGGTATCAGAAAAAAATGTCATTAAAAATTATTACAAATTGTATCTCTTTTAACCATTTTATTTTTATGCATATAATTTAATCGAAAAGGTTTATATGCCCTAAAAAACTTGTTTGAGTTTGCAAGTACAAAAGTAACAGTTTTTAACTTCATCTACACAAAAAAAATAAAACAACGAAAAGCTGCACCACATACACAAAACTGTACGATTTTATTCACCACACATTATTTTACTTATTTCTTTGTTGACTGCCATCTTCATAAAATTAGTGAAACTTTACTAACTTATACTACTATCCAGTAGGTGGCACACATGGAAGCTTTAGTGCCTTAGATAAAAAACTTTAAAGCTTCATACATTTTCCAATGTTAAAAAGCTCACATAGAATGGTTTGTGTATTTCCCCTCTTTACCCGAAACACCGATAGAAAACTAATATTTTCGATACTAGTGTACCTATCAAATTTTCCAACATGTCACCGATAATAAAATAACCATGGGCCTTCTACAAAATGTTGTTTATTTATAACGAACGCTATCAATCGTGACGTGGAAAACTTAAAACAAAAAATAAATAAAACAAATGCAATCAAAGGATAAAATCTATTTCAATGAAAAATCAATAAAATTCAATTATATGAATGAAAAAATAATGAATTTCCATTTTCGCCCATAATACCATAGTTGCGGATAAATATATTTTAGGAAAATGATAACATTTAACATTTTGATAAGAAACAAAATGTTAAAAAAAAAAAATTAAATAAATATTTAAAAACAACACAACCCAACAAATTATCATTCCTTAAACAGGAAATTAATTTTCTTTAAAAATAATAAAAATAAAACCAAATTAAAGAATTTTCTATTTTTATCAAAATTTTCTTTTCTTATTTTGTAACTTGAATTTATTATCATTATTGTTATATTATATATAAATATATATATATATATATATATATATATATATATATATATATATATATATATATATATATATATATATATATATATATATATATATATATGTATATATATATATATATATATATATATATATATATATATATATATATATATATATATATATATATATATATATACTCAGTTTTTTTTGAATTTTATATTTTCCAAAAAGTAAAAATAAAACTAAATGAAAATGAAAATGAAAATAAACTGTAGATTGTAAAGTAAATTAATGTGGTGAAAATTTTAGATTATTTTATTTATGGCAGCAACAAAAAAAGTGAAAAATAAACAAAAACCAAAACGAAAGAGGAACGGAAATTTATGAATTTTATTTTTTTTTGTTTTTGTTCTTGTTTCAAAAGCTTCGCGGATAAATTTTCTATTAAGTGACATAAATTTATTGTGCTTTTTATGATTATTGTTTTTGACGGGTTACTCGGTGTGGCTGATATGAATCAGATAACTTTTTTTTTCTCTTGTTATTGTAGTATAACTTGCTTTGTTGTCGTCATATATACCATACCATCATCTAATTTTCTGGTTGATTAGAGCGGTGTACAGCAGTGTGAGGTGAGATTGTTTTGTATTGTTTTACGGTTTTTAAATAAATGCTTTTTAATTCAAATTGTTGTTAAACTTTTTAAATTTAAAAACTTTTAGAATTAATATTTAATTTAAGTTTAATTTCATAATTGTGATGGTTTATTACATTTAAGCGAGGAGAGTGATTAAATTTATTCGTACATGGTAAAATATGTTAAAACGAAGGCTTTGAATATGTAAGCAGAAATGTAATGGCTGTTGGGCTTTTTCGGTTATTCTTTTGGTTTAATGCCCCTCTTTAAAATTCAAAGTTTTAGTCATTATTTACTACGTCAAATATAACTCGTGCAATTATTGTAAGGCGAGTTTAATTTTTATTTGAAGAGGGACTTGAATATTTAGCTTGTTTTAAGTTCATAACGGGTTTATAGACCACAATGCGTATAGTGGTTATGTATATGTTTGTGGACCGGTTGAATACGAACAAACTTATCCGGTCAGATGGCCCAAATTTATGTTTCATTTCGGATTTTACATTTCTATGTCTGCTTATTATGAACACATCTTAAAGTTTTTCCTACCAATCAAGGATAACTAAATAATTTACTCTCGATGTGAATCTTCCTAAATATTTATGTTTATAATTTCATGTAGAATGACACCGGGAAGGCTACCAAGTTGAAGTATTGATATTTTATTTTTTGGTGTTGGCTTATCATCCGTTGACAACAAACAATTATTCAAGAGGCACTCAAAAAGATGTAGCAATTTATATATTGCTTGACGGTTTTATTTTCCACACAAGCTCTTATTCCACACAGGATTTTATATACCTCGATGGTCTACTGCGAGCGAAAACATTTAATGAGGAAAATATGAATATTTTGAGTAAAATAGCCTTTTGTTGAGAGAGCTCATTTTTGAAAGTTAATAAATTTTTTTCAAAAATGTTCATGTCAGTACACGAAAATTGCTAGAACGTTTCATTTGATTGTGACTTCTCGAAAAAAATGTAAATGATTTATTAAAGCCAACCTGTAATCGTAACGTGATTTAGCATCATAGTATTATGTCAAAAAATGATCGTAATGGAAGTATAGGAGCATTTATATCAAAACAATGCAAGCAATGATAACGTATTTCAGCTGATAATGTCTTGAATGAATTGAGTAGCAGTGCTTTTCTCAACCGGTAATGAACATCAAAATATTTTACATATTGACTTTTTTAATGCTTATGTATCTTTAGCAACAGGTGTTATCCTTCAATCAGGTAAGCCAATATTAGGGCTCTTCTCGATAGCGGTTTTCAGCTTAGTCATATGAACTAAAGCTTTCGACATGGTCTAAAAAGCAAAAATATCAACACGTTAAGAACTGGAATTAGTGCCTTCATTCATGTACAGCATAACCATTATCAAGTAATTTAATATGTATATGGCCAAAATTGATGTTCATCTAATACTAAAGATTATGGGTCTACAACGGGTATTAGTAAAAGTCTTTAGACGATACACGAAACTTAAAATTAGCCGATCCGGAATTTTCAATACATCAGTTCATAGATCTTCTAAAACGGGCAGATTTTTATTACTCATTACAAGCTGTTGGCTAAACCCATCCGGGTTGACCAGATATGCCAAAATTAAAAAATACTTTGCTTGGATGGGTTGTGGTTGGACAAGCAACAAACACTTCGTCATCGCTACAACACTACCTTATATGCAACACGATATCCCTTGAAGAGGCTAGCCTTAATGATCAAGTTTGAAAAATATTTTAAAAAATAGAAAAACTATTAAAGTAGAGGGGGCATCACTATCCAAGGAAGAACAGTTTGTGGAGATACATTTTGAACAATAAAACTATTTTCAGCAACTCAAATGATATATGGCTCATCATAGATTTAATAGCCATGAACACCGTCTAAGCGAATTGATTATTAGTTAGATTCATTCATCATGCTATAGTGGTTTTACTCAGAACCTACCACATTGCCATCATTGGTGGAAAATCGGGTCGCCAAAATCCAAATATTGTCAATTAGTAACTGCGTGTGGCATCAATCAACACTAAGCTCAACTATAGAGATTTATTATTCAGAGGATGGGGAACATCTTAGTTCACAAAGTCTTTATTTTTACAAGGCTTAACTTAGCAGTGTTCTTCATATCAAGTAATTCCTAAACTGTATAAAACCAAAAGTCGCATTGATATGTTCATCTGCGACAGAAAACATCGAAGATATTTTTTGGATGTAAATCACGAAATTCTAGCTTGCTAAAGTGACCTTTTGGTGATTTCACTACAACTGATTTTCAAAATAAAAGTTGATTTGAATATGCTGATATATCTAATGCAAGCTAGCAATTTCAACGAGCTGAGGTAAGTGGGATTCAAAATACAACGTATTCCTATATACAGATCCTATAATGGCACTGTCTCTTTTCCTAGATAATAGCGGTATTCTTCGAATTGGTGGGTGACGTTAACATTTGGCTCTCTTATATTCAACAAAATATCCGATACTGTTAGTCATCTAACCAGAGGTATGTGGCAAAATATTTACTCTGACAGTGGTACAAATTTTATTGGTACAAATTCTGAACTGAGGTAACAGATTATTTAAAAGTCAACATCGCATTACCTTTAGCACCACATTTTGGGGGTGTTTATAAAGAGGCTGTCCAACCTGCGTAATATCATCTACGGCGTATAATGGCTCATCATTTAAGTACACGGCATATTCTTACTATATTAGCAAATAGAATCTTACAAAAGAAAGTGGCGAATAACTTAAAATGCAGAATACGTTCAAACATTCGAAACGGTGAAACGTCCACGACATTTTTCGTTTACGATGTTAATAGTCAATAGATTTTTCAATTCATTAACGCGAATTGATCCAATTATTTGCTGCCTCGTGTAAAACATAAACAAATAAATTAGGAACCGTTTATTGTTGTGTCAAAGTGAAAAGTTGTTGCTGTCAACAATAATAATTTATAATAATAATATGATTATAATCGTACATGGTGACTTGGTGTGAGTAATTCATTTTTATTGGACATCGCCCATAGTATATAGTGTTGCTATATCAATCTTTCCAGATCATTTCACGGAAACAAATGAAAATCAAATCGGATAATCCTTCAATCTAAATAAAAAATCGTTTACCAGCTATATGTGAATGAAATTTCCAATCGATTTATTTTTTATATATTTTGGTATACACATACTCACTCAGCCATAACTCTCCAATTGACTTTTATTTTATGTTATAACTTACTATAAACTTTTATGATTTAACCATAAACAAAATCAATGATTTGACATTGTTGTGAGTGAACCCATTCAAATTCATTCAATACGGAATCAATTTATTTTAAATCATAAAACTATCACACTTTGATTTTGAATTTTATTCGATTTAATGCCCGAACAATGCATGGATTTTATGGTAAATTGTTATTTTTTTCGATCAATTATGGGGCCTGCCATTTCCATTCATTTATGAATTAAAATTTTAATTGTGGTATATATATATATAAATATATATGTATATATATAAATATATATATATATATATATATATATATATATATATATATATATATATATATATATATATAAAAATATATATAAATGTATATATATATATATATATATATATATATATATATATATATATATATATATATAAATATATATATATATATATATATATATATATATATATATATATATATATATATATATATATATATATACATATATATATATAT